>JAVYIG010000901.1:15000-423119 GCA_035222895.1 Strongylocentrotus droebachiensis
AGTCGATGGTGCAACAGTTTTATCACGGGGATAACCAATCCAACGGGACTCGAGGTCCGACCTCGGCCGTGTCTCCGGCAGGGGAAAGCGAGGCACCGATGGTAAACCAATATTCTTCGGAGGATAACCAGGCCATCAAGATCCCAAGACCACCCTCGGCCGTGTCTCTGGCAGGGGACAGCCGAGAACCGATGGTAGACCAATATTCTTCGGGGGATAACCAGGCCATCAAGATCCCAAGACCACCCTCGGCCGTGTCTCTGGCAGGGGACAGCGAGGCACCGACGGTAAACCAATATTCTTCGGAGGATAACCAGGCCATCAAGATCCCAAGACCACCCTCGGCCCTGTCTCTGGCAGGGGACAGCCGAGAACCGATGGTAAACCATTATTCTTCGGAGGATAACCAGGCCATCAAGATCCCAAGACCACCCTCGGCCGTGTCTCTGGCAGGGTACAGCCGAGAACCGATGGTAAACCAATATTCTTTGGAGGATAACCAGGCCATCAAGATCCCAAGACCACCCTCGGCCGTGTCTCTGGCAGGGTACAGCCGAGAACCGATGGTAAACCAATATTCTTTGGAGGATAACCAGGCCATCGAGACCCCAAGTCCACCCTCGGCCCTGTCTCTGGCAGGGGATAGCCGAGAACCGATGGTAAACCAGTATTCTTCGGAGGATAACCAGGCCATCAAGACCCCAAGTCCACCCTCGGCCGTGTCTCTGGCAGGGGACAGCCGAGAACCGATGGTAAACCAGTATTCTTCGGAGGATAACCAGGCCATCAAGATCCCAAGTCCACCCTCGGCCGTGTCCCTGGCAGGGGACAGCCGAGAACCGATGGTAAACCCGTATTCTTCGGAGGATGACCAGGCCATATACTTCACGAGCACGAAACCCCCCTTCCACTTTTGCCCCTACAACACGCAAGTCAGTGGGAAATTTTCCTTGAAATTTGAAAGTCGAGGCCTCCAGCGGGACTCCAGGTCCGCCCTCGGCCGTGTCTAAGGCGGGGGACTACCGAGAATCGACACAGAGCACGACCATGTTCTTCCAGTGGATATCCAATCCAGCGGGACTCCGGGCCATCCCTCGGCCGTGTCTCCGGCAGGGTACATGCAAGAACCGGTGATCGAACAGTGTTCTTCCTAGTATATCCAATCCGGCGGTACTCCGGGTCTGCCTTCGGCCGTGTCTCGGGCAGGGGACTGGCGATAATCGATGGAGGCACAGTTTTTCTTTCGAAGATGACCAATCAATCCAGCGAAACTCCGGGTCCGTCCTCGGCCGTGTCTTCGGCAGGGTACAGCCAAGAACCGCTGAAGGAACAGTGTTCTTCCTTGTATAGCCAATCCAGCGGGACTCCAGGTCCGAACTCGGCCTTGTCTCCGGCAGGGGACTGGCGATAATCGATGGAGGCACAGTTTTTTCTTCCGAAGATGACCAATCAATCCAGCGGGACTCCGGGTGCGTCCTCGGCCGCTTCTCCGGCAGGGTACAGCGAAGAACCGCCGCTGGAACAGTGTTCTTCCTTGGATATCCAATCCAGCGGCACTCCGGGTCATCCCTCGGCCGTGTCTCCGGCAGGGTACAGCCAAGAACCGGTGATGGAACAGAGTACCCTCCCTCACATATACTTTACGAGCACAAGAACCCCCCTTCCATTTTCGACTCTACAACATGCAAGTCAATGGGAAATTTTCCTTGAAACTTGACAGTCAAGGCGTCCAGCGGGACTCCGGGTCCGTCCTCGGCCGTGTCTCCGGCAGGGTACATCCAAGAACCGCTGATGGAACAGTGTTCTTCCTGGTATAAACCAATCCAGCGGCACTCCGGGTCCGCCCTCGGCCGTGTCTCCGGCAGGGTGCATCCAAGAACCGCTGATGGAACAGTGTTCTTCCTGGTATAACCAATCCAGCGGGACTCCGGGTCATCCCTCGCCCGTGTCTCCGGCAGGGTACAGCCAAGAACCGGTGATGGAACAGAGTACCCTCCCTCACATGTACTTTACGAGCACAAGAACCCCCTTCCATTTTCGACTCTACAACACGCAATTCAATAGGAAATTTTCCTTGAAACTTGAAAGTCAAGGCGTCCAGCGGGACTCCGGGTCCGCCCTCGGCCGTGTCTCCGGCAGGGTGCATCCAAGAACCGCTGATGGAACAGTGTTCTTCCTGGTATAACCAATCCAGCGGGACTCCGGGTCATCCCTCGGCCGTGTCTCTGGCAGGGGACGGCCGGTGACTGTAAAGGCGGGGGATTCTTCCAGCACGCGAACCCATGGACAACGAGACCCCCTTCTCCTTTCTCACCGTTAAAACAGGCAAGTCAACGGGATTTCGACATCTCTACTCTAACAACGGCATTCCAAAACAGCCGCTGGCTATCGAGGCCTTCGTCACCCCTTGGTTGCGGCAGGTCCGTCGGCCTGGGACGCGGTATGTGCCTTTGAAGACGGAGGGTTCTTCCAGCAAACGAACCCCAAAAAGCCGCTGAAGTTCGAGGCTTTCGTCACCCCTTGGTTGCGCCTGGACCGTCGGCCTGGGACGTGGCGTGTGCCTGTGAAGACGGAGAATTTTTTTTCCAACACGAGAACCCATGGACTCCTTTCACACCGCTAAATCAGGCAATTCTACCAGATTCAGACATTACTACTACTACTACTACTACTACTACAACAACAACAACGACATTCGAGAAGGAAGAAGAGGGAAGAAAAAAAAGCTGCTGAAGTTCGAGGCCTTCGTCACCCCTTGGTTGCGCCTGGTCCGTGGGCCTGGCACGCGGCGTGTGCTTTTAAAGGCGGGGCAACGTACACATACAACACAACACTTTAGAATAAAACGGGGGGGGGGCGTCAAACCAGGCCTCGGCCTGCCTACCTGCTGGCCAACTAATCAGCCAGCCATCCATCCATCCAACTATCTATCTATCTATCTATCTATATATCCATCTGTCCATCCATCCATCCATCCATCCAGCCAACTATCCATCCATCCATCCAGCCAGCCAGCCAGCCATCCAGCCAACTATCCATTCAGCCAGCCAGCCAGCCAGCCATCCAGCCAGCCATCCATCTATCCAGCCAACTATCCAGCCAACTATCCATCCATCCAGCCAGCCAGCCAGCCAGCCAGCCAGCCAGCCTGCCAGCCAGCCAGCCAGCCAGCCAGCCAGCCAGCCATCCATCTATCCAGCCAACTATCCAGCCAACTATCCAGCCAACTTTCCATCCATCCATCCATCCATCCATCCATCCATCCATCCAGCCAGCCAGCCAGCCAGCCAGCCAGCCATCCATCTATCCAGCCAACTATCCAGCCAACTATCCATCCATCCATCCATCCATCCATCCATCTATCCAGCCAACTATCCAGCCAACTATCCAGCAGCCAACTATCCAGCCAACTATCCAGCCAACTATCCATCCATCCATCCATCCATCTATCCATCCAGCCAGCCATCCAGCCAACTATCCAGCCAACTATCCAGCCAACTATCCAGCCATTCATCCATCCATCCATCCATCCATCCAGCCATCCAATCATCCATCCATCATGCGAAGGAAAATTTGATCATGACTTACCCCCATCGACAAGGCCTCAATCATCAATCGATTACTCCCATCCTTTAGGCTTTTATCCCTTCTGCTACCGAGCGACGACTGGGGTGGGAAGCAAGCTTTTCCTCCGGTCTTGATACCTGTACAACAAGAAAAGAGAGAAAAGATGTAAGAATCACAAATATAATACTTTGAAATAAAAAAAAGCCCGTGTGGAACGAGGCCTCCACTCGTACTCCCTACCCGGGCCGGCCGGGCCATCTCTAACTCAAACAACAACATTCGAGAAGGGGTGTAAAAAAAAAAAAAAAAAAAAAAAGCTGAAGTACGAGGCTTTCGTCACCCCTTGGTTGCGCCTGGTCCGTCGGCCTGGGACGCGGCGTGTGCCTTTAAAGGCGGGGCAACATAAACATACAACACAACACTTTAGAATAAAAACGACCATGACTTATCCTCACCGACAAGGCCTTCATCAGCAATCGATTACTCCCATCCTTTTATCCCTTCTGTCTGCTACCGAGCGACTGGGGTGGGTGGGGAGCAAGCCCTTCCTCCGGTCTTGAAACCTTTACAACAAGAAAAGGGAGACAAGATGTAAGTATGCACAAATATAATACTTTGAGATAGAGCAAAGGGGGAAATAAAAAGCCCGTGTGGAACGAGGCCTCCACTCGTACTCCCTACCCGGGGCGGCCCGGCCATCTCTAACCCGAACAACGACATTCGAGAAGGGGGGGGGAGCCGCTGAAGTACGAGGCTTTCGTCACCCCTTGGTTGCGCCTGGACCGTCGGCCTGGGACGCGGCGTGTGCCTGTGAAGACGGAGGATTCTTCAAGCACGAGAACCCATGGACAACGAGAACCCCCTCTCCTTTTACACCGTTAAAACAGGCAGGTCTACCAGATTCAGACACTACTACTACTACTACTACTACTACTACTACTACTACTACATACATACATACATACATACATACATACATACTACAACAACAACAACAACAACAACAACAACGACATTCGAGAAGGGGGGGCGCTGAAGTACGAGGCTTTCGTCACCCCTTGGTTGCGCCTGATCTGTAGGCCTGGGACGCGGTGTGTGCCTTTAAAGGCGGGGCAACATAAACATACAACACTTTAGAATAAAAACGACCATGACTTACCCTCACCGACAAGGCCTCCATCAGCAATAGATTACTCCCATCCTTAAGGCTTTTCTCCCTTCTGCTACCGGGCGATGACTGGGGTGGGTGGGTGGTAGCAAGCCGGTCTTGAAACCTGTGCAACAAAAAAAGAGAGACAAGATGTAAGAATTAAGAATGCACAAATATAATACTTTGAAGGGAAACAAAATGCCCGTCAAACGAGGCCAGTAAGAATGCTCTCAACACTTTGAAATAAAATGCATAAAAAAAATTTAAAAAAAGCCCCTGTCAAACAACGAGGCCTCTGATGGGGCTCGTCACCGCCCCCCGGCCCGGCCGAATTGACCACTAAGAATGCTCATCATCAACACACAACACTTTGAAATAAAATGCAAATAAAAAGCCCGTGTGAAACGAGGCTTCCACTCGTACTCCCTACCGGGGGTGGGCCGGTCGAATTGACCAGCAGGTATGGGATGCTGCTCAACACTTTGAAATAAAATGCAAATAAAAAGCCCCCGTCAAACGAGGCCTCTGATGGGACTCGTCGACGGGGGCTTCTCTGGCTTCCTTTCTCTATGCATGAACACTTTGAAATCAAAAGCCCACGAGTCACTCAGCAGCGATGCCTGTACTCGCACCCGGCGGACAGGGCGGCTAGATTTAACCTGGAAGAATGCCTGCCTCAAAAATACTTTAACAAAAAATGGAAATAAAAAGCCCATGTCAAACGAGGCCTCTGATGGGACTCGTCGACGGGGCTTCTCTGGCTACCTTTCTCTATGCGATGCAAAACACTTTGAAATCAAAAGCCCACGAGTCACTCAGCGAGGCCTGTACTGGCGGCTAGATTGACCTGGAAGAATGCCTGGCCTGCCTGCCTGCCTGCCTGCCTGCCTCAAAAATACTTTAACAAAAAGAGGAAATAAAAAGCCCCCGTCAACGAGGCCTGTATTGGCACTCGTCAACGGGGGCTCCTCCGGCTTCTCCATGCATCTTGTATCCGATCAACAACATACAAAAAAAAATTCAACAACAAAAAAACACAAGTGTTGCATTCATATGCTGACCGGCACGGAGCTACACTCCACACCTCCGATGAGGCGGGGGCAAGACTGGCTTCACCTCCTTCCCTCCTTTCCCCCAGCTAAGGGGAAGAAGAGAGAGAAGAGGGTGAAGTCAAATCTCCGCGGAGTGCCGAGAATTCGTCCGTCCATAGAAAATGCGGACAAATCCCTCGGATCGAAGGATTAGTTTCAGCAGATCGCAGCGAAGATGCTGCTCTACTGTGCACGACACCTCGATCCATACCCAAGTCGTCTGCAAGTGATTTTGCGCCCCTTTCCACGGCGGAATGATATCCGCGATCGAGGACCCGGAGCTCGTACTCTCCGGGCCCAGAGTGCGCGGGATGCGGCCCAGTCCCTAGCTGGCGCTAGTGCAGGCCTCCACTGGAAGAACGTGGTTGGTTCTCGGCAGTCCCCTGCCGGAGACACGGCCGAGGGCGGACCCGGAGTCCTGCTGGATTGGCCATAATAGGAAGAACACTGTTCCATCAGCAGTTCTTGGCTGTACACTGCCGGAGACACGGCCGAGGGATGACCCGGAGTCCCGCTGGATTGGATATCCTAGAAAGAACACTGTTCCATCAGCGGTTCTTGGCTGTACACTACCGGAGACACGGATGAGGGATGACCCGGAGTCCCGCTGGATTGTTTTTATCAACTTGAAGAACATTGTCGTGCACTGTGTCGGTTCTCGGCAGTCCCCTGCCGGAGACACGGCCGAGGGCGTATCCGGAGTCCCGCTGGATTGGCCATACTAGGAAGAACACTGTTCCATCAGCAGTTCTTGTATGTACCCTGCCCGAGACACTGCCGAGGGATGGCCCGGAATCCCGCTGGATTGGATATCCCAGGGATAACACTGTTTGACCATCGGTTCCCGGCTGTCCCCTGCCAGAGACACGGCCGAGGTCGGAACTGGAGTCCTGGTGGATTGGTCATCCCTTGCTGATTACTGGTTCACCATCGATTCTCGGCCGTCCCCTGCCAGAGACGCGGCCGAGGTCGCAGCTGGAGTCCCGCTAGATGTCTTGACTTTAAAGTTTTAAGGAAAATTTCCTATTGACTTGCGTGTTGTAGAGGCGAAAAATGGAGGGGGTTTCGTGCTTGTGAAGTATATGTCAGGGAGGGGACTCTCTCGAAGATCCCTGTGTACTGAGCCACCATCGGTGCCTCGCCGTCCCCTGCGGGAGACAGGGCCAAGGTCGGACCTGGAATCGTGCTGGACTGGTTATCCTCGGAGGAACACTGTTCCACCATCGATTCTCGGCAGTCCCCTGCCAGAGACACGGCCGAGGGTGGACCGGGGATCTTGAAGGCCTGGTCATCCTCGGAAGAAGACTGGTCCACCATCGATTCTCGGTTTTTACCATGCGGAAGACACGGCTGAAGGGGGACCCGAAGTCCCTTTGGACGCCTTGACATTCGGATTCCAAGGACAATTTCCTATTGACTGGCGTGTTGTAGGGGCAATAATGGAAGGGGGGTTTCGTGCTCGTGAAGTATATGTAAGGGTGGCTGAATGTACGGGAATTTTCGTCAAAGCCACTACACTACATAAAACATAAGGGCATAAGAAACCCCCTCCATTGTTGGCCTTTACAACACCCTTACGACCCGAACTACATGGCATCCAGCGGGGCTCCGGGTTCACCATTGGACGTGCTACCGGCAGGGGAAAGCCGAGAACCGATGGTGGCTCAATGCACGGGGATTTTCGTCGGAGTCCACTACATTACATCATCCTTATGGGCACAACCCCCCTCCCCTCCATATTTGTCCCTTAAAACACACAAGTCAATGTGAATTTTTCCACCTCGACTTATACTTTAGGGCAACCATCGGGGCTCCGGGTCCGCCCTTACACCCCTCACCGGCAGGGGACCGACGAGAACCGAGGTTTCACAGTGCATGGGCATATTCTTTCGAGGAAAACCAATCCAGCGGGGCTAAAGGTCCGCCCCGGCCTTGTCGACTGCGGGGGTTGGCCGGTTACCGCTCGAGACAAATTGCACGGGAATTTTCATCGGAGGCCGCTAAAGTAGATGAGCTCAATGGGCACATAACCCCCTCCTCTTTCCTACCATCCACCCATCAATCAATATGTTATACGGTACTCAAAACAATATGATATCATATTGGGTTTTGACATTATTAATAACAAAAACATTATAAAAGCATTCAATGGTATCTGGTTAAATATAAAAAAGGAATTCAATATTTAATTTTCACGGCTTAAATTATTTCTAGATTAGTCGACTTCCTGAATGTTTCCGACTCCCACTCCATGCGCGGAAGGTAAGGAGGCTCCCCACTGGAAACTCTCCACCTAAACGATGTCTATAGTTAAATACAGGTCAGAGGACAATATTTTTCGAGAGGGATTTAATTTTGAACAGCTAGATTCGAAAATTAATTTTAAAAATGGTAAATATGTTTTCTTTAAGATAAAACCTTTTGATCAAGTATTTATGCACCCAATATCATTAGAGAACAAAAGCAATTCCGGTCCGAGTTAGGAGTATTTTAAATAATTGTGATGGCATACACGATTCTATTTTTATTGCTGGTGGTGACTTCAATGTATCTTTAAACCCAGTCCTTGAAAGATTTGGAAAAGAATTAAATTATCAGTCACTCTCAGGAAGCAGACAAGAATTAACTTCCTTGTTAAACCAATACGAGTTATGTGATATTAAGAGTTTTTACAACCCACAAGCAAAAACAATACACATCGCTTAAGCGTGATTTATCTGGTCAAAGTAGACTTGATTACTAGTTTATCCCATTTGCCCAACAAGATTACGTACCAAATGTGAATATAATACCTACTCTGTATCGACTGATCACTCTGCAATTTTATTAGGAATAGAAATAAAGAACAGACAATTTGGAAAAGGGTATTGGAAATTTAATTCATCACTATGCTCAAACAATGTCTTTTCTGATAACCTGAAAAAAGGAATGTTTTAGAGTGGAAGAATAAGGCGAATTTTTTTAACCCTATAACTCGATGGAACTATTTAAACTTCAGGATACGTCGATTCTATCAACGGTATAGTATTTAAAGAAAAAGCACAAACTGAAAGGTTAAAACGTAATGATATAGAAAAGACAATACAGGATGTTGAACGGTTAGGTGAAAAAATGAATGAGAGGGGAAAAGATGATTACAAACAGGCTAAACAAAAATTAAATTAATATTTGAATAAAATAACGGATGGCATAATTATTTGATCAAAAGCACATCGGAAAGAACATGGGGAAAAGAATAACAGCAACATGAGAATAAGTCTTCTATCCAAAAACATAACAGTGGGCAGATAAAATCATTTAAAGAATCAATGGAGCTTTGTGAAGGCTGACTGTCAAACAACGAGTGCTTTAAAGTGTTATGTGAAATGCCTTCTGGAAAGTCTCCTGTTATCGGCGACCTACCTAAAGAATTATACGTTCACTTTGGGGAACCCATCTCAGAATCTTTGTTATCCTCACTAAATTTTTCTTTTGATACTCTTCAACTTTTAAATAGTAAAAAACAAAGCATAATTACACTTATATTAAAACCGAATAAAGATAAAAGAAAGTTGCGAAATTATCGACCAATTACATTGCTCAATGTGGACGCAAAAATATGTTCCAAAGCCTTAGCCGCAAGAACACTAAATAATTTGGATAAAATAATCCACCCCGACCAAAATGCATTTATAATATTAAAAGAGAGGATAATAAGTGAAGCTATACGTAATATACATGATTTGTTTCACTATTCAAATACTAAACAAAAGAACGGTTTTATTTATATACCGGTAGACTTCCAAAAGGCATTCGATTTTGTCGACCATGACTTTACAGTGTGATTAAAAGAAATTACATCTAGAAACAATGTCTCCTGTTCATCCAAGCGTGAACATATACCACGCAAAATGATACTAAATGATTTGGGATAAAACACTCTTTCATAAAATGTATAATAATTTACTGTTTATGGATGATTTTTTTAAATAATAAGCAGTTTTCTAGGTGTAATTCTTTTTTTTTTTTTTTTTTACTCACACGGTATTTACTATGCTCTTGAAGGGTTCGGTTTGGGCCCCTCTTTCAATAGGTGGTTAAAACGTTATTGTAAAATAGAAGGATATGTTCTGAATAATGGAACACCTACTAGTCCATGCTAGGCCCCATAGGAAAGGGCCCGAACCTTGTTTTTTTAATAAATATTATACAATGTTTTTTGATGGTTTGTTGTCAATTCGACGGTGCTGATTCCAAATCCGATGAGTGCCAGACGCGAAACCTTGAGCATTTCTCGGAAACTGCGAAAATTCAAAATGGCCGCCAAAATGGCCGCCAAATCAAGAAAACGCTAATTCTTTGGCCATTTAACAGGTTATTTGATGTTTTCTTGTCAATTCGAGGGTGCTGAATCCAAATCCGATGAATGCCATACGCGAAACCTTGAGCATTCAGTTTACGCAAAATACGAAGATTCAAAATGGCCGCCAAATCATGAAAGGTCCAAATCAGCGACCTCGAATAGACAAGAAACCATCAAAAAACATTGTAAATATTAAAAAACAAGGTTCCTTGCTTTCTAGCCTGGACTATACTGTGTACTTCCCAACCAGAAGTGATGCAAGACAGGAGAATCCACTGTCTCTATGTTTTTTTTAAATAATTGTTCTAGAAACTCTAGCATTTCGTTTGCGCACTTCCAAAGATATAGCAGGAATTAAAATGATAAATAATTTTTATGTTCATTATATGCAGACGATATTTGCTCCTTTTGCCATAATACTCGATCCATTAATAACTTATTTGTTAGACTTGAACAATTTCATAAGTGCTCAAGTCTCACATTCAATACAGAAAAAAATGAGATCCTAAAATTCGGACACCAAAAAGATACAATCCCTAAACCAAATGAACAAGATATAAATCAACAGGTGAACGTAGTTGATACTATCACAATTTTGGGAGCATTTGTTGGATATAATGAAACTATTTTGCATTATGAAAAATTACGTGAACTATATCTGGACTTTAAAAGCTTTTGAATTTATGGAAATCGAGAAAATTAAATTTGTTTGGAAAGAAACAAATTATGAAAACATTTGGAATCTCTATATTTATATATTTTTCTTCTTCATATTTTATACCCAACAACATATTAAAGGAAATAGACAACAAAAAACATTTTACGATTACATTTGGAATGGACCGGGTCGAGTTAAACGAAACGTTAAATAAATAATGGAGGTTTGAAAATAAAAGACGTTAAGTCATTTGTAGACTTGCAATAACTAATTTGGATCAACACAATGAGGCCTGGAAATACGCAGGTTTGGTACTATGTCCTTAATTTTTATGTAAAGAAATATGGGGGACTCTTTCTGTTTAATTGCAATTATTAAGTATATAATATTTCTTTGAATATGCCTGCATTTATAGATTACGCTTAGCGAAATGGCTTTCAATAACAATACTAACAGCCCAGCCCTTTATTACACAAATGGTATATGGAATAATTGTAATATCAAAATGGATAAAGATTTTTGTATAAGAAAATGTTCGAGAGAGGTATATACTTGCTTCATCAAATTATTACTCCTCAAGGTCTTTGTAAAACCTTCCAGTCATTGGAAAACGAATTTGATATTGACCTCATTTATAATTTTTAGAATTCAATGTGTCTATCGTGCTGTCAAGAAGCGTTAAGACTTCAATATACAAATGTTCAGTGAAGAAGCAAAAGAGAAAATCATTATCCTCAATGTATTCGACTAATTACGGTTCTTAAAGGTATAGGCCAGTTTTGAAATCGCCCCCTCTCAACAAATGAATGGAAGCTCTTATTACCAATCATGTGAAAATTATGCTTGACTAATACGTGATGATACAAATTTGGCCGGGAAACCGCCCACTAATTGATATATTTGGTATATTGTCATATCGATCCGGCCTGGATAGATATCGCGTAGTTTATATCTTTCTGTGTACAGTGCTTGTAACTTTACCCAAACTGGGCCAAATTTCTTATCATTTTGATGATTCCAGAACCGTGTAGTACACACCAATACTTATATGCTAGATGATCAACCTTTTTCTGATCGATTCCACAACGTTTCTTTCACAATGCAATCGCATGACCAGAAGTGGTCTATACCTTAAAAGCAGACATTTTTACAAGATACTAAAAGATGAAAAATATGAAAGACCCGCAAGTACTTTTCGATTTCTAAATAAATTTGGTATGTCCCAACAGGATATATACAAAGCACGCCAACTAATAGTATAAACTTCAATAAATACAAAAACAAGAGAATTTCAGTTCAAAGTAATATTTTGGCACTGCTAATAAGCTATTAAAAATGAAATTGGTTTCGTCTCCTGTTTTGCTCGTTCGGATGCTCTGAACATGAAACAGTCGAACACATTATGTGGACCTGTAAAGTCACACAAATATTTAGGAATGATGTAAAGTTGTTTCTTGATTTCATTGATTTCTCTTTCCTCGATGACAAAACGGTGATAACAGGGGTGTTAGAAAAATGTACAAACAAAATGCTTATAAATTACATTTTAGTTATAGCTACGAACATATATCATGAGCAGATGTCATAGCACATATTATCCTAGTATATCTTCGTTTAAAAGTGTATTATCAAGATCATTCAACGAAGAGTTATACATAGAAAAAAGACATATAAAGTAATTTTACATGTCCAGAAGTGGGGTCCAATCGCGAATACAATAATTAAGAAATACAACCCTTAACATGAATGAAACAGTCCATTAACGAATTCAAACGAACGTTGTTCAAGTGTTTGTTTTTTCATTCATGAAATGTTCCTTTTCTTTCCTTCTGCACTACTTCGTATTTTGAGCATGGTGCGGTGCGGTGGACCCTGAAGCCTACCTACCGGGCTGCGCTTTCTTAACGTGGCGTACTTATGCGAAGTCCTTTATCAAGTATTTATTCAAATTTATGGATGATTCCGTCCCAGGTGTGTGTGGTGATGAAGTATTCTATTCACCCGCTGTTATCTTTTGTACTACATTGATTGTCAGAACGCAAATTGCATAAATAAGTTTGTTGCTCTTCTGGGGTGAAGGTTCGCATCAATGAAATAGAATTGTAAACGGCTATATTTTAGTATCTTTAAATAAATGAGTTACAAAATAATGTTCCCCTGTTCTAGTTTTAACCTTCTCAGCTATGACTTTCGCTTATTGACAAGTGTAGGTTTTGTTATTGAATTAAAATGTCTCTCCAACTAGAGCATGGTGCGTGAAATATGTACACGTTCGCCTGGTACGTTACATTCTCAAGAAAATGACGGCGCCAATGTCATGCCATAAAAAGGCATTAATCATGCCAAAAATAACTTCATTTATATATCTCTCGTACACTTTCGTACGGAATACTGTACATCAACAGGCAGGGATATATCTCATCTTTCAGCGTACCTACACTCAACTTTTTGTTAACCCCCCCCCCCCCCCCCCTGCGTACGCGCCTGCCTACACTTATTTTTGGGATGAGTTTCCTTCATTGAGATCTATGAGTCTACGTCTTTTCTAGCGTGTATTTTCTTGTAACTTAATGATTCTAGGATGCTTACTCACCAATATCTTTTCTCAAATATCACCACGTAGAACTCGGTAAACCAGTTATTTCCTAAAAGAAATGCCGTATGCATGATCATATCCAAAACGAATTAAAGATTCCCTTAACGTAAATACGTTACGTCTATCTATAAGCAGATGCAAATTCGCGACCCCATTGATTGCACGAGGCATGCCTCACATAACAGGAAACCGAATTGTAATCAAATTTGATGCATAAACCTTTGTTAAGTGCCTTGTGCCTAATTATTCCATCCACCTGCAACTAGCATAAATTAAGTGTTGCTAGGTAGGACAATACTTATGGCTTGTCCTATATACCTATCAACACGGAATGTATGCAACCTGTCTTTGCCCACAAACTGGCTCAGGCGACCCGGATCGAAAGTGAGTCACGTCTTTCGGAGGGTGACGTCAAAGGTCGGTCCCAGACGTAAATAATCATATCAGACTGAAACACGTCTGTAAAATCCCGCATACATACATACATACAATCTTCAATGGGACACGTAATGTCAAGTTTGAAAGTGATCGCACAGAAAGGTTTTTATCATGAATTTGTTAAGATAATAAATTTGCCATTGAATTTTAACAGACGGGCGTGTAATTGCCTTTTTAACTTTCACATGAAACAAAGAGGGCGAGGATCCTGTCGTCAAATTCAATACTAAACGTCATGTTCCTTCTCGAGTATACTCTCAGCTACAATATATTAATCGTATCTCCAACTCATACTCTATCCGAATATGAAAAGAAATTGGGGTTGATGGACTCTTTCAAGAGCTATAATTTGTCCTTAGATGATACAAATATCCTGATGAGTTGATTCCAGCTAGTTGATTATTAATTTCACTTTGATTGACGCAGCTGGTAAATGCAAATAACATGAGGCACGCGGTGAAAACAAAAAAAGAAATTTGGTTTACATTTAATATCGAACAGCCGCGGATCCAAGCCGTTAAATATACGAGAAAAGTAATCAAGATAACTATTGGAAAGCCTAAATAAGCCTTTGTAGTTTACAGTTACCTTATTTCAAAAAAGCGTTCCCCCCCCCCCCCCCATCCCCCTCTCCAAGCCACTGAACGAAATATCTGACGACGTAATTTTTCAATTTCCGGGGCCAAAACAAAAATCTGACCGTGATTAAATGCCTTAGAATCCCTGAGCTTCCGGGGGCTCTGGCCCCTGTATTTCACCTAGGGCCTAAAGTCAGGCACCTTGATGCTCATCTGACGGTAATTTAATGCCCAAACCCCTGAGCTCCTGGGAGCTCTACCCCCTGGAACCCACCAGGGGCCCTAGGACGGACCCCTGCATGCTCATCTGACCACAATTAAATGCCTAAAATCTCTTGACTTCCGGTGGCTCTGCCCCCTGGAGCCCACCTAGGACCGTAAGGCGGACGGCTGGATGCTAATCTGACGGTAATTTAATGCTTAAAACCCCTGAGCTTCTGAAACCATGGGGGACCAAATGGTAAAATTTACGTTACCATATTTTTGTACAACCCGTTTTTTACCCCTCGATACGCCCTTGAGCTCTTGCATAACTTTCAGAATACCACCACTGAATTCTACATATTGGAAATTTGATAGAAAAGATACTTGTAATCCTAAATCAATCGACCGTTCACACGTGCTCTCTTTCCTATTCTTAGCCCTTTCTTTATATTGTCTATTCTACTTAAAACCCAAAGTCGATCTAAGACCGTGTTAAGTGAAATCGAATCCTTAAGTGAATACGAAAAATTTGTAAAACAAAATTAGACTACTTCACAGACAGAAATAGGCAATAAGTTTTATCTCTTAACCCCAGGTGGCGGGTATGACTTACTTCTAACAATTTCATTTGGCTTGATGATAACAATAAACTTTAGGTATCCCATCACAGTTTGACATCGACTTCATAATAGAGAATTTTGAAAATAGCCTTATGGTAACTAAGAAATTCGATTTCACCGCTATACTCCGACATGATTACAAACATAAACCACAGAATATGTGAGGTTTGGTGAAATATTCATGGATTTCGAAACTTTTCTCTCCATCCTATTGATGTGATCCTGTTTTTTTACACATGTTTCACAATTTAATCAAACCATGAACTCTGCCCCTCTGCAAAGTCCTGGGATTTCAGGGGGAGCAGATCATTCACCGAACGTGTTGACACATTCAATAAATGCCCCGTCCAGTTCTCTTTCTCTTTTTCTTCTTCAATCTCTCTTTCTATTTCTCTCTCTCTCTCTTTCTCTTTCTTTTCTCTCTCTCTCTCTCTCTGTTTTCTTTCTCTCTCTCTCTCTCTCTTTCTCTCTCTCTCTCTCTCTCTCTCTCTCTTTCTGTCTCTGCTACCGTTAGTCTGCTACACTAACGGAAAAGTGTTTAATGGGAAACCATTGTAAATCATTCTAAAGTGGTTGATAACGCATTCGAACATTTTACATTGTTGTCCACTTGTCCCCCAAAATCTAACGGCAAAGGATAATAGAAATTTCAAATCTACCCTTTTCATTATAATCTAAAACTCAAAGTTAACAGCGGTTGGATGAACATGAAAAGACTAATCTATAATGATTATGTTAATGTGGGCAGTTTGATAACATTTTTTATTGCATCGTGCGATTCTAGTTTTGTTTCTTTTTTTTTCTTCTTCCCTCTACCTATTTCATACACGCCTTCGGACTCCTTCTACTCTCTTCGGATGCACCTTTAGCTCATCCTCTTTCAATATGATCAGTTAACCATTTATCTTATTATGATTATAATGCTTTTAAACTATTCTGATATATATTGTAACCTCCTGTAATCATTTTAATTTAACTCCTTCCGTGTTTTATACCTGTAAAAAAGTATTTATTAATTATTTTGAATTTCAAAATAAAAATTATGTTATTTGGGGAGATTAGGAGATTTGTGCCTGTTTGCATTTTGGTGGGTTTTGTGTTTTGCTGTAGCAATAAACAGAAATATCAAAATACTATTTATTCAATTCACCCTCGTATCTCGATATACCTTTTAAGAAACGAGAATTTAATAATCTAGAACCGTTACAACTGACGACCATATGAATAACGATTATTTCAGCGGCCTTTACCTTATACTTTTATTGTCATTAGAATGTATGCCTACTGTAAAAGGGCATACAATGTGCCTTTTTTTTTTAAGGGGGGGGGGGCAAAACGCATTTTCTCCCCCCCCCCCAAAAAAAAAAAAAAAAAAAAAAAAAAAAACGCCCCCCCGAAATAAATCAGCAGTAGAAGAGTAAAAATGGTTTGTATTTTTAACCAAAAATAAAATAATAAAACCTGAATTGAATCACTTAAAAATTATATTCCATTCAATGTAAACGAGAGGAAACAGGTATTAATTTCCTAATCATTCCGCATGCTCCTATATTTATCAACGGGGGATTATATAATAGCGATACGCGCATATCTTGGAAATATAAGGATGGGAAAGCGTGTTTTTGTTTTTTTTGTCATAGGGGTGAGATATGACCCAGCAAGCAAGATGCAGATGTAAAATGACTATGGTGCAAGACCCGGAAGCTGGGACATCCCCCCCCCCCCCCTTGAAGTTAGACCTGGAAGCTTGGCAGCTGGAGACGGCTTTCTTCCAGAAGCTTTGGTATTCAAGGTATTCAAGGTATTCAAGACATGAGCCCCTGAACGCTGGCGTACTAATGGGGGGGGGGGGGGAGAGTTGCATACCACATAAATGTCTATACTTATAGTCAGGTAAACAAAATGTGCTTATTTAGAAGGCTTCATGTCTGGGCTTGCTGAACAGTGGGGCTCGGGAGCTCGAGCGCCCTCACTTTATTGAAAAGGTATGTTAAAGAGAAAAATAAAGAAAGAGAAAAAGAATAAGTGACCTGCCAGTGAATAGCGAGCCTCTTCTCATTATGAATAGCGACCCTCTTCTCGTATTTAATATGAATAGCGACCCTCATTTTGTATTATGAATAGCAGTCCTTACGAGTAGTGACCCCCAATATAAATTATGAATAACGCCCCTTCTTCAAGTCTATGAATAAATAGCGACCCCGATTTATGAGAAACGACCCTCAATGTGAAATATGAAAAGTGACCCTCTTCTCACATTATGAATAGCGATCCTTACGAATAACGGCCCTTATGCCTTTATGAATAGTTTCCGTTTTATGAATAGCGGTCCTTCAGGTATCGGAAGTTTCACGTTATGAATAGTGGTCCTTATGAAGGTTTGTTTCTTTAGTTTGCTTTTAGAATCTTCTTCTTGTTTTTAGAATCTTTGTTTCTTAATTGTTCTCCCTCCGCTTTTGTTGAGGATCAGCAACATGATTATTGAGAGGAAAGAGATGAGGTACGGTTTACATGAATCTTGTAGATAAAAATGAGTGTTGCAGTATTTAGATCATCACATATTTCTTTCTGCGATACTATTACGTCAGAAGCGAGGAAATGTTTATTGGTCGACCGTTTCTGTTCTAGGCTATAGGATAGGATGTCGCATTGAAGAAAATGGTCACCAAGGATAGCTAGTGTGTGTGTCAAGATGACGACTCTAACTTCGAAGTTGTCTTGTAGCATGGTTGTTCCTCTACCTGTTTGCAGTTTCGTAAGTACATTTTTATTGATAACCATTACAAAGAACTGCTGCACTACTGTGAACCTGTTCGAAGAGCTGCTTGGTTGTGCATTGCACTTTCAGTCCCACATGTTAATATTTGTGTGGCATCATTGTCATTTGTGCTTGAGAATTGGATGGAAGTGGGCGTGTTTACATCTCATGATCTTGTTAACACATAGAAATTTAGTTTACATTTAGCGCATGCGCATAACGTTCATCTGATCTCAGAGAATTGCAGCTTCATTTTACTAAATTGGCGCTGACAAGGGCCCTTCTTATTGGCTATCAGTATCGCAGGCTCCAATTCACATAATCAATGTAGATAAGATATAGACCTCTAGGCCTACACGAAGAACTTTAGCTTACAAATTAGAGCATGTGCAGATTGCTCATCCGTTCTCAGCCTCATTTTCATAAGTTGGCGCCTAGCCTAGCCGAAAAGGGCCCCTCAGATTGGCTATTGCTATTCTCTATTCACTCAATCAGTCAATGCTATAAGATATTTGTGCGAGAACCAAGCTTTCGATATTCCGCTTTTTTTTATACCAAAATTATGATATTTCAGTCAAACCCTCTATTTGTTATGATTTTTTCACTTACCCTAGTTAATGGTGTATTAACCACACTTTTTTTACTGCCAGTATAAAAATAAAAAATAAAAACAAATTACAATTTAAACATAAAACATGGCCCCCGAATACTCGAGTATCCACCTGTAAGCCTGGGCGTGTACTTGAGTACCTCTTACACGCTTATGCACAGCCTTACCTGCTATTTAGACCTTGTGATATATCATAATGTCATCATTGACCCTTAAGGATGTTTGCTTGCAAACTACCTCTAGAGATGGATTTTTCCATCTGAACCTGCCTTAGATTCTTGTCTTTCATTGAGTTCTCAGTGAATGGAAATTATCCGCACCTTAACCTGTTTTACATGGTCATGGGGATGGTTAATTTACTTCCAGGAAGTTTGAAGAAAAAATATCAGTACTTGATGGGTGAATATTAATGTTCATTCCCAGAATGACAGCAATTGAATTCATACCACATTGCAATAAGTCTAAAATCATAGATTTTATAACCAGAATGAAGAAAGTCCACCCAAATCACCACCCAAATCACCACCCACCTAATCTTTTAATCAACAAATTAAACAAACCTTTAACATCCTAATGACCCTTGATCAGGTTAATTCAAAGAATCTCTAGTAGCTGCTCATTGACCTGGTTATCTGACAATGAACACCTCAGTCTCCATAGACCCGTCATCGTCAGCTGGAGTTTGCCAATAACCCGCTATTTTCAGACTCAGGATATTATCCCGAAGCTCAAAATTGCGTCCTCACCAGACCGATACGCTCTTCACAAACTAGCTCCGATGGGTACAAATTAGCCCACTATTTCCCAATTAGCGGGATATTTTGGAAACAAGACCAAGATTTCTTGGGATATTATCTCGACCAAATATCCTGCCAATTGCAACTGCAGGCTGATGGGGAGGCAAATTAACTGGTTAATTTGCAATCAGGATAGTTAAAATAGCAGATTATTTGGCAAGCTCGATGAAGACGGGCCTCATGTTACCATTGATTGTCTTATAATGCCATAGGCCTGCTATGATTATGAATTAGGCCCATGATCTGATATCATGTATTTGTGTAAAGTTCTATTAGCACCAGATTAGGTGTCTGTAAATTTTTAACATACACCCTGTATGTAACCTAGAATCATTGCATGATTTGCAAATTGCTGACGGTCTGTATCCCACTGCCTCTATCAGTATGTATCTTTTATAGATGACTTACAGTGAAAATCTATGGTTGCAGTTTATTTTGCAATTATGTCTCTTTCTCTGTATCTCAAAATGTTCATACTGTTTCCTTGCTAATTATACTCTGCATGTTTCATTACTGTGTTGTACATAAATCAGGATCTTAGGGTTAGGGTTAGACGGATTTCTTTCAAATGCTGTATGGAGGTGTATCTTAGTTTAATCTACACACCTATAACTTTAGGTGATGCTGCCCCCAGTGTTCCATCTTCTATAGGGTAAAAGACCATATTTTTGTGGATGTCTAGTGTGTGCTCTGCAGGTCACATTTCATGACAGATTCTTTCATGACGGATTTCTTTCAAATTTTGAATGGAGATGTATCTTGGTACAATCTACACATCTACACTTTTCGGCGATGCTGCTCTCATTATTCCGTCTTTTATATGGTCAAAGGTGGTATGTCTTTTATGCGCTCTAACTGCCACATTTCTTGACGGATTTCTTTCAAATGTTGTATGGAGGTGTGTCTTAGTACATCTACACACATATATTGTTTCGGTGATGCTGCTCCTAGTCTTGACAATAGTCTAAGCCACTAGTGGTAATCTCTACGTCATCCTTTTGTTTCAGGGAGGGGAGAGGGGATCTTTGTCCCTCCTTCGAACATGAGGATCACACAAAATCGCTGCCACTGCCGGGGGATACATTCGCATTGCGCGGTAATACAGATTGCAATATTACTAGTTTGTGTTTGGATTGCAGACTTTGATACAGCCCATCACACATTCATGCCAGACAATGATGTAATCACTGTCAATTGAACACCCATGCATCCATGTATGAGTGAAGTATTCTATTGCATATTTGCCAATAGATTTTTGTAAAAAGGCATATTGAGTAATAAGTTAAAGAGGAAATACAATGATAAATAAAAAAAATCAGTATTGCTGTCAACTTCTTATTTTATAGTTTTTAATGCAGACTCTTTTAAATTGAATATCCTGGTGGTTGTAATAATGTAGAAGAATTTTGATTTGTATCATTGCAGGATCCAGGAGAGATCATTCATCAAGATGGAAAGAATGGACCACCAACATATGAAGAACCTTCACCTAGGACTCAAACACTTGAAGAGGATGACATATTTAGTGACAGGTATATCACATTTCTTTTCTTTGTTGGGTTTTATCTTTTGATATGGGGTTCCTTCATGTTATTGCCTGATTTTTGGCTCTGGCACCAGCTTTTTCAGGCTTTTCCAGACTTCATACTGTACAGGATGTATGGGGGCATTTTGTTTGGTCTCTTTTCATGCTCCATGAGTAATACCAACTGCTTTGAGTCTCATAGTTAAGAGGTATGTAGGAAATGAGACTGCGACGAGTATTCGAATACTCAAGTACTCGCACTGTTGACAACTACTTGAGTACGAATTCTGTACTCGAATACACGGCCGCCATTTTTCTGTTGCCGATTTTTATTTTTTATTTTTTTATTTTTTCCCGATTTTTCTTTCTTCTCCACCTGGCACTGTGACGGCCTGCCAAAGCTCGACCGTGCCCGGAAAAGCACGACCGTGCCCAGAAAAGCACCGGCAGGGTACAGTGAGTAAAAATGTTTCCCAGCTCAATGATACGGGTGTCATTGTCAACTCACCACTCAGAAACTAGCTGCCAATGTCCAGATTTCTGTTTAAAGTTGGAGGATAATTTGTCTGTTATCTTTAGTTTTAAAAACAACATTGTTACTATTATTTGTGAGAAGTTCACAAGCACAAATCGGCGCCTTCAATTGCAACTCGCATTAAAATAGCGAGGGTTTTCGTAGCCGGACTATCGGGTGCTTCCTACAACGTCGGCAAAAAAGAAAAGAAATGTGAAACGGCATGTTGCCATTTTCAATGTTTTAAGACTAGTTGATATGTATTTATGCATTGAAAATGCCAACGTTCTGGTTGATATGTCTCTTTACATTGAGGCAACGTTCTGGTTGATATGTCTCCTTACATTGAAAATGGCAACATGCCGGTTTATATGTCTTTATACTTTGTTAATGGCAACATGCCAGTTGATATGTCTCTTTACATTGAAAATGGCAACATGCCGGTTGATATGTCTCTTTACATTGAAAATTGGCAACGTTCTGTTTGATATGCCTCTTTATACATTGAAAATAGCAACATGCCTGTTGATATGTCTCTTTACATTGAAAATGGCAACATGCCAGTTGATATGTCTCTTTACATTGAAAAATGGCAAAATGCCGGTTGATATGTCTCTTTACATTGAAACGGGCAACATTCTGGTTGATATGCCTCTATATACATTGAAAATGGCAACATGTCGGTTGATATGTCTCTTTACATTGAAAATTGGCAACGTTCTGTTTGATATGCCTCTTTATACATTGAAAATAGCAACATGCCTGTTGATATGTCTCTTTACATTGAAAATGGCAATGTGCTGGTTGATATGTCTCTTTACATTGAAAATGGCAAAATGCCGGTTGATTTGTCTCTTTACATTGAAATTGGCAACGTGCCCGTTGATATGTATTTATCCTTTGAAAATGGCAAAATGCCATGGCAACGTGCCAATTGATATGTCTTTATTCTTTGAAAATGCCAAAATACCGGTTGATATGTCTCTTTACATAGAAAATGGCAACAAGCCAGTTGATATGTCTCTTTACATTGAAAATCGCAACATGCCGGTTGATATGTCTCTTTACATTGAAAAGGGCAATGTGCCAGTTGATGTGTCTCTTTACATTGAAAATGGCAATGTGCTGGTTGATATGTCTCTTTACATTGAAAATGGCAATGTGCTGGTTGATATGTCTCTTTATGTTGAAAATGGCAAAATGCCGGTTGATATGTCTCTATACATTGAAAATTGGCAACGTGCAGGTTGATATGTATTTATCCTTTGAAAATGGCAAAATGCCATGACAACGTGCTAACTGATATGTCTTTAACCTTTGAAAAATGCCAATTTGCCGGTTGATATGTCTCTTTACATTGAAAATGGCAACATGTTGGTTGATATGTCTCTTTACATTGAAAATGGCAACATGCCGGTTGATATGTCTCTTTACATCGAAAATTGGCAACGTTCTGGTTGATATGCCTCTTTATGCATTGAAAATGGCAACATGCCGGTTGATACGTCTCTTTACATTGAAAATGCCGGTTGATATGTCTCTTTACATTGAAAATGCCAAAATGCCGGTTGATATGTCACTTTACATTGAAATTGGCAACAAGCCGGTTGATATGTCACTTTACATTGAAAAGGGCAATGTGCTGGTTGATATGTCTCTTTACATTGAAAATTGGCAACGTTCTGGTTGATATGCCTCTTTATACATTGAAAATAGCAACATGCCTGTTGATATGTCTCTTTACATTAAAAATGGCAAAATGCCTGTTGATATGTCTCTATACATTGAAAATTGGCAACGTGCAGGTTGATATGTATTTATCCTTTGAAAATGGCAAAATGCCATGACAAAGTGCCAATTGATATGTCTTTATCCTTTGAAAATGCCAGTTGATATGTCTCTTTCAATTGAAAATGGCAATGTGGTAGTTGATATGTCTCTGTACATTGAACAGGGAAATTTGACGGTTGATATGTCTCTTTACATTGAAAAGGGCAATGTGCCGGTTGATATGTCTCTTTACATTGAAAATGGCAAAATGCCGGTTGATACGTCTCTTTACATTGAAATTGGCAACTTGCCGGTTGATATGTACTTATCCTTTGCAAATGGCAAAATGCCATGGCAACATGCCATGGCAACGTGCCAATTGATATGTCTTTATCCTTTGAAAATGCCGGTTGATACGTCTCTTTACATTGAAATTGGCAACGTGCAGGTTGATATGTATTTATCCTTTGAAAATGGCAAAATGCCATGACAACGTGCTAACTGATATGTCTTTAACCTTTGAAAATGCCAAAATGACGGTTGATATGTCTCTTTACATTGAAAATGGCAACATGTTGGTTTATATGTCTCTTTACATTGAAAATGGCAACATGCCGGTTGATATGTCTCTTTACATCGAAAATTGGCAACGTTCTGGTTGATATGCCTCTTTAACCTTTGAAAATGCCAAAATGACGGTTGATATGTCTCTTTACATTGAAAATTGGCAACGTTCTGGTTGATCTCCCTCTTTATACATTGAAAATGGCAACATGCCGGTTGATATGTCTCTTAACATTGAAAATTGGCAACGTTCTGGTTGATATGCCTCTTTATACATTGAAAATAGCAACATGCCGGTTGATTTGTCTCTTTACATTGAAATTGGCAACGTGCCGGTTGATATGTATTTATCCTTTGAAAATGGCAAAATGCCATGGCAACGTGCCAATTGATATGTCTTTGTCCTTTGAAAATGCCAAAATACCGGTTGATATGTCTCTTTACATTGAAAATGGCAACATGCCAGTTGATATGTCTCTTTACATTGAAAATCGCAACATGCAGGTTGATATGTCTCTTTACATTGAAAAGGGCAATGTGCCGGTTGAAATGTCTCTTTACATTGAAAATGGCAACATGCCGGTTGATATGTCTCTTTACATTGAAAATGGCAAAATGCCGGTTGATATGTCTCTTTACATTGAAATTGGCAACGTGCCGGTTGATATGTATTTATCCTTTGAAAATGGCAAAATGCCATGGCAATGTGCCAATTGATATGTCTTTATCCTTTGAAAATGCCAAAATACCAGTTGATATGTCTCTTTTCATTGAAAATGGCAACTAGCCAGTTGATATGTCTCTTTACATTGAAAATTGGCAACGTTCTGGTTGATATGCCTCTTTATACATTGAAAATGGCAACATGCCAGTTGATATGTCTCTTAACATTGAAAATTGGCAACGTTCTGGTTAATATGACTCTTTATACATTGAAAATGGCAACATGCCGGTTGATATGTCTCTTAACATTGAAAATTGGCAACGTTCTGGTTGATATGCCTCTTTATACATTGAAAATGGCAACATGCCGGTTGATATGTCTCTTAACATTGAAAATTGGCAACGTTCTGGTTGATATGCCTCTTTATACATTGAAATTGGCATCATGCCGGTTGATATGTCTCTTGACATTGAAAATTGGCAACGTTCTGGTTGATATGCCTCTTTATACATTGAAAATGGCAACATGCCGATTGATATGTCTCTTTACATTGAAAATGCCAAAATGCCGGTTGATATGTCTCTTTACATTGAAAATTGGCAACGTTCTGGTTGATATGCCTCTTTAAACATTGAAAATGGCAACATGCCAGTTGATATGTCTCTTTACATTGAAAAGGGCAATGTGCTGGTTGATATGTCTCTTTACATTGAAAATTGGCAACGTTCTGGTTGATATGCCTCTTTATACATTGCAAATAGCAACATGCCTGTTGATATGTCTCTTTACATTGAAAATGGCAATGTGCTGGTTGATATGTCTCTTTACATTGAAAATGGCAAAATGCCGGTTGATACGTCTCTTAACATTGAAAATGCCAAAATGCCGGTTGATATGTCTCTTTACATTGAAAAGGGCAATGTACCTGTTGAAATGTCTCTTTACATTGAAAATGGCAACATCCCGGTTGATATGTCTCCTTACATTGAAAATGGCAAAATGCCGGTTGATATGTCTCTTTACATTGAAAATGGCAACATGCCGGTTGATAGGTCTCTTTACATTGAAATTGGCAACGTGCCGGTTGATATGTCTTTATCCTTTGAAAATGGCAAAAAGCCATGGCAACGTGCCAATTGATATGTCTTTATCCTTTAAAAATGCCAGTTGATATGTCTCTTTAAATTGAAAAATGCAATGTGGTAGTTGATATGTTTCTGTTTATTGAACAGGGCAATGTGCCGGTTGTTATGTCTCTTTACATTGAAAATGGCAATGTGCTGGTTGATATGTCTCTTTACATTGAAAATGGCAAAATGCCAGTTGATTTGTCTCTTTACATTGAAATTGGCTACGTGCCGGTTGATATGTATTTATCCTTTGAAAATGGCAAAATGCCATGGCAACGTGCCAACTGATATGTCTTTGTCCTTTGAAAATTCCAAAATACCGGTTGAAATGTCTCTTTACATTGAAAATGGCAACATGCCGGTTGATATGTCTCTTTACATTGAAAATGCCAAAATGCCGGTTGATATGTCTCTTTACATTGAAAATTGGCAACGTTCTGGTTGATATGCCTCTTTATACATTGAAAATGGCAACATGCCGGTTGATATGTCTCTTAACATTGAAAATTGGCAACGTTCTGGTTGATATGCCTCTTTATACATTGAAATTGGCAACATGCCGGTTGATATGTCTCTTTACATTGAAAATTGGCAACGTTCTGGTTGATATGCCTCTTTATACATTGAAAATGGCAACATGCCGGTTGATATGTCTCTTAACATTGAAAATTGGCAACGTTCTGGTTGATATGCCTCTTTATACATTGAAATTGGCATCATGCCGGTTGATATGTCTCTTAACATTGAAAATTGGCAACGTTCTGGTTGATATGCCTCTTTATACATTGAAAATGGCAACATGCCGGTTGATATGTCTCTTTACATTGAAAATTGGCAACGTTCGGGTTCATACGCCTCTTTATACATTGAAAATGGCAACATGCCGATTGATATGTCTCTTTACATTGAAAATTGGCAACGTTCTGGTTGATATGCCTCTTTATACATTGAAATTGGCATCATGCCGGTTGATATGTCTCTTAACATTGAAAATTGGCAACGTTATGGTTGATATGCCTCTTTATACATTGAAAATGGCAACATGCCGATTGATATGTCTCTTTACATTGAAAATTGGCATCGTTCTGGTTGGTATGCCTCTTTATACATTGAAAATGGCAACATGCCGGTTGATATGTCTCTTAACATTGAAAAGGGCAATGTACCTGTTGAAATGTCTCTTTACATTGAAAATGGCAACATCCCGGTTGATATGTCTCCTTACATTGAAAATGGCAAAATGCCGGTTGATATGTCTCTTTACATTGAAAATGGCAACATGCCGGTTGATAGGTCTCTTTACATTGAAATTGGCAACGTGCCGGTTGAAATGTCTCTTTACATTGAAAATGGCAATGTGCTGGTTGATATGTCTCTTTACATTGAAAATGGCAAAATGCCGGTTGATATGTCTTTATCCTTTAAAAATGCCAGTTGATATGTCTCTTTAAATTGAAAAATGCAATGTGGTAGTTGATATGTTTCTGTTTATTGAACAGGGCAATGTGCCGGTTGATATGTCTCTTTACATTGAAAATGCCAAAATGCCGGTTGATATGTCTCTTTACATTGAAAAGGGCAATGTGCCGGTTGAAATGTCTCTTTACATTGAAAATGGCAATGTGCTGGTTGATATGTCTCTTTACATTGAAAATGGCAAAATGCCGGTTGATACATCTCTCAACATTGAAAATGCCAAAATGCCGGTTGATATGTCTCTTTACATTGAAAAGGGCAATGTGCCGGTTGAAATGTCTCTTTACATTGAAAATGGCAACATGCCGGTTGATATGTCTCTTTACATTGAAAATGCCAAAATGCCGGTTGATATGTCTCTTTACATTGAAAATTGGCAACGTTCTGGTTGATATGCCTCTTTATACATTGAAATTGGCATCATGCCGGTTGATATGTCTCTTAACATTGAAAATTGGCAACGTTCTGGTTGATATGCCTCTTTATACATTGAAAATGGCAACATGCCGATTGATATGTCTCTTTACATTGAAAATTGGCATCGTTCTGGTTGGTATGCCTCTTTATACATTGAAAATGGCAACATGCCGGTTGATATGTCTCTTAACATTGAAAAGGGCAATGTACCTGTTGAAATGTCTCTTTACATTGAAAATGGCAACATCCCGGTTGATATGTCTCCTTACATTGAAAATGGCAAAATGCCGGTTGATATGTCTCTTTACATTGAAAATGGCAACATGCCGGTTGATAGGTCTCTTTACATTGAAATTGGCAACGTGCCGGTTGATATGTCTTTATCCTTTGAAAATGGCAAAAAGCCATGGCAACGTGCCAATTGATATGTCTTTATCCTTTAAAAATGCCAGTTGATATGTCTCTTTAAATTGAAAAATGCAATGTGGTAGTTGATATGTTTCTGTTTATTGAACAGGGCAATGTGCCGGTTGATATGTCTCTTTACATTGAAAATGCCAAAATGCCGGTTGATATGTCTCTTTACATTGAAAAGGGCAATGTGCCGGTTGAAATGTCTCTTTACATTGAAAATGGCAATGTGCTGGTTGATATGTCTCTTTACATTGAAAATGGCAAAATGCCGGTTGATACGTCTCTTAACATTGAAAATGCCAAAATGCCGGTTGATATGTCTCTTTACATTGAAAAGGGCAATGTGCCGGTTGAAATGTCTCTTTACATTGAAAATGGCAACATGCCGGTTGATATGTCTCTTTACATTGAAAATGCCAAAATGCCGGTTGATATGTCTCTTTACATTGAAAATTGGCAACGTTCTGGTTGATATGCCTCTTTATACATTGAAAATGGCAACATGCCGGTTGATATGTCTCTTAACATTGAAAATTGGCAACGTTCTGGTTGATATGCCTCTTTATACATTGAAATTGGCAACATGCCGGTTGATATGTCTCTTTACATTGAAAATTGGCAACGTTCTGGTTGATATGCCTCTTTATACATTGAAAATGGCAACATGCCGGTTGATATGTCTCTTAACATTGAAAATTGGCAACGTTCTGGTTGATATGCCTCTTTATACATTGAAATTGGCATCATGCCGGTTGATATGTCTCTTAACATTGAAAATTGGCAACGTTCTGGTTGATATGCCTCTTTATACATTGAAAATGGCAACATGCCGGTTGATATGTCTCTTTACATTGAAAATTGGCAACGTTCGGGTTGATATGCCTCTTTATACATTGAAATTGGCATCATGCCGGTTGATATGTCTCTTAACATTGAAAATTGGCAACGTTCTGGTTGATATGCCTCTTTATACATTGAAAATGGCAACATGCCGATTGATATGTCTCTTTACATTGAAAATTGGCATCGTTCTGGTTGGTATGCCTCTTTATACATTGAAAATGGCAACATGCCGGTTGATATGTCTCTTAACATTGAAAATTGGCAATGTTCTCGTTGATATGCCTCTTTATACATTGAAAATAGCAACATGCCTGTTGATATGTCTCTTTACATTGAAAATGGCAATGTGCTGGTTGATATGTCTCTTTACATTGAAAATGGCAAAATGCCAGTTGATTTGTCTCTTTACATTGAAATTGGCAACGTGCCGGTTGATATGTATTTATCCTTTGAAAATGGCAAAATGCCATGGCAACGTGCCAACTGATATGTCTTTGTCCTTTGAAAATTCCAAAATACCGGTTGATATGTCTCTTTACATTGAAAATGGCAACATGCCAGTTGATATGTCTCTTTACATTGAAAATCGCAACATGCAGGTTGATATGTCTCTTTACATTGAAAAGGGCAATGTGCCGGTTGAAATGTCTCTTTACATTGAAAATGGCAATGTGCTGGTTGATATGTCTCTTAACATTGAAAATGGCAAAATGCCAGTTGATTTGTCTCTTTACATTGAAATTGGCAACGTGCCGGTTGATATGTATTTATCCTTTGAAAATGGCAAAATGCCATGGCAACGTGCCAACTGATATGTCTTTGTCCTTTGAAAATTCCAAAATACCGGTTGATATGTCTCTTTACATTGAAAATGGCAATGTTCTCGTTGATATGCCTCTTTATACATTGAAAATAGCAACATGCCTGTTGATATGTCTCTTTACATTGAAAATGGCAATGTGCTGGTTGATATGTCTCTTTACATTGAAAATGGCAAAATGCCAGTTGATTTGTCTCTTTACATTGAAATTGGCAACGTGCCAGTTGATATGTATTTATCCTTTGAAAATGGCAAAATGCCATGGCAACGTGCCAACTGATATGTCTTTGTCCTTTGAAAATTCCAAAATACCGGTTGATATGTCTCTTTACATTGAAAATGGCAACATGCCAGTTGATATGTCTCTTTACATTGAAAATCGCAACATGCAGGTTGATATGTCTCTTTACATTGAAAAGGGCAATGTGCCGGTTGAAATGTCTCTTTACATTGAAAATGGCAATGTGCTGGTTGATATGTCTCTTTACATTGAAAATGGCAAAATGCCAGTTGATTTGTCTCTTTACATTGAAATTGGCAACGTGCGGTTGATATGTATTTATCCTTTGAAAATGGCAAAATGCCATGGCAACGTGCCAACTGATATGTCTTTGTCCTTTGAAAATTCCAAAATACCGGTTGATATGTCTCTTTACATTGAAAATGGCAATGTTCTCGTTGATATGCCTCTTTATACATTGAAAATAGCAACATGCCTGTTGATATGTCTCTTTACATTGAAAATGGCAATGTGCTGGTTGATATGTCTCTTTACATTGAAAATGGCAAAATGCCAGTTGATTTGTCTCTTTACATTGAAATTGGCAACGTGCCGGTTGATATGTATTTATCCTTTGAAAATGGCAAAATGCCATGGCAACGTGCCAACTGATATGTCTTTGTCCTTTGAAAATTCCAAAATACCGGTTGATATGTCTCTTTACATTGAAAATGGCAACATGCCAGTTGATATGTCTCTTTACATTGAAAATCGCAACATGCAGGTTGATATGTCTCTTTACATTGAAAAGGGCAATATGCCGGTTGAAATGTCTCTTTACATTGAAAATGGCAACATGCCGGTTGATATGTCTCTTTACATTGAAAATGGCAAAAATGCCGGTTGATATGTCTCTTTACATTGAAATTGGCAACGTGCCGGTTGATATGTATTTATCCTTTGAAAATGGCAAAATGCCATGGCAATGTGCCAATTGATATGTCTTTATCCTTTGAAAATGCCAAAATACCGGTTGATATGTCTCTTTACATTGAAAATGGCAACTAGCCAGTTGATATGTCTCTTTACATTGAAAATTGGCAACGTTCTGGTTGATATGCCTCTTTATACATTGAAAATAGCAACATGCCTGTTGATATGTCTCTTTACATTGAAAATGGCAATGTGCTGGTTGATATGTCTCTTTACATTGAAAATGGCAAAATGCCGGTTGATACGTCTCTTAACATTGAAAAATGCCAAAATGCCGGTTGATATGTCTCTTTACATTGAAAAGGGCAATGTGCTGGTTGATATGTCTCTTTACATTGAAAATTGGCAACGTTCTGGTTGATATGCCTCTTTATACATTGCAAATAGCAACATGCCTGTTGATATGTCTCTTTACATTGAAAATGGCAATGTGCTGGTTGATATGTCTCTTTACATTGAAAATGGCAAAATGCCGGTTGATACGTCTCTTAACATTGAAAATGCCAAAATGCCGGTTGATATGTCTCTTTACATTGAAAAGGGCAATGTACCTGTTGAAATGTCTCTTTACATTGAAAATGGCAACATCCCGGTTGATATGTCTCCTTACATTGAAAATGGCAAAATGCCGGTTGATAGGTCTCTTTACATTGAAATTGGCAACGTGCCGGTTGATATGTCTTTATCCTTTGAAAATGGCAAAAAGCCATGGCAACGTGCCAATTGATATGTCTTTATCCTTTAAAAATGCCAGTTGATATGTCTCTTTAAATTGAAAAATGCAATGTGGTAGTTGATATGTCTCTGTTTATTGAACAGGGCAATGTGCCGGTTGATATGTCTCTTTACATTGAAAATGCCAAAATGCCGGTTGATATGTCTCTTTACATTGAAAAGGGCAATGTGCCGGTTGAAATGTCTCTTTACATTGAAAATGGCAATGTGCTGGTTGATATGTCTCTTTACATTGAAAATGGCAAAATGCCGGTTGATACGTCTCTTAACATTGAAAATGCCAAAATGCCGGTTGATATGTCTCTTTACATTGAAAAGGGCAATGTGCCAGTTGAAATGTCTCTTTACATTGAAAATGGCAACATGCCGGTTGATATGTCTCTTTACATTGAAAATGCCAAAATGCCGGTTGATATGTCTCTTTACATTGAAAATGGCAACATGCCAGTTGATATGTCTCTTTACATTGAAATTGGCAACGTGCCGGTTGATATGTCTTTATCCTTTGAAAATGGCAAAAAGCCATGGCAACGTGCCATTTGATATGTCTCTATCCTTTAAAAATGCCAGTTGATATGTCTCTTTAAATTGAAAAATGCAATGTGGTAGTTGATATGTCTCTGTTTATTGAACAGGGCAATTTGCCGGTTGATATGTCTCTTTACATTGAAAAGGGCAATGTGCCGGTTGATATGTCTCTTTACATTGAAAATTGGCAACGTTCGGGTTCATATGCCTCTTTATACATTGAAAATGGCAACATGCCGGTTGATATGTCTCTTAACATTGAAAATTGGCAACGTTCTGGTTGATATGCCTCTTTATACATTGAAATTGGCAACATGCCGGTTGATATGTCTCTTAACATTGAAAATTGGCAACGTTCTGGTTGATATGCCTCTTTATACATTGAAAATGGCAACATGCCGATTGATATGTCTCTTTACATTGAAACGGGCAACATTCTGATTGATATGCCTCTATATACATTGAAAATGGCAACATGTCGGTTGATATGTCTCTTTACATTGAAAATTGGCAACGTTCTGTTTGATATGCCTCTTTATACATTGAAAATAGCAACATGCCTGTTGATATGTCTCTTTACATTGAAAATGGCAATGTGCTGGTTGATATGTCTCTTTACATTGAAAATGGCAAAATGCCGGTTGATTTGTCTCTTTACATTGAAATTGGCAACGTGCCCGTTGATATGTATTTATCCTTTGAAAATGGCAAAATGCCATGGCAACGTGCCAATTGATATGTCTTTATTCTTTGAAAATGCCAAAATACCGGTTGATATGTCTCTTTACATAGAAAATGGCAACAAGCCAGTTGATATGTCTCTTTACATTGAAAATCGCAACATGCCGGTTGATATGTCTCTTTACATTGAAAAGGGCAATGTGCCAGTTGATGTGTCTCTTTACATTGAAAATGGCAATGTGCTGGTTGATATGTCTCTTTACATTGAAAATGGCAATGTGCTGGTTGATATGTCTCTTTATGTTGAAAATGGCAAAATGCCGGTTGATATGTCTCTATACATTGAAAATTGGCAACGTGCAGGTTGATATGTATTTATCCTTTGAAAATGGCAAAATGCCATGACAACGTGCTAACTGATATGTCTTTAACCTTTGAAAAATGCCAATTTGCCGGTTGATATGTCTCTTTACATTGAAAATGGCAACATGTTGGTTGATATGTCTCTTTACATTGAAAATGGCAACATGCCGGTTGATATGTCTCTTTACATTGAAAATGCCGGTTGATATGTCTCTTTACATTGAAAATGCCAAAATGCCGGTTGATATGTCACTTTACATTGAAATTGGCAACAAGCCGGTTGATATGTCACTTTACATTGAAAAGGGCAATGTGCTGGTTGATATGTCTCTTTACATTGAAAATTGGCAACGTTCTGGTTGATATGCCTCTTTTTACATTGAAAATAGCAACATGCCTGTTGATATGTCTCTTTACATTAAAAATGGCAAAATGCCTGTTGATATGTCTCTATACATTGAAAATTGGCAACGTGCAGGTTGATATGTATTTATCCTTTGAAAATGGCAAAATGCCATGACAAAGTGCCAATTGATATGTCTTTATCCTTTGAAAATGCCAGTTGATATGTCTCTTTCAATTGAAAATGGCAATGTGGTAGTTGATATGTCTCTGTACATTGAACAGGGAAATTTGACGGTTGATATGTCTCTTTACATTGAAAAGGGCAATGTGCCGGTTGATATGTCTCTTTACATTGAAAATGGCAAAATGCCGGTTGATACGTCTCTTTACATTGAAATTGGCAACTTGCCGGTTGATATGTACTTATCCTTTGCAAATGGCAAAATGCCATGGCAACATGCCATGGCAACGTGCCAATTGATATGTCTTTATCCTTTGAAAATGCCGGTTGATACGTCTCTTTACATTGAAATTGGCAACGTGCAGGTTGATATGTATTTATCCTTTGAAAATGGCAAAATGCCATGACAACGTGCTAACTGATATGTCTTTAACCTTTGAAAATGCCAAAATGACGGTTGATATGTCTCTTTACATTGAAAATGGCAACATGTTGGTTTATATGTCTCTTTACATTGAAAATGGCAACATGCCGGTTGATATGTCTCTTTACATCGAAAATTGGCAACGTTCTGGTTGATATGCCTCTTTAACCTTTGAAAATGCCAAAATGACGGTTGATATGTCTCTTTACATTGAAAATTGGCAACGTTCTGGTTGATCTCCCTCTTTATACATTGAAAATGGCAACATGCCGGTTGATATGTCTCTTAACATTGAAAATTGGCAACGTTCTGGTTGATATGCCTCTTTATACATTGAAAATAGCAACATGCCGGTTGATTTGTCTCTTTACATTGAAATTGGCAACGTGCCGGTTGATATGTATTTATCCTTTGAAAATGGCAAAATGCCATGGCAACGTGCCAATTGATATGTCTTTGTCCTTTGAAAATGCCAAAATACCGGTTGATATGTCTCTTTACATTGAAAATGGCAACATGCCAGTTGATATGTCTCTTTACATTGAAAATCGCAACATGCAGGTTGATATGTCTCTTTACATTGAAAAGGGCAATGTGCCGGTTGAAATGTCTCTTTACATTGAAAATGGCAACATGCCGGTTGATATGTCTCTTTACATTGAAAATGGCAAAATGCCGGTTGATATGTCTCTTTACATTGAAATTGGCAACGTGCCGGTTGATATGTATTTATCCTTTGAAAATGGCAAAATGCCATGGCAATGTGCCAATTGATATGTCTTTATCCTTTGAAAATGCCAAAATACCAGTTGATATGTCTCTTTTCATTGAAAATGGCAACTAGCCAGTTGATATGTCTCTTTACATTGAAAATTGGCAACGTTCTGGTTGATATGCCTCTTTATACATTGAAAATGGCAACATGCCAGTTGATATGTCTCTTAACATTGAAAATTGGCAACGTTCTGGTTGATATGACTCTTTATACATTGAAAATGGCAACATGCCGGTTGATATGTCTCTTAACATTGAAAATTGGCAACGTTCTGGTTGATATGCCTCTTTATACATTGAAAATGGCAACATGCCGGTTGATATGTCTCTTAACATTGAAAATTGGCAACGTTCTGGTTGATATGCCTCTTTATACATTGAAATTGGCATCATGCCGGTTGATATGTCTCTTGACATTGAAAATTGGCAACGTTCTGGTTGATATGCCTCTTTATACATTGAAAATGGCAACATGCCGATTGATATGTCTCTTTACATTGAAAATGCCAAAATGCCGGTTGATATGTCTCTTTACATTGAAAATTGGCAACGTTCTGGTTGATATGCCTCTTTAAACATTGAAAATGGCAACATGCCAGTTGATATGTCTCTTTACATTGAAAAGGGCAATGTGCTGGTTGATATGTCTCTTTACATTGAAAATTGGCAACGTTCTGGTTGATATGCCTCTTTATACATTGCAAATAGCAACATGCCTGTTGATATGTCTCTTTACATTGAAAATGGCAATGTGCTGGTTGATATGTCTCTTTACATTGAAAATGGCAAAATGCCGGTTGATACGTCTCTTAACATTGAAAATGCCAAAATGCCGGTTGATATGTCTCTTTACATTGAAAAGGGCAATGTGCCGGTTGATATGTCTCTTTACATTGAAAATGGCAAAATGCCGGTTGATACGTCTCTTTACATTGAAATTGGCAACTTGCCGGTTGATATGTACTTATCCTTTGCAAATGGCAAAATGCCATGGCAACATGCCATGGCAACGTGCCAATTGATATGTCTTTATCCTTTGAAAATGCCGGTTGATACGTCTCTTTACATTGAAATTGGCAACGTGCAGGTTGATATGTATTTATCCTTTGAAAATGGCAAAATGCCATGACAACGTGCTAACTGATATGTCTTTAACCTTTGAAAATGCCAAAATGACGGTTGATATGTCTCTTTACATTGAAAATGGCAACATGTTGGTTTATATGTCTCTTTACATTGAAAATGGCAACATGCCGGTTGATATGTCTCTTTACATCGAAAATTGGCAACGTTCTGGTTGATATGCCTCTTTAACCTTTGAAAATGCCAAAATGACGGTTGATATGTCTCTTTACATTGAAAATTGGCAACGTTCTGGTTGATCTCCCTCTTTATACATTGAAAATGGCAACATGCCGGTTGATATGTCTCTTAACATTGAAAATTGGCAACGTTCTGGTTGATATGCCTCTTTATACATTGAAAATAGCAACATGCCGGTTGATTTGTCTCTTTACATTGAAATTGGCAACGTGCCGGTTGATATGTATTTATCCTTTGAAAATGGCAAAATGCCATGGCAACGTGCCAATTGATATGTCTTTGTCCTTTGAAAATGCCAAAATACCGGTTGATATGTCTCTTTACATTGAAAATGGCAACATGCCAGTTGATATGTCTCTTTACATTGAAAATCGCAACATGCAGGTTGATATGTCTCTTTACATTGAAAAGGGCAATGTGCCGGTTGAAATGTCTCTTTACATTGAAAATGGCAACATGCCGGTTGATATGTCTCTTTACATTGAAAATGGCAAAATGCCGGTTGATATGTCTCTTTACATTGAAATTGGCAACGTGCCGGTTGATATGTATTTATCCTTTGAAAATGGCAAAATGCCATGGCAATGTGCCAATTGATATGTCTTTATCCTTTGAAAATGCCAAAATACCAGTTGATATGTCTCTTTTCATTGAAAATGGCAACTAGCCAGTTGATATGTCTCTTTACATTGAAAATTGGCAACGTTCTGGTTGATATGCCTCTTTATACATTGAAAATGGCAACATGCCAGTTGATATGTCTCTTAACATTGAAAATTGGCAACGTTCTGGTTAATATGACTCTTTATACATTGAAAATGGCAACATGCCGGTTGATATGTCTCTTAACATTGAAAATTGGCAACGTTCTGGTTGATATGCCTCTTTATACATTGAAAATGGCAACATGCCGGTTGATATGTCTCTTAACATTGAAAATTGGCAACGTTCTGGTTGATATGCCTCTTTATACATTGAAATTGGCATCATGCCGGTTGATATGTCTCTTGACATTGAAAATTGGCAACGTTCTGGTTGATATGCCTCTTTATACATTGAAAATGGCAACATGCCGATTGATATGTCTCTTTACATTGAAAATGCCAAAATGCCGGTTGATATGTCTCTTTACATTGAAAATTGGCAACGTTCTGGTTGATATGCCTCTTTAAACATTGAAAATGGCAACATGCCAGTTGATATGTCTCTTTACATTGAAAAGGGCAATGTGCTGGTTGATATGTCTCTTTACATTGAAAATTGGCAACGTTCTGGTTGATATGCCTCTTTATACATTGCAAATAGCAACATGCCTGTTGATATGTCTCTTTACATTGAAAATGGCAATGTGCTGGTTGATATGTCTCTTTACATTGAAAATGGCAAAATGCCGGTTGATACGTCTCTTAACATTGAAAATGCCAAAATGCCGGTTGATATGTCTCTTTACATTGAAAAGGGCAATGTACCTGTTGAAATGTCTCTTTACATTGAAAATGGCAACATCCCGGTTGATATGTCTCCTTACATTGAAAATGGCAAAATGCCGGTTGATATGTCTCTTTACATTGAAAATGGCAACATGCCGGTTGATAGGTCTCTTTACATTGAAATTGGCAACGTGCCGGTTGATATGTCTTTATCCTTTGAAAATGGCAAAAAGCCATGGCAACGTGCCAATTGATATGTCTTTATCCTTTAAAAATGCCAGTTGATATGTCTCTTTAAATTGAAAAATGCAATGTGGTAGTTGATATGTTTCTGTTTATTGAACAGGGCAATGTGCCGGTTGTTATGTCTCTTTACATTGAAAATGGCAATGTGCTGGTTGATATGTCTCTTTACATTGAAAATGGCAAAATGCCAGTTGATTTGTCTCTTTACATTGAAATTGGCTACGTGCCGGTTGATATGTATTTATCCTTTGAAAATGGCAAAATGCCATGGCAACGTGCCAACTGATATGTCTTTGTCCTTTGAAAATTCCAAAATACCGGTTGAAATGTCTCTTTACATTGAAAATGGCAACATGCCGGTTGATATGTCTCTTTACATTGAAAATGCCAAAATGCCGGTTGATATGTCTCTTTACATTGAAAATTGGCAACGTTCTGGTTGATATGCCTCTTTATACATTGAAAATGGCAACATGCCGGTTGATATGTCTCTTAACATTGAAAATTGGCAACGTTCTGGTTGATATGCCTCTTTATACATTGAAATTGGCAACATGCCGGTTGATATGTCTCTTTACATTGAAAATTGGCAACGTTCTGGTTGATATGCCTCTTTATACATTGAAAATGGCAACATGCCGGTTGATATGTCTCTTAACATTGAAAATTGGCAACGTTCTGGTTGATATGCCTCTTTATACATTGAAATTGGCATCATGCCGGTTGATATGTCTCTTAACATTGAAAATTGGCAACGTTCTGGTTGATATGCCTCTTTATACATTGAAAATGGCAACATGCCGGTTGATATGTCTCTTTACATTGAAAATTGGCAACGTTCGGGTTCATACGCCTCTTTATACATTGAAAATGGCAACATGCCGATTGATATGTCTCTTTACATTGAAAATTGGCAACGTTCTGGTTGATATGCCTCTTTATACATTGAAATTGGCATCATGCCGGTTGATATGTCTCTTAACATTGAAAATTGGCAACGTTATGGTTGATATGCCTCTTTATACATTGAAAATGGCAACATGCCGATTGATATGTCTCTTTACATTGAAAATTGGCATCGTTCTGGTTGGTATGCCTCTTTATACATTGAAAATGGCAACATGCCGGTTGATATGTCTCTTAACATTGAAAAGGGCAATGTACCTGTTGAAATGTCTCTTTACATTGAAAATGGCAACATCCCGGTTGATATGTCTCCTTACATTGAAAATGGCAAAATGCCGGTTGATATGTCTCTTTACATTGAAAATGGCAACATGCCGGTTGATAGGTCTCTTTACATTGAAATTGGCAACGTGCCGGTTGAAATGTCTCTTTACATTGAAAATGGCAATGTGCTGGTTGATATGTCTCTTTACATTGAAAATGGCAAAATGCCGGTTGATATGTCTTTATCCTTTAAAAATGCCAGTTGATATGTCTCTTTAAATTGAAAAATGCAATGTGGTAGTTGATATGTTTCTGTTTATTGAACAGGGCAATGTGCCGGTTGATATGTCTCTTTACATTGAAAATGCCAAAATGCCGGTTGATATGTCTCTTTACATTGAAAAGGGCAATGTGCCGGTTGAAATGTCTCTTTACATTGAAAATGGCAATGTGCTGGTTGATATGTCTCTTTACATTGAAAATGGCAAAATGCCGGTTGATACATCTCTCAACATTGAAAATGCCAAAATGCCGGTTGATATGTCTCTTTACATTGAAAAGGGCAATGTGCCGGTTGAAATGTCTCTTTACATTGAAAATGGCAACATGCCGGTTGATATGTCTCTTTACATTGAAAATGCCAAAATGCCGGTTGATATGTCTCTTTACATTGAAAATTGGCAACGTTCTGGTTGATATGCCTCTTTATACATTGAAATTGGCATCATGCCGGTTGATATGTCTCTTAACATTGAAAATTGGCAACGTTCTGGTTGATATGCCTCTTTATACATTGAAAATGGCAACATGCCGATTGATATGTCTCTTTACATTGAAAATTGGCATCGTTCTGGTTGGTATGCCTCTTTATACATTGAAAATGGCAACATGCCGGTTGATATGTCTCTTAACATTGAAAAGGGCAATGTACCTGTTGAAATGTCTCTTTACATTGAAAATGGCAACATCCCGGTTGATATGTCTCCTTACATTGAAAATGGCAAAATGCCGGTTGATATGTCTCTTTACATTGAAAATGGCAACATGCCGGTTGATAGGTCTCTTTACATTGAAATTGGCAACGTGCCGGTTGATATGTCTTTATCCTTTGAAAATGGCAAAAAGCCATGGCAACGTGCCAATTGATATGTCTTTATCCTTTAAAAATGCCAGTTGATATGTCTCTTTAAATTGAAAAATGCAATGTGGTAGTTGATATGTTTCTGTTTATTGAACAGGGCAATGTGCCGGTTGATATGTCTCTTTACATTGAAAATGCCAAAATGCCGGTTGATATGTCTCTTTACATTGAAAAGGGCAATGTGCCGGTTGAAATGTCTCTTTACATTGAAAATGGCAATGTGCTGGTTGATATGTCTCTTTACATTGAAAATGGCAAAATGCCGGTTGATACGTCTCTTAACATTGAAAATGCCAAAATGCCGGTTGATATGTCTCTTTACATTGAAAAGGGCAATGTGCCGGTTGAAATGTCTCTTTACATTGAAAATGGCAACATGCCGGTTGATATGTCTCTTTACATTGAAAATGCCAAAATGCCGGTTGATATGTCTCTTTACATTGAAAATTGGCAACGTTCTGGTTGATATGCCTCTTTATACATTGAAAATGGCAACATGCCGGTTGATATGTCTCTTAACATTGAAAATTGGCAACGTTCTGGTTGATATGCCTCTTTATACATTGAAATTGGCAACATGCCGGTTGATATGTCTCTTTACATTGAAAATTGGCAACGTTCTGGTTGATATGCCTCTTTATACATTGAAAATGGCAACATGCCGGTTGATATGTCTCTTAACATTGAAAATTGGCAACGTTCTGGTTGATATGCCTCTTTATACATTGAAATTGGCATCATGCCGGTTGATATGTCTCTTAACATTGAAAATTGGCAACGTTCTGGTTGATATGCCTCTTTATACATTGAAAATGGCAACATGCCGGTTGATATGTCTCTTTACATTGAAAATTGGCAACGTTCGGGTTGATATGCCTCTTTATACATTGAAATTGGCATCATGCCGGTTGATATGTCTCTTAACATTGAAAATTGGCAACGTTCTGGTTGATATGCCTCTTTATACATTGAAAATGGCAACATGCCGATTGATATGTCTCTTTACATTGAAAATTGGCATCGTTCTGGTTGGTATGCCTCTTTATACATTGAAAATGGCAACATGCCGGTTGATATGTCTCTTAACATTGAAAATTGGCAATGTTCTCGTTGATATGCCTCTTTATACATTGAAAATAGCAACATGCCTGTTGATATGTCTCTTTACATTGAAAATGGCAATGTGCTGGTTGATATGTCTCTTTACATTGAAAATGGCAAAATGCCAGTTGATTTGTCTCTTTACATTGAAATTGGCAACGTGCCGGTTGATATGTATTTATCCTTTGAAAATGGCAAAATGCCATGGCAACGTGCCAACTGATATGTCTTTGTCCTTTGAAAATTCCAAAATACCGGTTGATATGTCTCTTTACATTGAAAATGGCAACATGCCAGTTGATATGTCTCTTTACATTGAAAATCGCAACATGCAGGTTGATATGTCTCTTTACATTGAAAAGGGCAATGTGCCGGTTGAAATGTCTCTTTACATTGAAAATGGCAATGTGCTGGTTGATATGTCTCTTAACATTGAAAATGGCAAAATGCCAGTTGATTTGTCTCTTTACATTGAAATTGGCAACGTGCCGGTTGATATGTATTTATCCTTTGAAAATGGCAAAATGCCATGGCAACGTGCCAACTGATATGTCTTTGTCCTTTGAAAATTCCAAAATACCGGTTGATATGTCTCTTTACATTGAAAATGGCAATGTTCTCGTTGATATGCCTCTTTATACATTGAAAATAGCAACATGCCTGTTGATATGTCTCTTTACATTGAAAATGGCAATGTGCTGGTTGATATGTCTCTTTACATTGAAAATGGCAAAATGCCAGTTGATTTGTCTCTTTACATTGAAATTGGCAACGTGCCAGTTGATATGTATTTATCCTTTGAAAATGGCAAAATGCCATGGCAACGTGCCAACTGATATGTCTTTGTCCTTTGAAAATTCCAAAATACCGGTTGATATGTCTCTTTACATTGAAAATGGCAACATGCCAGTTGATATGTCTCTTTACATTGAAAATCGCAACATGCAGGTTGATATGTCTCTTTACATTGAAAAGGGCAATGTGCCGGTTGAAATGTCTCTTTACATTGAAAATGGCAATGTGCTGGTTGATATGTCTCTTTACATTGAAAATGGCAAAATGCCAGTTGATTTGTCTCTTTACATTGAAATTGGCAACGTGCGGTTGATATGTATTTATCCTTTGAAAATGGCAAAATGCCATGGCAACGTGCCAACTGATATGTCTTTGTCCTTTGAAAATTCCAAAATACCGGTTGATATGTCTCTTTACATTGAAAATGGCAATGTTCTCGTTGATATGCCTCTTTATACATTGAAAATAGCAACATGCCTGTTGATATGTCTCTTTACATTGAAAATGGCAATGTGCTGGTTGATATGTCTCTTTACATTGAAAATGGCAAAATGCCAGTTGATTTGTCTCTTTACATTGAAATTGGCAACGTGCCGGTTGATATGTATTTATCCTTTGAAAATGGCAAAATGCCATGGCAACGTGCCAACTGATATGTCTTTGTCCTTTGAAAATTCCAAAATACCGGTTGATATGTCTCTTTACATTGAAAATGGCAACATGCCAGTTGATATGTCTCTTTACATTGAAAATCGCAACATGCAGGTTGATATGTCTCTTTACATTGAAAAGGGCAATATGCCGGTTGAAATGTCTCTTTACATTGAAAATGGCAACATGCCGGTTGATATGTCTCTTTACATTGAAAATGGCAAAAATGCCGGTTGATATGTCTCTTTACATTGAAATTGGCAACGTGCCGGTTGATATGTATTTATCCTTTGAAAATGGCAAAATGCCATGGCAATGTGCCAATTGATATGTCTTTATCCTTTGAAAATGCCAAAATACCGGTTGATATGTCTCTTTACATTGAAAATGGCAACTAGCCAGTTGATATGTCTCTTTACATTGAAAATTGGCAACGTTCTGGTTGATATGCCTCTTTATACATTGAAAATAGCAACATGCCTGTTGATATGTCTCTTTACATTGAAAATGGCAATGTGCTGGTTGATATGTCTCTTTACATTGAAAATGGCAAAATGCCGGTTGATACGTCTCTTAACATTGAAAAATGCCAAAATGCCGGTTGATATGTCTCTTTACATTGAAAAGGGCAATGTGCTGGTTGATATGTCTCTTTACATTGAAAATTGGCAACGTTCTGGTTGATATGCCTCTTTATACATTGCAAATAGCAACATGCCTGTTGATATGTCTCTTTACATTGAAAATGGCAATGTGCTGGTTGATATGTCTCTTTACATTGAAAATGGCAAAATGCCGGTTGATACGTCTCTTAACATTGAAAATGCCAAAATGCCGGTTGATATGTCTCTTTACATTGAAAAGGGCAATGTACCTGTTGAAATGTCTCTTTACATTGAAAATGGCAACATCCCGGTTGATATGTCTCCTTACATTGAAAATGGCAAAATGCCGGTTGATAGGTCTCTTTACATTGAAATTGGCAACGTGCCGGTTGATATGTCTTTATCCTTTGAAAATGGCAAAAAGCCATGGCAACGTGCCAATTGATATGTCTTTATCCTTTAAAAATGCCAGTTGATATGTCTCTTTAAATTGAAAAATGCAATGTGGTAGTTGATATGTCTCTGTTTATTGAACAGGGCAATGTGCCGGTTGATATGTCTCTTTACATTGAAAATGCCAAAATGCCGGTTGATATGTCTCTTTACATTGAAAAGGGCAATGTGCCGGTTGAAATGTCTCTTTACATTGAAAATGGCAATGTGCTGGTTGATATGTCTCTTTACATTGAAAATGGCAAAATGCCGGTTGATACGTCTCTTAACATTGAAAATGCCAAAATGCCGGTTGATATGTCTCTTTACATTGAAAAGGGCAATGTGCCAGTTGAAATGTCTCTTTACATTGAAAATGGCAACATGCCGGTTGATATGTCTCTTTACATTGAAAATGCCAAAATGCCGGTTGATATGTCTCTTTACATTGAAAATGGCAACATGCCAGTTGATATGTCTCTTTACATTGAAATTGGCAACGTGCCGGTTGATATGTCTTTATCCTTTGAAAATGGCAAAAAGCCATGGCAACGTGCCATTTGATATGTCTCTATCCTTTAAAAATGCCAGTTGATATGTCTCTTTAAATTGAAAAATGCAATGTGGTAGTTGATATGTCTCTGTTTATTGAACAGGGCAATTTGCCGGTTGATATGTCTCTTTACATTGAAAAGGGCAATGTGCCGGTTGATATGTCTCTTTACATTGAAAATTGGCAACGTTCGGGTTCATATGCCTCTTTATACATTGAAAATGGCAACATGCCGGTTGATATGTCTCTTAACATTGAAAATTGGCAACGTTCTGGTTGATATGCCTCTTTATACATTGAAATTGGCAACATGCCGGTTGATATGTCTCTTAACATTGAAAATTGGCAACGTTCTGGTTGATATGCCTCTTTATACATTGAAAATGGCAACATGCCGATTGATATGTCTCTTTACATTGAAACGGGCAACATTCTGATTGATATGCCTCTATATACATTGAAAATGGCAACATGTCGGTTGATATGTCTCTTTACATTGAAAATTGGCAACGTTCTGTTTGATATGCCTCTTTATACATTGAAAATAGCAACATGCCTGTTGATATGTCTCTTTACATTGAAAATGGCAATGTGCTGGTTGATATGTCTCTTTACATTGAAAATGGCAAAATGCCGGTTGATTTGTCTCTTTACATTGAAATTGGCAACGTGCCCGTTGATATGTATTTATCCTTTGAAAATGGCAAAATGCCATGGCAACGTGCCAATTGATATGTCTTTATTCTTTGAAAATGCCAAAATACCGGTTGATATGTCTCTTTACATAGAAAATGGCAACAAGCCAGTTGATATGTCTCTTTACATTGAAAATCGCAACATGCCGGTTGATATGTCTCTTTACATTGAAAAGGGCAATGTGCCAGTTGATGTGTCTCTTTACATTGAAAATGGCAATGTGCTGGTTGATATGTCTCTTTACATTGAAAATGGCAATGTGCTGGTTGATATGTCTCTTTATGTTGAAAATGGCAAAATGCCGGTTGATATGTCTCTATACATTGAAAATTGGCAACGTGCAGGTTGATATGTATTTATCCTTTGAAAATGGCAAAATGCCATGACAACGTGCTAACTGATATGTCTTTAACCTTTGAAAAATGCCAATTTGCCGGTTGATATGTCTCTTTACATTGAAAATGGCAACATGTTGGTTGATATGTCTCTTTACATTGAAAATGGCAACATGCCGGTTGATATGTCTCTTTACATCGAAAATTGGCAACGTTCTGGTTGATATGCCTCTTTATGCATTGAAAATGGCAACATGCCGGTTGATACGTCTCTTTACATTGAAAATGCCGGTTGATATGTCTCTTTACATTGAAAATGCCAAAATGCCGGTTGATATGTCACTTTACATTGAAATTGGCAACAAGCCGGTTGATATGTCACTTTACATTGAAAAGGGCAATGTGCTGGTTGATATGTCTCTTTACATTGAAAATTGGCAACGTTCTGGTTGATATGCCTCTTTATACATTGAAAATAGCAACATGCCTGTTGATATGTCTCTTTACATTAAAAATGGCAAAATGCCTGTTGATATGTCTCTATACATTGAAAATTGGCAACGTGCAGGTTGATATGTATTTATCCTTTGAAAATGGCAAAATGCCATGACAAAGTGCCAATTGATATGTCTTTATCCTTTGAAAATGCCAGTTGATATGTCTCTTTCAATTGAAAATGGCAATGTGGTAGTTGATATGTCTCTGTACATTGAACAGGGAAATTTGACGGTTGATATGTCTCTTTACATTGAAAAGGGCAATGTGCCGGTTGATATGTCTCTTTACATTGAAAATGGCAAAATGCCGGTTGATACGTCTCTTTACATTGAAATTGGCAACTTGCCGGTTGATATGTACTTATCCTTTGCAAATGGCAAAATGCCATGGCAACATGCCATGGCAACGTGCCAATTGATATGTCTTTATCCTTTGAAAATGCCGGTTGATACGTCTCTTTACATTGAAATTGGCAACGTGCAGGTTGATATGTATTTATCCTTTGAAAATGGCAAAATGCCATGACAACGTGCTAACTGATATGTCTTTAACCTTTGAAAATGCCAAAATGACGGTTGATATGTCTCTTTACATTGAAAATGGCAACATGTTGGTTTATATGTCTCTTTACATTGAAAATGGCAACATGCCGGTTGATATGTCTCTTTACATCGAAAATTGGCAACGTTCTGGTTGATATGCCTCTTTAACCTTTGAAAATGCCAAAATGACGGTTGATATGTCTCTTTACATTGAAAATTGGCAACGTTCTGGTTGATCTCCCTCTTTATACATTGAAAATGGCAACATGCCGGTTGATATGTCTCTTAACATTGAAAATTGGCAACGTTCTGGTTGATATGCCTCTTTATACATTGAAAATAGCAACATGCCGGTTGATTTGTCTCTTTACATTGAAATTGGCAACGTGCCGGTTGATATGTATTTATCCTTTGAAAATGGCAAAATGCCATGGCAACGTGCCAATTGATATGTCTTTGTCCTTTGAAAATGCCAAAATACCGGTTGATATGTCTCTTTACATTGAAAATGGCAACATGCCAGTTGATATGTCTCTTTACATTGAAAATCGCAACATGCAGGTTGATATGTCTCTTTACATTGAAAAGGGCAATGTGCCGGTTGAAATGTCTCTTTACATTGAAAATGGCAACATGCCGGTTGATATGTCTCTTTACATTGAAAATGGCAAAATGCCGGTTGATATGTCTCTTTACATTGAAATTGGCAACGTGCCGGTTGATATGTATTTATCCTTTGAAAATGGCAAAATGCCATGGCAATGTGCCAATTGATATGTCTTTATCCTTTGAAAATGCCAAAATACCAGTTGATATGTCTCTTTTCATTGAAAATGGCAACTAGCCAGTTGATATGTCTCTTTACATTGAAAATTGGCAACGTTCTGGTTGATATGCCTCTTTATACATTGAAAATGGCAACATGCCAGTTGATATGTCTCTTAACATTGAAAATTGGCAACGTTCTGGTTGATATGACTCTTTATACATTGAAAATGGCAACATGCCGGTTGATATGTCTCTTAACATTGAAAATTGGCAACGTTCTGGTTGATATGCCTCTTTATACATTGAAAATGGCAACATGCCGGTTGATATGTCTCTTAACATTGAAAATTGGCAACGTTCTGGTTGATATGCCTCTTTATACATTGAAATTGGCATCATGCCGGTTGATATGTCTCTTGACATTGAAAATTGGCAACGTTCTGGTTGATATGCCTCTTTATACATTGAAAATGGCAACATGCCGATTGATATGTCTCTTTACATTGAAAATGCCAAAATGCCGGTTGATATGTCTCTTTACATTGAAAATTGGCAACGTTCTGGTTGATATGCCTCTTTAAACATTGAAAATGGCAACATGCCAGTTGATATGTCTCTTTACATTGAAAAGGGCAATGTGCTGGTTGATATGTCTCTTTACATTGAAAATTGGCAACGTTCTGGTTGATATGCCTCTTTATACATTGCAAATAGCAACATGCCTGTTGATATGTCTCTTTACATTGAAAATGGCAATGTGCTGGTTGATATGTCTCTTTACATTGAAAATGGCAAAATGCCGGTTGATACGTCTCTTAACATTGAAAATGCCAAAATGCCGGTTGATATGTCTCTTTACATTGAAAAGGGCAATGTACCTGTTGAAATGTCTCTTTACATTGAAAATGGCAACATCCCGGTTGATATGTCTCCTTACATTGAAAATGGCAAAATGCCGGTTGATATGTCTCTTTACATTGAAAATGGCAACATGCCGGTTGATAGGTCTCTTTACATTGAAATTGGCAACGTGCCGGTTGATATGTCTTTATCCTTTGAAAATGGCAAAAAGCCATGGCAACGTGCCAATTGATATGTCTTTATCCTTTAAAAATGCCAGTTGATATGTCTCTTTAAATTGAAAAATGCAATGTGGTAGTTGATATGTTTCTGTTTATTGAACAGGGCAATGTGCCGGTTGTTATGTCTCTTTACATTGAAAATGGCAATGTGCTGGTTGATATGTCTCTTTACATTGAAAATGGCAAAATGCCAGTTGATTTGTCTCTTTACATTGAAATTGGCAACGTGCCGGTTGATATGTATTTATCCTTTGAAAATGGCAAAATGCCATGGCAACGTGCCAACTGATATGTCTTTGTCCTTTGAAAATTCCAAAATACCGGTTGAAATGTCTCTTTACATTGAAAATGGCAACATGCCGGTTGATATGTCTCTTTACATTGAAAATGCCAAAATGCCGGTTGATATGTCTCTTTACATTGAAAATTGGCAACGTTCTGGTTGATATGCCTCTTTATACATTGAAAATGGCAACATGCCGGTTGATATGTCTCTTAACATTGAAAATTGGCAACGTTCTGGTTGATATGCCTCTTTATACATTGAAATTGGCAACATGCCGGTTGATATGTCTCTTTACATTGAAAATTGGCAACGTTCTGGTTGATATGCCTCTTTATACATTGAAAATGGCAACATGCCGGTTGATATGTCTCTTAACATTGAAAATTGGCAACGTTCTGGTTGATATGCCTCTTTATACATTGAAATTGGCATCATGCCGGTTGATATGTCTCTTAACATTGAAAATTGGCAACGTTCTGGTTGATATGCCTCTTTATACATTGAAAATGGCAACATGCCGGTTTGTATGTCTCTTTACATTGAAAATTGGCAACGTTCGGGTTCATACGCCTCTTTATACATTGAAAATGGCAACATGCCGATTGATATGTCTCTTTACATTGAAAATTGGCAACGTTCTGGTTGATATGCCTCTTTATACATTGAAATTGGCATCATGCCGGTTGATATGTCTCTTAACATTGAAAATTGGCAACGTTCTGGTTGATATGCCTCTTTATACATTGAAAATGGCAACATGCCGATTGATATGTCTCTTTACATTGAAAATTGGCATCGTTCTGGTTGGTATGCCTCTTTATACATTGAAAATGGCAACATGCCGGTTGATATGTCTCTTAACATTGAAAAGGGCAATGTACCTGTTGAAATGTCTCTTTACATTGAAAATGGCAACATCCCGGTTGATATGTCTCCTTACATTGAAAATGGCAAAATGCCGGTTGATATGTCTCTTTACATTGAAAATGGCAACATGCCGGTTGATAGGTCTCTTTACATTGAAATTGGCAACGTGCCGGTTGATATGTCTTTATCCTTTGAAAATGGCAAAAAGCCATGGCAACGTGCCAATTGATATGTCTTTATCCTTTAAAAATGCCAGTTGATATGTCTCTTTAAATTGAAAAATGCAATGTGGTAGTTGATATGTTTCTGTTTATTGAACAGGGCAATGTGCCGGTTGATATGTCTCTTTACATTGAAAATGCCAAAATGCCGGTTGATATGTCTCTTTACATTGAAAAGGGCAATGTGCCGGTTGAAATGTCTCTTTACATTGAAAATGGCAATGTGCTGGTTGATATGTCTCTTTACATTGAAAATGGCAAAATGCCGGTTGATACATCTAGCAACATTGAAAATGCCAAAATGCCGGTTGATATGTCTCTTTACATTGAAAAGGGCAATGTGCCGGTTGAAATGTCTCTTTACATTGAAAATGGCAACATGCCGGTTGATATGTCTCTTTACATTGAAAATGCCAAAATGCCGGTTGATATGTCTCTTTACATTGAAAATTGGCAACGTTCTGGTTGATATGCCTCTTTATACATTGAAATTGGCATCATGCCGGTTGATATGTCTCTTAACATTGAAAATTGGCAACGTTCTGGTTGATATGCCTCTTTATACATTGAAAATGGCAACATGCCGATTGATATGTCTCTTTACATTGAAAATTGGCATCGTTCTGGTTGGTATGCCTCTTTATACATTGAAAATGGCAACATGCCGGTTGATATGTCTCTTAACATTGAAAAGGGCAATGTACCTGTTGAAATGTCTCTTTACATTGAAAATGGCAACATCCCGGTTGATATGTCTCCTTACATTGAAAATGGCAAAATGCCGGTTGATATGTCTCTTTACATTGAAAATGGCAACATGCCGGTTGATAGGTCTCTTTACATTGAAATTGGCAACGTGCCGGTTGATATGTCTTTATCCTTTGAAAATGGCAAAAAGCCATGGCAACGTGCCAATTGATATGTCTTTATCCTTTAAAAATGCCAGTTGATATGTCTCTTTAAATTGAAAAATGCAATGTGGTAGTTGATATGTTTCTGTTTATTGAACAGGGCAATGTGCCGGTTGATATGTCTCTTTACATTGAAAATGCCAAAATGCCGGTTGATATGTCTCTTTACATTGAAAAGGGCAATGTGCCGGTTGAAATGTCTCTTTACATTGAAAATGGCAATGTGCTGGTTGATATGTCTCTTTACATTGAAAATGGCAAAATGCCGGTTGATACGTCTCTTAACATTGAAAATGCCAAAATGCCGGTTGATATGTCTCTTTACATTGAAAAGGGCAATGTGCCGGTTGAAATGTCTCTTTACATTGAAAATGGCAACATGCCGGTTGATATGTCTCTTTACATTGAAAATGCCAAAATGCCGGTTGATATGTCTCTTTACATTGAAAATTGGCAACGTTCTGGTTGATATGCCTCTTTATACATTGAAAATGGCAACATGCCGGTTGATATGTCTCTTAACATTGAAAATTGGCAACGTTCTGGTTGATATGCCTCTTTATACATTGAAATTGGCAACATGCCGGTTGATATGTCTCTTTACATTGAAAATTGGCAACGTTCTGGTTGACATGCCTCTTTATACATTGAAAATGGCAACATGCCGGTTGATATGTCTCTTAACATTGAAAATTGGCAACGTTCTGGTTGATATGCCTCTTTATACATTGAAATTGGCATCATGCCGGTTGATATGTCTCTTAACATTGAAAATTGGCAACGTTCTGGTTGATATGCCTCTTTATACATTGAAAATGGCAACATGCCGGTTGATATGTCTCTTTACATTGAAAATTGGCAACGTTCGGGTTCATACGCCTCTTTATACATTGAAAATGGCAACATGCCGATTGATATGTCTCTTAACATTGAAAATTGGCAACGTTCTGGTTGATATGCCTCTTTATACATTGAAAATGGCAACATGCCGATTGATATGTCTCTTTACATTGAAAATTGGCATCGTTCTGGTTGGTATGCCTCTTTATACATTGAAAATGGCAACATGCCGGTTGATATGTCTCTTAACATTGAAAATTGGCAATGTTCTCGTTGATATGCCTCTTTATACATTGAAAATAGCAACATGCCTGTTGATATGTCTCTTTACATTGAAAATGGCAATGTGCTGGTTGATATGTCTCTTTACATTGAAAATGGCAAAATGCCAGTTGATTTGTCTCTTTACATTGAAATTGGCAACGTGCCGGTTGATATGTATTTATCCTTTGAAAATGGCAAAATGCCATGGCAACGTGCCAACTGATATGTCTTTGTCCTTTGAAAATTCCAAAATACCGGTTGATATGTCTCTTTACATTGAAAATGGCAACATGCCAGTTGATATGTCTCTTTACATTGAAAATCGCAACATGCAGGTTGATATGTCTCTTTACATTGAAAAGGGCAATGTGCCGGTTGAAATGTCTCTTTACATTGAAAATGGCAATGTGCTGGTTGATATGTCTCTTAACATTGAAAATGGCAAAATGCCAGTTGATTTGTCTCTTTACATTGAAATTGGCAACGTGCCGGTTGATATGTATTTATCCTTTGAAAATGGCAAAATGCCATGGCAACGTGCCAACTGATATGTCTTTGTCCTTTGAAAATTCCAAAATACCGGTTGATATGTCTCTTTACATTGAAAATGGCAATGTTCTCGTTGATATGCCTCTTTATACATTGAAAATAGCAACATGCCTGTTGATATGTCTCTTTACATTGAAAATGGCAATGTGCTGGTTGATATGTCTCTTTACATTGAAAATGGCAAAATGCCAGTTGATTTGTCTCTTTACATTGAAATTGGCAACGTGCCAGTTGATATGTATTTATCCTTTGAAAATGGCAAAATGCCATGGCAACGTGCCAACTGATATGTCTTTGTCCTTTGAAAATTCCAAAATACCGGTTGATATGTCTCTTTACATTGAAAATGGCAACATGCCAGTTGATATGTCTCTTTACATTGAAAATCGCAACATGCAGGTTGATATGTCTCTTTACATTGAAAAGGGCAATGTGCCGGTTGAAATGTCTCTTTACATTGAAAATGGCAATGTGCTGGTTGATATGTCTCTTTACATTGAAAATGGCAAAATGCCAGTTGATTTGTCTCTTTACATTGAAATTGGCAACGTGCGGTTGATATGTATTTATCCTTTGAAAATGGCAAAATGCCATGGCAACGTGCCAACTGATATGTCTTTGTCCTTTGAAAATTCCAAAATACCGGTTGATATGTCTCTTTACATTGAAAATGGCAATGTTCTCGTTGATATGCCTCTTTATACATTGAAAATAGCAACATGCCGGTTGATATGTCTCTTAACATTGAAAATTGGCAACGTTCTGGTTGATATGCCTCTTTATACATTGAAATTGGCATCATGCCGGTTGATATGTCTCTTGACATTGAAAATTGGCAACGTTCTGGTTGATATGCCTCTTTATACATTGAAAATGGCAACATGCCGATTGATATGTCTCTTTACATTGAAAATGCCAAAATGCCGGTTGATATGTCTCTTTACATTGAAAATTGGCAACGTTCTGGTTGATATGCCTCTTTAAACATTGAAAATGGCAACATGCCAGTTGATATGTCTCTTTACATTGAAAAGGGCAATGTGCTGGTTGATATGTCTCTTTACATTGAAAATTGGCAACGTTCTGGTTGATATGCCTCTTTATACATTGCAAATAGCAACATGCCTGTTGATATGTCTCTTTACATTGAAAATGGCAATGTGCTGGTTGATATGTCTCTTTACATTGAAAATGGCAAAATGCCGGTTGATACGTCTCTTAACATTGAAAATGCCAAAATGCCGGTTGATATGTCTCTTTACATTGAAAAGGGCAATGTACCTGTTGAAATGTCTCTTTACATTGAAAATGGCAACATCCCGGTTGATATGTCTCCTTACATTGAAAATGGCAAAATGCCGGTTGATATGTCTCTTTACATTGAAAATGGCAACATGCCGGTTGATAGGTCTCTTTACATTGAAATTGGCAACGTGCCGGTTGATATGTCTTTATCCTTTGAAAATGGCAAAAAGCCATGGCAACGTGCCAATTGATATGTCTTTATCCTTTAAAAATGCCAGTTGATATGTCTCTTTAAATTGAAAAATGCAATGTGGTAGTTGATATGTTTCTGTTTATTGAACAGGGCAATGTGCCGGTTGTTATGTCTCTTTACATTGAAAATGGCAATGTGCTGGTTGATATGTCTCTTTACATTGAAAATGGCAAAATGCCAGTTGATTTGTCTCTTTACATTGAAATTGGCAACGTGCCGGTTGATATGTATTTATCCTTTGAAAATGGCAAAATGCCATGGCAACGTGCCAACTGATATGTCTTTGTCCTTTGAAAATTCCAAAATACCGGTTGAAATTTCTCTTTACATTGAAAATGGCAACATGCCGGTTGATATGTCTCTTTACATTGAAAATGCCAAAATGCCGGTTGATATGTCTCTTTACATTGAAAATTGGCAACGTTCTGGTTGATATGCCTCTTTATACATTGAAAATGGCAACATGCCGGTTGATATGTCTCTTAACATTGAAAATTGGCAACGTTCTGGTTGATATGCCTCTTTATACATTGAAATTGGCAACATGCCGGTTGATATGTCTCTTTACATTGAAAATTGGCAACGTTCTGGTTGATATGCCTCTTTATACATTGAAAATGGCAACATGCCGGTTGATATGTCTCTTAACATTGAAAATTGGCAACGTTCTGGTTGATATGCCTCTTTATACATTGAAATTGGCATCATGCCGGTTGATATGTCTCTTAACATTGAAAATTGGCAACGTTCTGGTTGATATGCCTCTTTATACATTGAAAATGGCAACATGCCGGTTTGTATGTCTCTTTACATTGAAAATTGGCAACGTTCGGGTTCATACGCCTCTTTATACATTGAAAATGGCAACATGCCGATTGATATGTCTCTTTACATTGAAAATTGGCAACGTTCTGGTTGATATGCCTCTTTATACATTGAAATTGGCATCATGCCGGTTGATATGTCTCTTAACATTGAAAATTGGCAACGTTCTGGTTGATATGCCTCTTTATACATTGAAAATGGCAACATGCCGATTGATATGTCTCTTTACATTGAAAATTGGCATCGTTCTGGTTGGTATGCCTCTTTATACATTGAAAATGGCAACATGCCGGTTGATATGTCTCTTAACATTGAAAAGGGCAATGTACCTGTTGAAATGTCTCTTTACATTGAAAATGGCAACATCCCGGTTGATATGTCTCCTTACATTGAAAATGGCAAAATGCCGGTTGATATGTCTCTTTACATTGAAAATGGCAACATGCCGGTTGATAGGTCTCTTTACATTGAAATTGGCAACGTGCCGGTTGATATGTCTTTATCCTTTGAAAATGGCAAAAAGCCATGGCAACGTGCCAATTGATATGTCTTTATCCTTTAAAAATGCCAGTTGATATGTCTCTTTAAATTGAAAAATGCAATGTGGTAGTTGATATGTTTCTGTTTATTGAACAGGGCAATGTGCCGGTTGATATGTCTCTTTACATTGAAAATGCCAAAATGCCGGTTGATATGTCTCTTTACATTGAAAAGGGCAATGTGCCGGTTGAAATGTCTCTTTACATTGAAAATGGCAATGTGCTGGTTGATATGTCTCTTTACATTGAAAATGGCAAAATGCCGGTTGATACGTCTCTTAACATTGAAAATGCCAAAATGCCGGTTGATATGTCTCTTTACATTGAAAAGGGCAATGTGCCGGTTGAAATGTCTCTTTACATTGAAAATGGCAACATGCCGGTTGATATGTCTCTTTACATTGAAAATGCCAAAATGCCGGTTGATATGTCTCTTTACATTGAAAATTGGCAACGTTCTGGTTGATATGCCTCTTTATACATTGAAATTGGCATCATGCCGGTTGATATGTCTCTTAACATTGAAAATTGGCAACGTTCTGGTTGATATGCCTCTTTATACATTGAAAATGGCAACATGCCGATTGATATGTCTCTTTACATTGAAAATTGGCATCGTTCTGGTTGGTATGCCTCTTTATACATTGAAAATGGCAACATGCCGGTTGATATGTCTCTTAACATTGAAAAGGGCAATGTACCTGTTGAAATGTCTCTTTACATTGAAAATGGCAACATCCCGGTTGATATGTCTCCTTACATTGAAAATGGCAAAATGCCGGTTGATATGTCTCTTTACATTGAAAATGGCAACATGCCGGTTGATAGGTCTCTTTACATTGAAATTGGCAACGTGCCGGTTGATATGTCTTTATCCTTTGAAAATGGCAAAAAGCCATGGCAACGTGCCAATTGATATGTCTTTATCCTTTAAAAATGCCAGTTGATATGTCTCTTTAAATTGAAAAATGCAATGTGGTAGTTGATATGTTTCTGTTTATTGAACAGGGCAATGTGCCGGTTGATATGTCTCTTTACATTGAAAATGCCAAAATGCCGGTTGATATGTCTCTTTACATTGAAAAGGGCAATGTGCCGGTTGAAATGTCTCTTTACATTGAAAATGGCAATGTGCTGGTTGATATGTCTCTTTACATTGAAAATGGCAAAATGCCGGTTGATACGTCTCTTAACATTGAAAATGCCAAAATGCCGGTTGATATGTCTCTTTACATTGAAAAGGGCAATGTGCCGGTTGAAATGTCTCTTTACATTGAAAATGGCAACATGCCGGTTGATATGTCTCTTTACATTGAAAATGCCAAAATGCCGGTTGATATGTCTCTTTACATTGAAAATTGGCAACGTTCTGGTTGATATGCCTCTTTATACATTGAAAATGGCAACATGCCGGTTGATATGTCTCTTAACATTGAAAATTGGCAACGTTCTGGTTGATATGCCTCTTTATACATTGAAATTGGCAACATGCCGGTTGATATGTCTCTTTACATTGAAAATTGGCAACGTTCTGGTTGACATGCCTCTTTATACATTGAAAATGGCAACATGCCGGTTGATATGTCTCTTAACATTGAAAATTGGCAACGTTCTGGTTGATATGCCTCTTTATACATTGAAATTGGCATCATGCCGGTTGATATGTCTCTTAACATTGAAAATTGGCAACGTTCTGGTTGATATGCCTCTTTATACATTGAAAATGGCAACATGCCGGTTGATATGTCTCTTTACATTGAAAATTGGCAACGTTCGGGTTCATACGCCTCTTTATACATTGAAAATGGCAACATGCCGATTGATATGTCTCTTTACATTGAAAATTGGCAACGTTCTGGTTGATATGCCTCTTTATACATTGAAATTGGCATCATGCCGGTTGATATGTCTCTTAACATTGAAAATTGGCAACGTTCTGGTTGATATGCCTCTTTATACATTGAAAATGGCAACATGCCGATTGATATGTCTCTTTACATTGAAAATTGGCATCGTTCTGGTTGGTATGCCTCTTTATACATTGAAAATGGCAACATGCCGGTTGATATGTCTCTTAACATTGAAAATTGGCAATGTTCTCGTTGATATGCCTCTTTATACATTGAAAATAGCAACATGCCTGTTGATATGTCTCTTTACATTGAAAATGGCAATGTGCTGGTTGATATGTCTCTTTACATTGAAAATGGCAAAATGCCAGTTGATTTGTCTCTTTACATTGAAATTGGCAACGTGCCGGTTGATATGTATTTATCCTTTGAAAATGGCAAAATGCCATGGCAACGTGCCAACTGATATGTCTTTGTCCTTTGAAAATTCCAAAATACCGGTTGATATGTCTCTTTACATTGAAAATGGCAACATGCCAGTTGATATGTCTCTTTACATTGAAAATCGCAACATGCAGGTTGATATGTCTCTTTACATTGAAAAGGGCAATGTGCCGGTTGAAATGTCTCTTTACATTGAAAATGGCAATGTGCTGGTTGATATGTCTCTTAACATTGAAAATGGCAAAATGCCAGTTGATTTGTCTCTTTACATTGAAATTGGCAACGTGCCGGTTGATATGTATTTATCCTTTGAAAATGGCAAAATGCCATGGCAACGTGCCAACTGATATGTCTTTGTCCTTTGAAAATTCCAAAATACCGGTTGATATGTCTCTTTACATTGAAAATGGCAATGTTCTCGTTGATATGCCTCTTTATACATTGAAAATAGCAACATGCCTGTTGATATGTCTCTTTACATTGAAAATGGCAATGTGCTGGTTGATATGTCTCTTTACATTGAAAATGGCAAAATGCCAGTTGATTTGTCTCTTTACATTGAAATTGGCAACGTGCCAGTTGATATGTATTTATCCTTTGAAAATGGCAAAATGCCATGGCAACGTGCCAACTGATATGTCTTTGTCCTTTGAAAATTCCAAAATACCGGTTGATATGTCTCTTTACATTGAAAATGGCAACATGCCAGTTGATATGTCTCTTTACATTGAAAATCGCAACATGCAGGTTGATATGTCTCTTTACATTGAAAATGGCAATGTGCCGGTTGAAATGTCTCTTTACATTGAAAATGGCAATGTGCTGGTTGATATGTCTCTTTACATTGAAAATGGCAAAATGCCAGTTGATTTGTCTCTTTACATTGAAATTGGCAACGTGCGGTTGATATGTATTTATCCTTTGAAAATGGCAAAATGCCATGGCAATGTGCCAACTGATATGTCTTTGTCCTTTGAAAATTCCAAAATACCGGTTGATATGTCTCTTTACATTGAAAATGGCAATGTTCTCGTTGATATGCCTCTTTATACATTGAAAATAGCAACATGCCTGTTGATATGTCTCTTTACATTGAAAATGGCAATGTGCTGGTTGATATGTCTCTTTACATTGAAAATGGCAAAATGCCAGTTGATTTGTCTCTTTACATTGAAATTGGCAACGTGCCGGTTGATATGTATTTATCCTTTGAAAATGGCAAAATGCCATGGCAACGTGCCAACTGATATGTCTTTGTCCTTTGAAAATTCCAAAATACCGGTTGATATGTCTCTTTACATTGAAAATGGCAACATGCCAGTTGATATGTCTCTTTACATTGAAAATCGCAACATGCAGGTTGATATGTCTCTTTACATTGAAAAGGGCAATATGCCGGTTGAAATGTCTCTTTACATTGAAAATGGCAACATGCCGGTTGATATGTCTCTTTACATTGAAAATGGCAAAAATGCCGGTTGATATGTCTCTTTACATTGAAATTGGCAACGTGCCGGTTGATATGTATTTATCCTTTGAAAATGGCAAAATGCAATGGCAATGTGCCAATTGATATGTCTTTATCCTTTGAAAATGCCAAAATACCGGTTGATATGTCTCTTTACATTGAAAATGGCAACTAGCCAGTTGATATGTCTCTTTACATTGAAAATTGGCAACGTTCTGGTTGATATGCCTCTTTATACATTGAAAATAGCAACATGCCTGTTGATATGTCTCTTTACATTGAAAATGGCAATGTGCTGGTTGATATGTCTCTTTACATTGAAAATGGCAAAATGCCGGTTGATACGTCTCTTAACATTGAAAAATGCCAAAATGCCGGTTGATATGTCTCTTTACATTGAAAAGGGCAATGTGCTGGTTGATATGTCTCTTTACATTGAAAATTGGCAACGTTCTGGTTGATATGCCTCTTTATACATTGCAAATAGCAACATGCCTGTTGAAATGTCTCTTTACATTGAAAATGGCAATGTGCTGGTTGATATGTCTCTTTACATTGAAAATGGCAAAATGCCGGTTGATACGTCTCTTAACATTGAAAATGCCAAAATGCCGGTTGATATGTCTCTTTACATTGAAAAGGGCAATGTACCTGTTGAAATGTCTCTTTACATTGAAAATGGCAACATCCCGGTTGATATGTCTCCTTACATTGAAAATGGCAAAATGCCGGTTGATAGGTCTCTTTACATTGAAATTGGCAACGTGCCGGTTGATATGTCTTTATCCTTTGAAAATGGCAAAAAGCCATGGCAACGTGCCAATTGATATGTCTTTATCCTTTAAAAATGCCAGTTGATATGTCTCTTTAAATTGAAAAATGCAATGTGGTAGTTGATATGTCTCTGTTTATTGAACAGGGCAATGTGCCGGTTGATATGTCTCTTTACATTGAAAATGCCAAAATGCCGGTTGATATGTCTCTTTACATTGAAAAGGGCAATGTGCCGGTTGAAATGTCTCTTTACATTGAAAATGGCAATGTGCTGGTTGATATGTCTCTTTACATTGAAAATGGCAAAATGCCGGTTGATACGTCTCTTAACATTGAAAATGCCAAAATGCCGGTTGATATGTCTCTTTACATTGAAAATGGCAACATGCCAGTTGATATGTCTCTTTACATTGAAATTGGCAACGTGCCGGTTGATATGTCTTTATCCTTTGAAAATGGCAAAAAGCCATGGCAACGTGCCATTTGATATGTCTCTATCCTTTCAAAATGCCAGTTGATATGTCTCTTTAAATTGAAAAATGCAATGTGGTAGTTGATATGTCTCTGTTTATTGAACAGGGCAATTTGCCGGTTGATATGTCTCTTTACATTGAAAAGGGCAATGTGCCGGTTGATATGTCTCTTTACATTGAAAATTGGCAACGTTCGGGTTCATATGCCTCTTTATACATTGAAAATGGCAACATGCCGGTTGATATGTCTCTTAACATTGAAAATTGGCAACGTTCTGGTTGATATGCCTCTTTATACATTGAAATTGGCAACATGCCGGTTGATATGTCTCTTAACATTGAAAATTGGCAACGTTCTGGTTGATATGCCTCTTTATACATTGAAAATGGCAACATGCCGATTGATATGTCTCTTTACATTGAAAATTGGCATCGTTCTGGTTGATATGTATTTATCCTTTGAAAATGGCAAAATACCATGGCAATGTGCCAATTGATATTTCTTTATCCTTTGAAAATGCCAAAATACCGGTTGATATGTCTCTTTACATTGAAAATGGCAATGTGCTGGTTGATATGTCTCTTTACATTGAAATGGCAAAATGCTGGTTGATTTGTCTCTTTACATTGAAATTGGCAACGTGCCGGTTGATATGTATATATCCTTTGAAAATGGCAAAATGCCATGGCAACGTGCCAATTGATATCTCTTTATTCTTTGAAAATGCCAAAATACCAGTTGATATGTCTCTTTACACTGAAAATGGCTACATGCCGGTTGATATGTCTCTTTATTTTGAAAATTGGCATCATTCTGGTTGATATGCCTCTTTATACATTGAAAAATTGGCAACATGCCGGTTGAAATGTATTTATCCTTTGAAAATGGCAACATGCCAGTTGATATGTAATTATCCTTTGAAAATGGCAAAATGCCATGGCAACGTGCCAATTGATATGTCTTTATCCTTTAAAAATGCCGGTTGATATGTCTCTTTAAATTGAAAATCGCAATGTGCCGGTTGATTTGTCTCTGTACATTGAAAATGGCAATGTGCCAGTTGATATGTCTCTTTACATTGAAAAGGGCAATGTGCCGGTTGATATGTCTCTTTACATTGAAAAATGGCAACATGCCGGTTGATATGTCTCTTTACATTGAAATTGGCAACATGCCGGTTGATATGTATTTATCCTTTGAAAAAGGGCGAAATGCCATGGCAACGTGCCAATTGATATGTCTTTATCCTTTGAAAATGCCAAAATGCAGGTTGATATGTCTCTTTACATTAAAAATGGCAACATGCCGGTTGATATGTCTCTTTACATTGAAAATGGCAAAAATGCCGGTTGATATGTCTCTTTACATTGAAATTGGCAACGTGTTGGTTGATATGTATTTATCCTTTGAAAATGGCAAAATGCCATGGCAATGTGCCAATTGATATGTCTTTATCCTTTGAAAATGCCAAAATACCGGTTGATATGTCTCTTTACATTGAAAATGGCAACTAGCCAGTTGATATGTCTCTTTACATTGAAAATTGGCAACGTTCTGGTTGATATGCCTCTTTATACATTGAAAATAGCAACATGCCTGTTGATACATTGAAAATAGCAACATGCCTGTTGATATGTCTCTTTACATTGAAAATGGCAATGTGCTGGTTGATATGTCTCTTTACATTGAAAATGGCAAAATGCCGGTTGATAGTCTCTTAACATTGAAAAATGCCAAAATGCCGGTTGATATGTCTCTTTACATTGAAAAGGGCAATGTGCTGGTTGATATGTCTCTTTACATTGAAAATTGGCAACGTTCTGGTTGATATGCCTCTTTATACATTGCAAATAGCAACATGCCTGTTGATATGTCTCTTTACATTGAAAATGGCAATGTGCTGGTTGATATGTCTCTTTACATTGAAAATGGCAAAATGCCGGTTGATACGTCTCTTAACATTGAAAATGCCAAAATGCCGGTTGATATGTCTCTTTACATTGAAAAGGGCAATGTACCTGTTGAAATGTCTCTTTACATTGAAAATGGCAACATCCCGGTTGATATGTCTCCTTACATTGAAAATGGCAAAATGCCGGTTGATAGGTCTCTTTACATTGAAATTGGCAACGTGCCGGTTGATATGTCTTTATCCTTTGAAAATGGCAAAAAGCCATGGCAACGTGCCAATTGATATGTCTTTATTCTTTAAAAATGCCAGTTGATATGTCTCTTTAAATTGAAAAATGCAATGTGGTAGTTGATATGTCTCTGTTTATTGAACAGGGCAATGTGCCGGTTGATATGTCTCTTTACATTGAAAATGCCAAAATGCCGGTTGATATGTCTCTTTACATTGAAAAGGGCAATGTGCCGGTTGAAATGTCTCTTTACATTGAAAATGGCAATGTGCTGGTTGATATGTCTCTTTACATTGAAAATGGCAAAATGCCGGTTGATACGTCTCTTAACATTGAAAATGCCAAAATGCCGGTTGATATGTCTCTTTACATTGAAAAGGGCAATGTGCCGGTTGAAATGTCTCTTTACATTGAAAATGGCAACATGCCGGTTGATATGTCTCTTTACATTGAAAATGCCAAAATGCCGGTTGATATGTCTCTTTACATTGAAAATGGCAACATGCCGGTTGATATGTCTCTTTACATTGAAATTGGCAACGTGCCGGTTGATATGTCTCTTTACATTGAAAATTGGCAACGTTCGGGTTCATATGCCTCTTTATACATTGAAAATGGCAAAAAGCCATGGCAACGTGCCATTTGATATGTCTCTATCCTTTAAAAATGCCAGTTGATATGTCTCTTTAAATTGAAAAATGCAATGTGGTAGTTGATATGTCTCTGTTTATTGAACAGGGCAATTTGCCGGTTGATATGTCTCTTTACATTGAAAAGGGCAATGTGCCGGTTGATATGTCTCTTTACATTGAAAATTGGCAACGTTCGGGTTCATATGCCTCTTTATACATTGAAAATGGCAACATGCCGGTTGATATGTCTCTTAACATTGAAAATTGGCAACGTTCTGGTTGATATGCCTCTTTATACATTGAAATTGGCAACATGCCGGTTGATATGTCTCTTAACATTGAAAATTGGCAACGTTCTGGTTGATATGCCTCTTTATACATTGAAAATGGCAACATGCCGATTGATATGTCTCTTTACATTGAAAATTGGCATCGTTCTGGTTGATATGTATTTATCCTTTGAAAATGGCAAAATACCATGGCAATGTGCCAATTGATATGTCTTTATCCTTTGAAAATGCCAAAATACCGGTTGATATGTCTCTTTACATTGAAAATGGCAATGTGCTGGTTGATATGTCTCTTTACATTGAAATGGCAAAATGCTGGTTGATTTGTCTCTTTACATTGAAATTGGCAACGTGCCGGTTGATATGTATATATCCTTTGAAAATGGCAAAATGCCATGGCAACGTGCCAATTGATATCTCTTTATTCTTTGAAAATGCCAAAATACCAGTTGATATGTCTCTTTACACTGAAAATGGCTACATGCCGGTTGATATGTCTCTTTATTTTGAAAATTGGCATCATTCTGGTTGATATGCCTCTTTATACATTGAAAAATTGGCAACATGCCGGTTGAAATGTATTTATCCTTTGAAAATGGCAACATGCCAGTTGATATGTAATTATCCTTTGAAAATGGCAAAATGCCATGGCAACGTGCCAATTGATATGTCTTTATCCTTTAAAAATGCCGGTTGATATGTCTCTTTACATTGAAAAATGGCAACATGCCGGTTGATATGTCTCTTTACATTGAAATTGGCAACATGCCGGTTGATATGTATTTATCCTTTGAAAAAGGGCGAAATGCCATGGCAACGTGCCAATTGATATGTCTTTATCCTTTGAAAATGCCAAAATGCAGGTTGATATGTCTCTTTACATTAAAAATGGCAACATGCCGGTTGATATGTCTCTTTACATTAAAAATTGGCAACGTTCTGGTTGATATGACTCTTTATACATTGAAAATGGCAGCGTACGTGCCAATTGAAATGTCTTAATACATTGAAAATGGCAACATGCCATGACAACGTGCCATTTGAAATGTCTTTATACAATAAAAATGGCAACGTGCCGGTCGATATGTTTCTTTACATTGAAAATCGCAACGTGTCGGTTGATATGCCTTATACATTGGTAATGGCAACATGCCGGTTGATATGTCTTTATAAGTTGAAAATGGCAACGTGCCAGTTGATATGTCTGTATACATTGTTAAAGGCAACGTGCCGGTTCATTAGTCTTAAAACACCAAAATTAGCAAGGTGCCAGCCGATATGTGTTTTTACATTGTTTATGGCAATGTGCCAGTTTATATGTATTTATCCGTTGAAAATGGCAAAATGTCGGTTGATATGTCTTAAAACACTGAAAATTGGCAATGTTCTGGTTGATATGTCTCTTTACATTGAAAAGGGCAATGTGCTCGTTGATATGTCTTTATCCTTTGAAAATGGTAAATGCCGGTTGATATGTCTCTTTACAATGAAAATGGCAAAAACGCTGGTTGATATGTCTCTTTACATTGAAAATGGCAACATGCCGGTTGATATGTCTCTTTACATTGAAAATTGGCAATGTTCTGGTTGATATGACTCTTTATACATTGAAAATGGCAACATGCCGATTGATATGTCTCTTTACATTGAAAATTGGCAACGTTCTGGTTGATATGTATTTATACATTGAAAATGGCAACATGCTATGGCAATTTGCTAATTAGAATGTCTGTATACACTGAAGTTGGCAAGGTGCCGACCGATATGTGTTTATACATTGTTAATGGCAACGTGCCGGTTGATATGTATTTAAACAATGAAAATGGCAACATGCTGGTTCATTAGTCTCTTTACATTGAAAATGGCAATGTGCCGGTTGAGATGTCTTTATACATTGAAAATGGCAACGTACGTGCCAATTGAATGTCTTTATACATTGAAAATGACAACGTGTCAGTTGTTATGTCTTCATACACAGAGACATTTATGTTAATTGAGAGTATATTTAAACTTGCAATATCTCTGTATAGAGGTAATATTTTGAGCTCATATTTAGAATATGGTATAGTGACATACATGTAATACCCATATCATACAGAGCAAAATATATGTTCAATTCAATTCGTATTTATTTCCTTTCAACATGATTTTGTGGCGTAGTGATGATTATGCAACCATTCATATGTCATTCTGTCTACAAAATACATACAGTTTATATATTATCACTCATTTAAAAAACATCTATTATAATGTAAAATGCAATTAAAAGCAATGTTATACTTGCATGATGATTGTAATACATCTTTGATATTAGATTAATTAATTTTTCTAATTTGTTTTCCTTTTGTTTCCTGTGCAGGTTCTGAAACAAATACATGGTGACGGTCAGGGTACCATGCAGTACCTCACCAGCATACTGAACGAGTGGGGCCAGTTTGTGATGACGGTTGTTGTGGCGTCTGAGTCGGAGAAGGCATACTCCAGGATGGCAAAGGGTGTGGTCGCCCGCTTCCGAATGACCAATGCTCCTCCAGTGGAAGTCCTGTATGTGGACAACAATTGTTGCAGGTATGTCAAAATAAAATTATGTGATTAATAAAATAAAGTTAAATGTACTCTTTCAGTTTTTTTCCACTCTATTTGGTTTATTAGGTACTCATGCTTGGTGAGATGGTGATGAGATCTCAGACAACACTTATAATCCCTTTGATTGTACATTATCAATGTTCACATCATTACAAATCTTATTTATTGATTGATTTATTTGATCATTTCAGGGATGGTGGTACTTCGTGGTAAGAGACCCTTTTTAAACAGTGGGCCGACGATGGCATGGTCGTCAGACTGGATATCTGCCACTGGCTGCACAGATGGGATGCCGTGGTCATTAAACAGACGCACGCCAAGTACGGCATCTTCATTAGCGCCCTGGCAGGTGAATGTTTAAGCATAATTACATCCTAAAACTTACCAACACTCAAATCAGTATCAATAATTTTAAGCTGAGTGCCTGAGCTAATCCCCATTTTTTTAAAAACTTTATCACATCAACCTTTGACCTTTGTTTTTGTATGATACTTTATTTTCTGTATATACTCTAGCAATACATTTACATTATAAGTAACATTATATGTGATCTACATTTTAAGCAATATTTTTTTATTTTTTTTATTTTGCAGGTTTACTTCCTTTCCTTTGCTGTCCAGTGGAACAGCAGGATGGAAAGGCTAAAAGTGGCGGAGAAGAAGGGCAAAACGACAACAACCACTGACCCACGCCAAATACAGCGCATGAATGACCACGCTGAGATCCTGTTTGGCAAGGATCATCTCTTTGAGCCGAACTTTGTCGCCCCCATGCAGCCACCTACCAAAGCTGAAGAGGAGGAGCTACTCGGCGTCGAGTACGCTTTCTCCCAGTCTTTAAAGTCCTTTTCATCAAAGGCGTATTACATGGAAAAGGGTGAGAAAAACTTTCACAGGTCCTGTATGTGTGGAAATTTTCAAACTGGTGTTGGTATCACATCCTCAATGCCCCATGTTTCAAAACAGTATTTACTCTGAGCCTGATATCACCAATGTCGTTTTAATTGATTTGATGATGATTTCATGTTCTATATCTGATTTCCCTACAGTTGAAGAGGAGGACCGAAATGAAGCAGAGGTAGATTCGTGCTTGAATTCTAATGTTTTACCATGATACCTTATTGTTTTTTTTTCTTTCTTTGATCTGTTTTTCCTACAGCCGTAGAGGAGCATAAGGCTGAAGACGAGGAAGAGGTTCACATGGATGCCGTCAGCGCTCACCACACCGTCTTGATGTAGGAAGAGCAAGTCAGAGAGCAGATCAGCCCTGTCATGCAGGTTGTCCTGATGAGCAACCGCCACTTACACTTGCCTGGTTTTGAGCAAGTTGAAGCCCTCACCTTGCTTCTGGTTAAGCTGACAGAAGGGGAGCAGCATCTTATCCCAGCAGAGATAAGAGAGCAAATTTACAAGGCTGCAGGTGAGCTAGCAACGATCGATCTGCTTGCCACATTGTTAAAAAGTACGAGAGCAAGTGGGGCTACACTTTGTTTGGACGTTGCCTCGGGCCAGAATCATCACACTCAAGCGCCGCCCAAAATACCAAATTTGGGTGGATGAAGTTTGCGCAGGCAGCCCAAATCACGGAGGAGTCAAGGCTTCTGTACCTGGTCATCCAGGTACTTAAGAATCTGCCGTCTGTTTCGTGCTTGTTTCCAGACCAAGACCGCCACTAACATCAGGACAAGGTACAAGAGGATCTGTGACAGGCATATTTGTGATGACCCAGTCCTCGCCACACTAAATCTCCCCCTTCCAAACATCAACTCCAAATCAATTACGAATTTCATCGGCAAGCAAGAGAAGCGATCAAATTTCCTTGCAACCACTCAACCCAAAGTCCTCCGACATCGGAAAGTCCTTTCTTTTGATCCCCTCCCGGCACCTGTCAAGCTTCCAAAGATGTTGCCAAACCCAGGGTATGCACAGGTTAAGTACAGTGTTGTACCTCATGAGTCTGGCAAGCGCCAGGGTGAGAAGAGGCACTCACTCATCGATGAACCAGGGACTTCTTCATCTACAAGGCATGTCACAGCACCTTGCACATCTACAGTGCCTACATCTCATGCTGGTAACGAACCAAAACCTAAGTTACCCAACATTGCCCCCAAGGTAGCAGGTATACCAATTCTTGTTGTTTTACCCTCACAACCCCCAGCACGTTCGATTTCATTACCTTTCACAAGTGGTACCCCCTGAGAGATCCATTCCATAAAACGTGTGCGGCTTGCAAAGTGCCAAAATGTGGAGGACTGAGAAAACGGTATACTCCATCGAAGCCAAATACACTTGGGAGCAAGCAAAAAATATTCACCTTCTGCTGGAAAACAAACAGGTCAAAAACTCTAGGCTTTGACAATGAGTATGAAAGTTACGAGGCTTTTAAAAGGGCTGTTGATGAAGAGTTGGAGAGAAGGAGGGGTGCATTTGAAAAATGAGTTTTTTTACATGTTGGTTTTCAGGCAGAAGGTCCCATGCTTTCTTTTTTTAATTGTTATCATAAGTGATGACGTTAGATCAAGCTGAATTATGACATGATTATAATACCTTGTATTTCAGGGATGTAGTCCTTGAACTTTGATTGACATGATTACTAATATCATTATGCCACCTTGTATTTCAGGTCTATATTGCTTGAACTTCATTTTTAAAGACATGATTCTAAATATAAAATGTCACTTTTTAGGGATGTAGTATTGACTGTTTTTTAATCAATTTGTCAAATCATTCGTTTGTTGATGGAGTATTGCTTCATTCAGTGATTTCTATATCGTATTTTAAACAAATATGTCCATCAGTGTGATATAATTTATGTTTCAAAGTACAATACACGATACTCATTCTGTATAGAACATAGACAATACATAGGATAATGTTACTCATTTTTAATATGATATAGGAGTGATACAGCATAAGCATCAGTACAGTATTGATACAACTCTTTATTCTTGCCATGGCTCTTTGTATTAGTGACTTGATATATAATGCCATGATATGACTGTATTCTTGCTATAGTTCTTTTTATGCACTGATTTATAATAAAGTGCCTTGATATGATACTGTATTAATGCCATGGCTCTTGTTAGGAGGTAAAGTATAATGAAAGACATTGGTATAATTATCTTTTTAGCTCAATTATGTGACTCTGTATTCATGAAACATAATTTTTTGAAGCATCACTTTAAAATGTCCGTAAACTATTAAGCACTTGTGTGTTTCTGATCAGATCAATAATTTGCCATGATTGATGTGTCCAATATAAAGAACACACAACCTAATATTTACCTTGTATTTTGTATATTATATTTGTTTCCAATGTATGCGATTGATAGAGAGAGTAAATTGAAATGGAGAAAGAGAGATAGAATGAAAGAGAGATAGAGAGAATTGAAATATAGAAAGAGAGAAAGAAAGAAAAAGAGATAGAGAGAAAGATGGAGAGAAGAAAGAAAAAGGAGAGGAAAGAGTATGTATAAACAGATAGCTGAAAATTTAGAAAGAGAGAGAGAGAAAGAAAGAAAAAGAACAAGAGAGGAAAAGAAGAGGAGATAGAGAGAATGAAAGAAAGATGGAGAGAAGAAAGAAAAAGGAGAGGAAAGAGTGCATAAACAGATAGCTGAAGCGGTAGAAAGAGAGAGAGAAAGAAAGAAAAAGAAAGAGAGAGAAAGAAAAAGAGAGAGAGAGAGAAAGAAAAAAAAAGAAGAGAGAGAGAAAGGAAGAAAAAGAAAGTTAGAGAGAAAGAAAGAAAAGGAAAGATAGAGAGAAATGTAAAAAGACAGATATAGATTGAGAAAAAAAGGGGGAAATAGTTTTCATTTACAAAATATATATTAACAAAATAATAAAGGAAAGCATCAACAACACCAGAATGAAATTAGAACTTAAGTAAGGTTGGCTAATTTTGATTTGAAAAAGTATCAGAAAAAGGATGTAAAAAAGAGCAAAATTTATTAATTAATTAATTAAATTGTGTAAATGGGTGAATTGTTTCTTTAAAGCGAGAGAGGAACCTGGTTTTTGTCTCAGTTGGTCAAGTAACCATAGTGCAAGCAACTTTTGGCCGCAATTGGCAGGCTTCGCCGCGGTAATCGAAGGGGACGTTCACCACAAAAAGGTCCTTTTTTTAATGATCTGTTCTTTCAGTTTCAAGTTACATTTTGGACTGCTCTTCTTGGAGACCACCAGGCACTTTGTCTTGGTATAGTTGATATCTAGTCCCATTCTCTCACTTTCTTTTACAACTACATTCAGGAGTCTCTGGAGATCTTTCTCTGATTCAGAAAATAAAACAGTGTCATCAGCATATCTAATATTTGTAATTGAATGGCCACACACTTGTATCCCATTTTCATCCTCCAATTCTCTTATACATGATAAATGATTTCACTATACATATTGAACAGGTCCGGCGACAAAACACAACCCTGTCTGACCCCCCCCCCCCCCCCCCCCCGTCTGATGTTAATATATTCACTACACTCTCCTTCTACCCTGATGCATGCAAACTGATTCCAATATAGACTTTGTAGCAGTCTTAGATCTTTCCTATATATATCAAGCTTTTTCAGCTCTTCAAAGAGTTCTGAATGTTTTACTTTATCAAAAGCCTTTGAATAATCAATAAAACACATGTACACATCCTTCTGCATTTCGACTGCTCCCTCCGTTATATTTCTAACCACAAATATTGAATTTATTGTGCCCGCATCCTTTACAAAACCAAATTGTTTCCTTCCGAGCATGGGAGTTATTCTACTTCTTGCTCTCAAAAGCAAAATCCTCAAAATAATCTTAGTGATATGGCAAATAAGGCTGATTTTCCTATATTGCTCACAATCCTAGGCTCCCAGTTTTTTGGGAGAGTAATGAAAATCGAAGGGGACGTTCACCACAAAAAGGTCCTTGGGGGTGCTTTTCGACGTCCCGCGATCACTAGTTATCGAACCGAGCAGGGGTCGTTCGCCATTCCCAAGGGGTCTCGCATCTTAGTACTGACTGGGCCCTATGCTGCTTGACTTCGGAGAACGGACGAAAACCGGTATGTTCAGCATGGTATGGTCGTAGACATTTGTTTCTTCAATGCTTACCTACAGTATACCATTGTAGATATTCAAATCTATTTTTGACATTTTTGGTGGATGCCAACAAACACATCGTGGTAGAAAATGATTACAATATGGAAAGCCAGTGGCGAATCCAGGAAGGGCGGCCACCTCCAGTGAGAAAAAAATACAGTTAAAAACACGTTAATTTTACCCTTTTTTGGAGACGGGCCCTCTCGCCTGGCGCTCAAAGGTGGGGGCGGGTGCGATTTTTTTAATTTCTTAGGGCCCCCCCCCCAAAAAAAAAATAGTGCTCCTTACCCCCCCCCCCCCCCCCACCTCGCTTATTTACCGCCTTGGCTGTTTCACTGCTAAATATTTTCTCACGAATTGGGTCCCATCTTTGGCCCCCTACCCTTCCACGTGCTGGATCCGCCCCTGCACTCAGTAGTTTGTCTTATTATCTGTTGTGATTTTGTGGAATAAACCGTGGAAGGAAATTGTGCAATATTTGGAACATTTGATCACATTAGAGGATTCATGCCCGGGTTAGCCCTCTACACACATAAAGTCGGCATGTAGTTATTCATTTTCTTTGTGCATACTACCAGACACGTACGCAGAGGGGGGGGGCAGGGTTTGGGGGTTAACCCCCCCCCCCCCTTCATTTTGTTTATGTGTGTATTTTTGGAGGAAACCCCCCCCCCCTTTTGTGTGTGTTTTTTTTTGTTTTTTTTGTAATACAAAATTATGCTAACGGATGACCTAAAAAAGGCGACCGTACCGCCCCCCCCTCCCCCCCCCCCTCCCGCTTATTCAGCGGCTTTTTTGCGATTTTTGGGGGACCAAAAAAATATATATATATACCCGAGGAATAGACCAAATCTAAGTATACCGGTATATGTATCTTAGTCCCCCCCCCCCTGCTTATTCAGCGGCTGACTGAGTCGTTGCGAAATTTTCGGCCCGATTTAAAAATGTTAACCCCCCCCCCCCCCCGGTACGCTACTACATACTACTCAGCGACCATCACCACTTAATATTGATTTAACTTCAAATAAAGATACCCCTGATCCGTCCCTTCTATCCTGACGAAAACAACATATTAGAAAACTGATGAAAAATATAGTAAATTTTTGTTCATATCGACAATACAATTTTGTATATAAAGGGAAAGGTACTGTGGACTTTGATAATTTCTCAGCATATTTTGTATAACAAAGAAAAACATTCAATACAACCATTTTAATAGAAGGGACCATAATGTACGTCTTCTCTACAGAGTGAGTCAGAAAAAATGTTCCACTTTTTAAAAGTTGTTTTGTTTGAAGTATGAATATTTAATCATGGGTTTCATGATATGTCTTGATAGAGTTATCCTTCCAGTACATTTAGGAACCATTTTCGTTTGAATCTATGCATGCTCTGTATAGGCTCTCTTAGGTATGATATGATGCACAATATATTAAAAAATTAATCAAAAATATAGTTAACTTTGGTAATAAATTTTGCTAAAGATGCGATTGTTCATCCACTTAATGATGGCAAACCTGTAGACTGTGTCCAAGAAATAAAGTTGCTAGGATTATGGATCAATGATAAATTGAATTGGAATACTCATGTGAAAAATGTTTATGGGTTGTTTTACAATCAGGGTACACACTTTGTCTCACTTGGGGTGAGAAAAGAAAGTTCTTTTGATTATTCTGAATTTTTGTTTGTGTGTTGTATACATGTTACGGTAAAGTCTGTACAATTTTAGGGCTACAAGTGTCAAACTTTGTTTTTCAACCATGAAACATGTCCATGCGCCTTGAGCATTTGACTGTCAAGTGGATTTGGCGCCTTATAAATCATATGTATTATTATTATTATTATTATAATGAAAAGAGTCACCTTGTGATATTATGCAGAACAAAAATAGTTATTGTTTCTTTGGGTGAATGTGAATGACATAGTTTGATGACTTGATGATATGAAATCAGAGTACAACTCAATTTTTTTAGTGCAAAATGGTTTTATTCATGTAAAATTCAGTTTTGCATCTTTTAATACCACAAAATGATGGACTGACAGCATGAAGTTACTTATTTTTAAAATGTCAGAGCAGTTTGACCCTTTATTCTGTACTGCACAGCTACACATGGTAAGGGTGCTTTTGCATACCAACTTCCAGAATAAAAGAATAAACGGTTCTTGAGATATGTGGCGTCAAGAAATTATTCGGAGAGGACAATTTTTAATTCGGAGAGGACATTATTTTTGGCATGCAGTTGGAACTGCCTGATACAAATATAATTCATTATTTTATGGCATTGATGAAACTTGATATAATTATGTAAGGTTTATAAGAACATAAGTATCTTCTCCCTCACTTTAAGACTTACCGGTTCTAAAAACTTGATTCATTTTAAAAGCTTTATATTAAAAAAAAAAAATTCACATAGAACTAATTATTGTCAGAAGGTATCTGGAAAATACTGTGATTCTAAAGTTTTTAGGAATCTCTCTCTCACTCTCTCTCTCTCTAAGTGCCATATCGTTTGACTTTGGCGATCATGCTGTTCCACAACCCTCGGCTCCTAGCCCTCTGTATTAGTACTACTCCCAGTTCTTTCACTCCTCTCTCTTCCAACAATTTCTGCAGGCTGTCCATCCAAAGTATCCTCCTTCCTCCCCTACTCCTTCTACCAACAATTTCCCTGTCAAAGAAAGATTCTCTAAGCCTTCTTTACGTGTAATGTGACCCATGAACTTCAACTGCCTAATCATCATCTCACGAATCATATTCCTTTGCACACCAGCTCGTGTATTACTAACTTTGTCAGTCCAGGGGATTTTCATCATTTCAACCACATTTCGCAACTTTCCAAACGCTTTTTAGAATCAGAGGCTAAATTCCATGTTTCACTACCATACATAAGTACTGGGTAGATGTAACAATTCAGTACTCTTATTCTAGTCCTCATACTCATTGTTCGATTTGTCAGAATTTTGCCTAACTTTGAAAATGCAGATTTAACGAGAGCTATCCTTCTCTTGATCTCTGTCTCACATCTGGCATCCTCGGTGATCATGCTGCCGAGGTAGTTAAATGAGGAGACTTTTTTTAATGATCTGTTCTTTCAGTTTCAAGTTACATTTTGGACTGCTCTTCTTGGAGACCACCAGGCACTTTGTCTTGGTATAGTTGATATCTAGTCCCATTCTCTCACTTTCTTTTACAACTACATTCAGGAGTCTCTGGAGATCTTTCTCTGATTCAGAAAATAAAACAGTGTCATCAGCATATCTAATATTTGTAATTGAATGGCCACACACTTGTATCCCATTTTCATCCTCCAATTCTCTTATACATGATAAATGATTTCACTATACATATTGAACAGGTCCGGCGACAAAACACAACCCTGTCTGACCCCCCCCCCCCCCCCTCCGTCTGATGTTAATATATTCACTACACTCTCCTTCTACCCTGATGCATGCAAACTGATTCCAATATAGACTTTGTAGCAGTCTTAGATCTTTCCTATATATATCAAGCTTTTTCAGCTCTTCAAAGAGTTCTGAATGTTTTACTTTATCAAAAGCCTTTGAATAATCAATAAAACACATGTACACATCCTTCTGCATTTCGACTGCTCCCTCCGTTATATTTCTAACCACAAATATTGAATTTATTGTGCCCGCATCCTTTACAAAACCAAATTGTTTCCTTCCGAGCATGGGAGTTATTCTACTTCTTGCTCTCAAAAGCAAAATCCTCAAAATAATCTTAGTGATATGGCAAATAAGGCTGATTTTCCTATATTGCTCACAATCCTAGGCTCCCAGTTTTTTGGGAGAGTAATGAAAATGGATCTGTCCAATTCATCTGGAAATGTTCCGTCATCATATATTTTGTTGATAATTTCTGTTAATCTATCGACACCACATTCCTCTAATGCTTCAAACAATTAAGTGACCACACCATCTGGTCCAGCTGCTTTGTTCTTCTTCATGATTGATTGATTTATTGATTTTATTTATTCATTTCATATAACGATTGTTTGCACAATAAAGAATATAGTTGACAAAGCAAGATCAAAATTATGAAATGAAACAGAAACCTACTGGAAAGCATAGCTTGTTTTTGTAGGTTCCCAAGAATAAATATAATATGAACATTATTATCATAAATCATTTTAAAGTGTCTTAATAATCACAGTAAAATAGATATAATATAATAACATATTTTTGTAAACCATTTTAAAGTATCTAAATAATTCAAAGAAAATACAAAAAGAAAAGAATGACAAAAACGGGACACAAAGGACAGGAGAATTACATAAAAAGACAAGACATGACAAAACAAGTCATAACAGGACAAGATAAGCAAGACAGGGTGGGACAAGACATACAAAAGGACATGACAGGGCGTTCATCTTTGACAATAATTTAAGAATTAAGAATTTAAGATTTTTTAAAAAGAATTTTCTCCCCTTTTACTACGTCTGCAAAGCTCGTCATTGCTTCCCTACTATCTTCAAAAAGTTCGCCAATGTAATGCGTCCACCTACTCATTTTGTCCTTCATTACAAACAGGATTGACCCATCTTTTCCTTTGATACAGCCAGGGTTTGAACAACCAGACTTTTTACCTGAAATTTCATTTATTCTTTGGTAAATATTACTATTCTTTTCGAATTGATTTTCAAATTCTGCACATTGTTCATTTAGCCAGCTCTTTTTTGCCTCATTACACTTTTGCCTAATTTGTTTGTCTAGGTCCCTATATTTCTTGCATTGTCTATTTCCAATTTTCTGTCTATTTTTCATCATTAAAAGAATCTCCTCTGTCATCCATTTGTTCCTTATTCTTCTCTCTGTTATCGGCACATACTCTTCCGCTTTTTCTACCAGAATATTTCTCATCGACTCCCACGTGTTTTCTTCACCTTCATCTATAATCAACTCAAATTACCTATTCTTTACTTGTACAGTAAATTCTTGACGTATGTCCGGTTTACTCAACTGTTTAAAATCTAATATTTTCACAACTTTTGGTCTCTTCAGTTTCTTTAATTTGCACTGAAGTGTACATATCACCGGCACGTGATCACTCCCGCAGTCATCCCCTGGATATGTCTTTGATTGTTTCACTGCTCTTTTAAATCTACTATTTATGGCAATATAGTCTATCTGGTTTCTGACGATGCCGCCATGACTCTTCCAAGTGTATACTCGTCTAGGGTGTTCTTTGAACCAGGTATTAGTGATGACCATGTTCTCCCCCTCACACCACTGAACCCATCTGTCCCCTCGTTCATTCCTTTCACCAATTCCATGCGGACCTACTGCTTTGCCCTCTGTACCATGACCGACTTTAGGTTCAGGTCTCCCAGGATAATGACAATGTCATTCGATTTGCACTGAGATTTAGCTTTATCTAAAGAATCGTAAAAGGTGTCAATAACTTCGTCAGCACTATCTGCTGTTGGTGCATAAATCACTATGTAGTCAGGTCAATATACGGTACAAAACACCCCAACCCCAAAAAATTGCAACAAAAGGTTTTTCAACGGTTTCTAGTAGTATTTGACTAACGTAAGGAATAACATACTAAAATTACACCAAAATCGAAGGTTCAGAAAGCTGTTTTTTTTTCAAAATGGCCGCCGATACCTAAAAATGGCCATAAATCACTTATTATCCATCCTAGAGACACAATTTTTGTGTCTATCCCATGGTTTCGGGGGTCAGAGAATCCATTGAGACAAGTAAGAATTGTTTGTGATGGTCCAGGAAACCCCAAAATCCAAGATGGCGTCCAAAATGGCCGCCATAACATAAAAATGGCCATTAGCCATTTATTATCCATCCGAGAGACATAATTGGGGTGTCTATGCTATGGTTTTGGGGGTCATAGAATCCATTAGGATAAGTTAGAACATTAAGCAGTGGTTCAGGAAACCATGAAATCCAATATGGCGTCTAAAGGGCCACAAAACTACTAAGATTTCTCAACAGAGGGCGCACTTTATGCCAATATGGCGTCTAAAGGGCCACAAAACTACTAAGATTTCTCAACAGAGGGCGCACTTTATGAACAGGAAATGAACTTATAATATGTTTCTCTCTCACCCCTATGGTGTTATCGTCCCCCTCCCAGAAAAAGGGTCAATTCAACTATAGACAGGTCAAAACTGAGGGAGGGGGCCGAGGGGGGGGGGGGGGGTGACAAAGATAAAGTAAAAACTTTATAATAATATCTAGACACACGTTCATAATACCTACCATACAATTAAAAATGTTTAAAACCTTGTGTTGTTCATGTCATCTTAAAGCGAATACACATGCAGACCTTCCCTTTCCTTCATTTTAATGAGGAATGTAATTGAGTAGAAAAATCATCTTCTGCTTCACTATCAAGTGACTCGTTATATGGATTGTGGCATACATCAAGTTGGCAAGGTCCTCTCACACACACTGTTACATGTAGTCCGTAACCTCTGCAGGTATAGCGAGGTGTGCTACAAGTAGTACAGAAGTCGCAATGAATCAACTTAAGAAGATTACTAGGTGCAGCCTCCGTGTTTGACATCAGTGGAACCAGATGATTGTCCTCTAATTTCCAGCCCCAGTCTGTGACGTCCATGTCTTCTCACTCTCCATCCATGCCATGACTTGGTAGCCCGGTGGGATCACATATTAAGACATACGGGCGTGTGCCGTTCTGATGGGTCACTTTTTCACCAAAATCCCTGAACATGGGTCCCATTTTTAACAAAAATATCCTTTCAAAAATTTCAATTTTTTTCGGGTGTTTACATTGTGAAAATTGGGAGAAATGGGCTTTACTTCGAGAAAAATGACCCCTAAAAATAGGTAGGGGTATCGAGACTTGAGCGGCACACCCCCGGCCAAACCAAATCTAATTCCCCCCCCCCCCCCCCCTCCACCCGGGCTTGGTTGTATGTTCTGAGGGAGTGAATTTGGTAGAGGCTGGCGTAGGAGGAAGTTGCATTGGAAATTTTCTTGACGAACAAGTTGTATCGTAATGATGCAACTGAGTCATTACAGCGGCCACCAAACAAGACAGACATTGCTCTGATACCAAGTTCCTGTAAGTTAGTTACTTTGGCTGACTTGGTAGAAGGAAAGTACTAGCACAGGATTCCAAAGTGAGGTTGCATTTCTCAAGCTTCTGGAAGACTGCTCTCTTTCCTATTCCGAATATCCGGGAAGTCGAATCGTAATCGGTGTAGGCATCCAGAAAAAGTAGTTGTGAGCACAGATCTCGTACCCAGGTCCACTTTCAACTGCTTACAGTACTACACATTCGGACCTTGGCTACATTGTAAGAGTGGAAGTATATAGTTCCCTGCTATCTGTTTCAAGGTTTTGTGAAGTCCGTTCCTTTCATCAGGGTACCGATTGCTTCCAGCAAAATCATGAAGTTTTGGAAGCAACCCTAATACAAGTCAATTTCTTTCAGTGGGCTATTCTGGGGTACATCGATGATCAGACAGAGGCGGTTCTCCCGGGGGGCAGGGGGGGGGGGGCACAGTGCCCCCCCACTTTTTCAGATCCCCCAAAAGTGCCCCTTTTTACATAGGAAAAGTGCCCCTTTTATTTTGTAAGAAGTGCCCCTTTTACATAGGAAAAGTGCCCCTTTTACTTTGACAAGTGCCCCTATTACTAAATAAAAGTGCCCCTTCCCCCTTTTCACCTCTGACGAGTGCCCTTTTTATTTTTGACACGTGCCCCTTTTCCTTCGACATGTTCCCATTTTCCTTTGCAATAAGTGTCCATTTTCCATTCTCATAAATCTTGAAATTATCTTTAATAAGTGCCCTTTTTAATCTCTAGTAAGTGCCTCTTTTCAGGTACGAGAAGTGCCCCTTTTCACTTTTGATAAGTGCCCCCTTCACCTCTGATAATTGCCCTATTCAAAACTGAGAGGTGCTCCTTTTACTTTGACAACTGCCCCTTTTTTCCTTTGTAAGAAGTGCCCCTTCTCCTTTTAATAACTACCCCTTTTTTAAACTCGGATGAGCACACCTTTAATTTTAACATGTGCCCCTTTTTTTCTTCTAATAAGTGCCCCTTTTCCTTATGATAAGTGCCCCCATTAAAAAGAGAGAGCTCCTTCCCCTTCTCATAACTACCGCTTTCCCTTTCTAATAAGTGCCCCTTTTCCTTATGATAAGTGCCCCCATTAAAAAGAAAAGGCTCCCTCCCCTTCTCATAACGGCCCTTTTTTAAAATTTGAACGGTGCCCCCTTTTCATTCAACAAATGCACATTTTCCTTTATTATAAGTGCCCCTTTTACATTTTCATAAGTGCCCCTTTTCATATCTGGTCAGTGCCTCTTTTCACCTCTGATAATTCCCTTTTTAATAATGATACGTGCCCCTTTTCCTTTCTAATAAGGGACCTGTCCCCTTTTCACCTCTTATAAATGCCCCTATCAAAATCTGATGGGTGCCCTTTTTCCGTCAACAAATGCCTATTTCCCATTTTCGTAAACGCCTCTTTTTCATCAGGTGAGTGCCTCTTTTCAGGTGAAAAAAATGCCTCATGTTCACCTCTTATAATTATCCTTTGTACTTTGACACGTGCTCCTTTTCTTTTCTAATAAGTGTCTTATCCCTTTCGATAATTGTCCCCTTTTCATGAAATCATTAAACATGCCCCTTATTTAAAGCGACTAAGAGCAATTTCCCCCAAAGTTCGCTCGCTGCGCTCGCTCGCATTTAAAGATGAAATAATTATGTTAGTTATCAAAGGTCTTTTCAGTCTTCCGTTAAGAGAATGTGCTTATAACCCCATCACGATTGGCTTTTTTCCTCTTGATAAGATGTAATTTTTCGCACTGCGACCTCGCAGATCTTTAAAAATTTTCTCGCTCGCTTCGCTCGCTCGTAAATGCATATTCAGACATCCCACCCAACTGTAAAGTATGATGCTTAAGCGATATCTTGTATGATGTATGAAGAGAAACAAATATTGAAATCATCCCTGATAATGTAATCACAATGCAGGGGTATGTACCAATGTCTAAAAAATTATTTTCGCTTTGAGATTTCCCACTGTAGGTGCCCTTTTTTCTTCAGAAAGTGCCCTTTTTTGTTGGTGCCCCCCCACTTTGGAAGTCGCTCGACCGCCCCTGTCGATGATTATAGCTCAGCGGCCTTCCAATATGCTGTTTTTTTTAGTCTCGTTCAAAAGGAAAGACAAAGCTACGACTCTGGGAGAGATTTCGAAAGTAAAAATTGTACCTGGATATGAATGTCGTAATACGGAGTAAGCCACAAAGAACTCGACCATGAATGCAAACAGCTTGATTGTAGGGTGGGTGATGAGCCCATTTATTTGTGTCATCAGCAGTAATTAAAACAATTAAATCAATCCAGAAATGGCAAACATAAATACAAATTGTCATTGATGTACATTAATGTCACAGTTTATGTAGATTAATATTGTAAACCAACAGTTTAATCAGATATATGTGATGTGCCTGCAAAATCGACTGTTTATACATGTTGATAAGAATCCATACTTCATACTTGTAATACCAAAATTATGTTTCTAGGATGGATAATAAGTGATTTATGGCCATATTTAGGTATCGGCGGCCATCTTGGATGCCATCTTGAAAAAAAAACAGCTTTCTGAATCTTCGAAGTTGGTATAATTTTAGTATGTTATTCCTAAAGGTCGAATACTACTAGAAACCGTTGAAAACCCCTTTGTTGCAATTTTGGGGGTCAAACCATATCTTGACCTGACTAATGATTGAGATGTTAAAAGGGTGGCCCTGTAGTTTCACTAGTAGCACCCTATCACTTACACACCAGTGTCCCAATACACTCTTTGATATATCTGGATCCAGTAGTAACCCCACACCTCTTTCATGCTTTTCACCTCCTGCATAAATCAATCTGTACTCATCTATCACAAACTCGCCGTTATTCAGCCATCTTGTTTCATTTATTCCCAATAAGTGTAGGTATTATGAAAAACGAGATGAATTCCTGCCTTTTGATGTATAATAAATCTTACAAACGTGTACATGTATAAGAGATATATAAATGAGGATTTCTTGGCATGATGTAATGCCTTTTGCATGATATGGGCGCAGCCATTTTCTTGAAAATGTGACATACCAGGCGGAGTTGTACATGCATCATGCACCAAGCTTTAATTGGAGAGACTTTTAATTCAATAACAAAACATTTACTTTTCAATGATGGAAAACCATACCCGAAAAGGTAAAATGACAATGACAATGGACAAAAAATGTATGCCTACATCATAATCCAAGATGGCGGCTAGCTTGTTTTGTCTCTTCTCTTATACAAATATTATTAATTTCAAATTCATGAAAAGGCAATAAATATCAACAAACATGGTCAACAACAACTCAAAATGACAAAATAATTCCAGCTATACATTCTTTTTTTTTAAGCATTTGATAGCCAAAAACTTGAAAATTTTCGGCATTAAAAAAAAATATTTAAAAAATGCCGATTTTTCCCGATCATTTTTGTTGATCGGCGTTTGGAAATTATCATCCGATCTCACCTGATTGGCCAACGATCGGACCTCGATACAATGATCGGTTTAAGAAGCCTCTTTCTTTATACCTTTTGAAGCTTATGAATGACAAGTAATTTTTAGCTTTGGTAAAGTGCATTGGATTGGTAAGACTATTGCACGAGGCAGTGATTTTACTCATGACAAACACAACTAGTGAGAACCTAAGCGATCTCATTATATGTATCAAGAACATTCTTGTACTGCAACAGATGAAAACTACTACCTTCATTATAGTGAACGTAGGTAAATCAACTACAAGCTCTTGAACACTTACTAACAGTCTCGGTCTAACGCAATTAATCTCCTTCCCGACTCGCATTGGATCCAATGGAAGGCATTCTATGCTGGATCTGGTGTTCTGCAATGAGCCGGATATCGTCAAACACCTTCGCAGTGGTCCAGGTCTTGCCAGTAGTGACCATTTCTCAGTACTCTTTGATCTTGACGTCCATCATAATCATCAGGAACTCTCTCGTTACTTCCATCAGTTTCACAAAGCTGATCAATACGATGTACGGAAAACCCTTGAATGTATACCGTGGGATTTATTCATTGATGAATCTGATGTTAATGAAACCTGGGAGAATTGTAGTATCTTGATACATGCTGCAATTAAAGATACTGTACCAATCGCACAAGCCAAAGGTCGACGACGCTCCCCTTGGATAACACAAGATATTATTAAACTGTCAAAGAAAAAACAGAGAGCCTTTAAAAAGGCTATTGCAAAGAAAAGGACTGGGAATGATAATACAGATCTATGGAATAAATATGTAGAAATCCGTACTCTTGTGAACAAACAAAAAAGGATTTCCTATAATGATTATATCTCAAGTATCTCCCTCAATTCTAACCCCAAACGATTTTGGTCGTTTGTAAAAGCTAAGAAGGCAACTTCAATGCTTTCAACGTTTAAACTTAATAACAATCTTTATGATGATCCTGGAAATATTGCTAATGTGTTTAATCAATATTTCTGCTCGAACTTTTCAGAATCTACAATTGATACAATGTCTAACAATATATTGGATGCCTGTAATAGACACAGTGCTGGCCTGTTACCCCTGAACCAAATAAGCGTACAAATTGAGGAAGTCTCAATCGCTAGCAACAACCTAAAAGCGTCAAAGCCCTCTGGGCCCGATGGCATCTTGCCGTTTTTTTTTAGGTTAGCAGGTAATTCTTTGGCCCCTATTCTCACACGCATGTTTAATCTAAGTTTAAGTTTAGGTACGGTACCCCGTGAATGGAAATTGGCGAATGTTGTGCCTTTACTGAAAAGTGGTGATCGTGAATCTATATCCAACTACAGACCGATTTCTTTATTTTCAGTGCCTTGCAAAATGTTGGAGAGAATTGTTGCTTCGCATCTACTTAAACATTCTAATATGTATGGTATTATACCTTCATCTCAACATGGTTTTATGGCAAAACGCTATTGTTCTACTCAGACCTCTACTTTGTACAATGACCTTGCCAAATGTTTAGAAAGCGCGAAAGTGTCTAGAGTCGATACTGTTTTCTTGGATTGGGCTAATGCTATGGTCATATTAACCAAAAGTAGCCTGCTCGGCGGCCGAGCGGCGAGTTTTTAACCAATTCTGCCCGGCGGCTGGCCGGCCACCGAGCGGCGGCCGCCCAGGCACCGCTCGCTTTTAGGTCATCGCTCGGTCGCCGCTGAAGTTTTAGCGCGGAGTTAAAATTTGGGCGGCGCCTGCTCACTTTTCACTCGCCGCCCGAAATACGCTCGGTGCCTGGCCGGTCGCCGCCCGGGCACCGACCTAATCGCTGGGCGATGCCTAATTCCAGCAGCGACCGAGCAGGCTACCGATCGGTCGGTCGCTGCTCTGATTTGTGACCATAGCTTAAGGCCTTTGATAAGGTCAACCATGCACTACTTGTAAGAAAACTACATGATTTTGGTATTTGTAAAAAAGCTCTTGGGTGGATTCAATCATTCTTGTCAGATCGCAACCAATGGGTTTTGTTTCAGGGTACATTTTCTGAATGGTCCAGTGTGACATCTGGAGTTCCTCAAGGGTCAGTGTTGGGTCCGACCCTTTTTAACTTCTTTGTTTCTGATCTACCTTCCATAATATCCTCCTCACTCCCACAGTATGCAGATGATACAGTACTGTACCGCCCGATTCAGAACCCAAATGATTGCAATGTACTTCAGAATGATTTAAACCTAATATCTCAATGGTGTACACACAATAAGATGGAACTCAATACATCCAAATGCAAAGTAATGCATATTACACGTTCTAGAAGAGAAATCGATATAGAGTACAATTTGGGGGGTCGTCAACTTGATGTGGTTACCTCACACAAACATCTTGGATTAATATTCTCGAGTGATCTTTCTTTGAATAAACATATCCAATCTGTGACTTCCCGATGTGCACGATTATGTGGCTTTGTGCGTCGGATTGTAAACTCCAGAAATACAACCGTCCTTAAACGATTATACTGTACCATATGTAGACCTGTCATTAAATACAACATCCCAGTTTGGTTGCCACACCAGAAGAACCACATCTTAGCTCTTGAGGCTATTCAAAGACGATTTACTCGTTCTTGTTTCCCATACCATATTTCCAACACTCTTACATACGAGCAACGTCTGGAGAAGCTAGCTTTACCACCCTTGTATAATCGTCTCATTTACTTGACAGTGTCATTTGTTGTAAAATGCATCCGTAGTTGTCATGATGTACCCGATTATGTTCTTCCCATTCCCAGTTCAAGACGCTCCCATAGTCTTTTCTTCAACCATCGACTTGCAAGATCTAATGCTCTGAAATTTTCATGCTTTTATGCCTTTCTTATAGGTTCTGGGATACTTTACCTGAAGAGATCAGTGTGTGGACACCTCTATATCGCCCTGTTTGGGTGCACTGAGAGGTTTGCTCTTTGAGCAGTATCCCATCGAGAGGACGTTCTGATGTAGGTGTTGGAATTTGGTTCGGTTCTGTTTAGCTGATTTGCTTAAATTAGGTAAATTAGTTGAATTGAATTGAGTTGAGTTCTGGCACTTGTGTATGAGTGCCTTTTCGGTGGGGGCTGTTCGAGGAGTGAACTTTTTGGCGAACTCGAGCAGGGTGGTGTGGAGGTCTCTACACGAGGATCTCTGATCCCTTCAGGTATTTCATTAAATGAATTACATTAAATTGAATTATGTTATTTTATTTTACCGTTACATGCCGTCCTGATTGTTATTTTCTTCATGCCACAAAGTTCAACATACATGCAATCATTCTACAAGTTATTATGCTTGATGAATGAACTTGAATTACGTTATTTTATTTTACCGTTACATGCCGTACATGATTGTTACTTTCTTCATGCCACAAAGTTCAACATACATGCAATCATTCTATAAGTTATTATGCTTGATGGATGAACTTAAATTATTTTATGTTATTTTACCGTTACTTCTGATAATCTATTTATATGTAAAACCAGTGGATGTGGAGAACCTCATGACAGAATGGAAATTCTTTTAGGTAATCCTCAGGCGTCCGCTGGTGGCATTTTCACTGTCTTGTAACTCTTAATGTTATATGCTCTGTGTTGTCATTTCTATTTTGTTTATACATGTACCTGGAAATCAAATAAATTATTTAAAAAAACAATTTCACTTGCTGAGCTGCATCATAAAAATCGTCATTAAAGCGGTAATGTCTACGGGTTATGGGCTTTGATAGTGTATGAGGACTAGGACAGAGCATCCCCGCACCCACTAGTATAATAGCAACAAATTACCCACTTGTTCTATGTGATTAACCTGAATATGAAGACTTTTGAGGGAAGTATGTAAATGTGTCAAAAAACTACTGTCCTCTCCGAAACCAAAGAGACTATGTAATTATAGATGGTAATCATAGTATCATTTCATCATTGTGGGTCATCAAATCATCAGAGTGATACCTAAGTAACATAATCTTTGTAAAAGATATTTATATATTAAAATTCCAGATCATTTCTTGAGATGTTAAGAACGACACACATGGCACGAGTCCCCCTTGACATTTCATAGTTTTGCAACTGACCCATTTCGATACTTTTTCATCTCTAGAAGGAGTGTATGATCTCTGTCTATCTAAACTATGTAATTGCAGATCATTTCATGAGATGTTAAGAACCACACAAATGGCAAGGGTCCCCCTGGCCATTTCATAGTTTTGCAACTGGCCCATTTTGATATCTTTTCATCTCTAGAAGGAGTGTATGATCTCTGTCTATCCAAACTATGTAATTGCAGATCATTATATGAGATGTTAAGAACGACACAAATGGCAAGGGTCCCCCTGGCCATTTCATAGTTTTGCAACTGGACCATTTTGATATCTTTTCATCTCTAGAAGGAGTGTATGATCTCTGTGTGACTGCACCGAGGTCGATAACAAATCAAAGTCTAAACAAAGGCTTTTACGGGAATTCATAGCTTTAATTGGAGTATTCATTTCGTTCCAATTCGTTCCGTACCAGTACATTCCATTCCGTTTCATTCCGTACCAGTATATTCCGTGAAAACTCTTTGCCTGACATAATGACAAACTTATGACTGAAATCTCCTTGATGCTCTGGCAAAAAAGGGATCCTTGTACCTCAACACAACCATGTCTAGGTAGCCTTCTGAGTGTTTAATATCAAGTGAATATCAATAGATGGCGCTATACTAGGCACCTTACCTGAGGAATTGCTATTACAAATATATGTGTATTCATGTCATGCATCAATAGTACAAGAAACAAATGACTTGGGTGATAAGGGTTAGGGTTAGGGTTAGATCATTTCATGAGATGTTAAGAATCACACAAATGGCAAGGGTCCCCCTGGCCATTTCATAGTTTTGCAACTGGCCCATTTTGATATCTTTTCATCTCTAGAAGGAGTGTATGATCTCTGTCTATCCAAACTATGTAATTGTAGATCATTATATGAGATGTTAAGAACGACACAAATGGCAAGGGTCCCCCTGGCCATTTCATAGTTTTGCAACTGGCCCATTTTGATATCTTTTCATCTCTAGAAGGGGTGTATGATCTCTGTCTATCCAAACTATGTAATTGTAGATCATTATATGAGATGTTAAGAACGACACAAATGGCAAGGGTCCACCTGGCCATTTCATAGTTTTGCAACTGGACCATTTTGATATCTTTTCATCTCTAGAAGGAGCGTATGATCTCTGTCTATCCAAACTATGTAATTGCAGATCATTATATGAGATGTTAAGAACGACACAAATGGCAAGGGTCCCCATGGCCATTTCATAGTTTTGCAACTGGACCATTTTGATATATTTTCATCTCTAGAAGGAGTGTGTGATCTCTGCCTTTCCAAACTATGTAGTTGCAGGTCATTTCATTATATGGCAAGGGTCCCCTCTTTCAATTTCATAGTTTCGCAACTGGCCCATTTTGATATCTTTTCATCTCTAGAAGGAGTGTATGATCTCTTTGTGGCTGCAGCGAGGTCGATAACAAATCAAAGTCTAAACAAAGTCTTCTACGGGAATTCATAGCTTTAATTGGAGTATTCATTTCGTTCCAATTCGTTCCGTACCAGTACATTCCATTCCGTTTCATTCCGTACCAGTATATTCCGTGAAAACTCTTTGCCTGACATAATGACAATCTTATGACTGAAATCTCCTTGATGCTCTGGCAAAAAAGGGATCCTTGTACCTCTACACAACCATGTCTAGGTAGCCTTCTGAGTGTTTAATATCAAGTGAATATCAATAGATGGCGCTATACTAGGCACCTTACCTGAGGAATTGCTATTACAAATGTATGTGTATTCATGTCATGCATCAATAGTACAAGAAACAAATGACTTGGGTGATAACTTAATTTCAAGGGCAACTGTCACAACACTCTGTCTATCCAAACTATGTAATTGCAGATCATTTCATGAAATGTTCAAAACGACACAAATGGCAAGGGTCCCCCCTTGCCATTTCTAAGTTTTGCAACTGGCCCATTTTGATATCTTTTCATCTCAAGAAAGAGTGTATGATCTCTGTCTATCCAAACTATGTAATTGCAGATCATTTCATGCGATGTTAAGAACCACACAAATGGCAAGGGTCCCCCTGGCCATTTCATAGTTTTGCAACTGGCCCATTTTGATATCTTTTCATCTCTAGAAGGAGTGTATGATCTCTGTCTATCCAAACTATGTAATTGCAGATCATTATATGAGATGTTAAGAACGACACAAATGGCAAGGGTCCCCCTGGCCATTTCATAGTTTTGCAACTGGACCATTTTGATATCTTTTCATCTCTAGAAGGAGTGTATGATCTCTGTGTGGCTGCAGCGAGGTCGATAGCAAATCAAAGTCTAAACAAAGTCTTCTACGGGAATTCATAGCTTTAATTGGAGTATTCATTTCGTTCCAATTCGTTCCGTACCAGTACATTCCATTCCGTTTCATTCCGTACCAGTATATTCCGTGAAAACTCTTTGCCTGACATAATGACAAACTTATGACTGAAATCTCCTTGATGCTCTGGCAAAAAAGGGATCCTTGTACCTCAACACAACCATGTCTAGGTAGCCTTCTGAGTGTTTAATATCAAGTGAATATCAATAGATGGCGCTATACTAGGCACCTTACCTGAGGAATTGCTATTACAAATATATGTGTATTCATGTCATGCATCAATAGTACAAGAAACAAATGACTTGGGTGATAAGGGTTAGGGTTAGGGTTAGATCATTTCATGAGATGTTAAGAATCACACAAATGGCAAGGGTCCCCCTGGCCATTTCATAGTTTTGCAACTGGCCCATTTTGATATCTTTTCATCTCTAGAAGGAGTGTATGATCTCTGTCTATCCAAACTATGTAATTGTAGATCATTATATGAGATGTTAAGAACGACACAAATGGCAAGGGTCCCCCTGGCCATTTCATAGTTTTGCAACTGGCCCATTTTGATATCTTTTCATCTCTAGAAGGGGTGTATGATCTCTGTCTATCCAAACTATGTAATTGTAGATCATTATATGAGATGTTAAGAACGACACAAATGGCAAGGGTCCACCTGGCCATTTCATAGTTTTGCAACTGGACCATTTTGATATCTTTTCATCTCTAGAAGGAGCGTATGATCTCTGTCTATCCAAACTATGTAATTGCAGATCATTATATGAGATGTTAAGAACGACACAAATGGCAAGGGTCCCCATGGCCATTTCATAGTTTTGCAACTGGACCATTTTGATATATTTTCATCTCTAGAAGGAGTGTGTGATCTCTGCCTTTCCAAACTATGTAGTTGCAGGTCATTTCATTATATGGCAAGGGTCCCCTCTTTCAATTTCATAGTTTCGCAACTGGCCCATTTTGATATCTTTTCATCTCTAGAAGGAGTGTATGATCTCTGTGTGGCTGCAGCGAGGTCGATAGCAAATCAAAGTCTAAACAAAGTCTTCTACGGGAATTCATAGCTTTAATTGGAGTATTCATTTCGTTCCAATTCGTTCCGTACCAGTACATTCCATTCCGTTTCATTCCGTACCAGTATATTCCGTGAAAACTCTTTGCCTGACATAATGACAATCTTATGACTGAAATCTCCTTGATGCTCTGGCAAAAAAGGGATCCTTGTACCTCTACACAACCATGTCTAGGTAGCCTTCTGAGTGTTTAATATCAAGTGAATATCAATAGATGGCGCTATACTAGGCACCTTACCTGAGGAATTGCTATTACAAATGTATGTGTATTCATGTCATGCATCAATAGTACAAGAAACAAATGACTTGGGTGATAACTTAATTTCAAGGGCAACTGTCACAACACTCTGTCTATCCAAACTATGTAATTGCAGATCATTTCATGAAATGTTCAAAACGACACAAATGGCAAGGGTCCCCCCTTGCCATTTCTAAGTTTTGCAACTGGCCCATTTTGATATCTTTTCATCTCAAGAAAGAGTGTATGATCTCTGTCTATCCAAACTATGTAATTGCAGATCATTTCATGCGATGTTAAGAACCACACAAATGGCAAGGGTCCCCCTGGCCATTTCATAGTTTTGCAACTGGCCCATTTTGATATCTTTTCATCTCTAGAAGGAGTGTATGATCTCTGTCTATCCAAACTATGTAATTGCAGATCATTATATGAGATGTTAAGATCGACACAAATGGCAAGGGTCCCCCTGGCCATTTCATATTTTTGCAACTGTCCCATTTTGATATCTTTTCATCTCTAGAAGGAGTGTATGATCTCTGTGTGGCTGCAGCGAGGTCGATAACAAATCAAAGTCTAAACAAAGGCTTTTACGGGAATTCATAGCTTTAATTGGAGTATTCATTTCGTTCCAATTCGTTCCGTACCAGTACATTCCATTCCGTTTCATTCCGTACCAGTATATTCTGTGAAAACTCTTTGCCTGACATAATGACAAACTTATAACTGAAATCTCCTTGATGCTCTGGCAAAAAAGGGATCCTTGTCCCTCAAAACAACCATGTCTAGGTAGCCTTCTGAGTGTTTAATATCAAGTGAATATCAATAGATGGCGCTATACTAGGCACCTTACCTGAGGAATTGCTATTACAAATATATGTGTATTCATGTCATGCATCAATAGTACAAGAAACAAATGACTTGGGTGATAACTTAATTTCAAGTGCAACTGTCACAACACTCTGTCTATCCAAACTATGTAATTGCAGATCATTTCATGAAATGTTAAGAACGACACAAATGGCAAGGGTCCCCCTTGCCATTTCTTAGTTTTGCAACTGGCCCATTTTGATATCTTTTCATCTCTAGAAAGAGTGTATGATCTCTGTCTATCCAAACTATGTAATTGCAGATCATTTCATGAGATGTTAAGAACCACACACATGGCAAGAGTCCCCCTTGACATTTCATAGTTTTGCAACTGACCCATTTCGATACTTTTTCATCTCTAGAAGGAGTGTATGATCTCTGTCTATCCAAACAATGTAATTGTAGATCATTTCATGAAATGTTAAGAACGACACAAATGGCAAGGGTCCCCCCTTGCCATTTCTTAGTTTTGCAACTGGCCCATTTTGATATCTTTTCATCTCTAGAAAGAGTGTATGATCTCTGTCTATCCAAACTATGTAATTGCAGATCATTTCATGAGATGTTAAGAACCACACAAATGGCAAGGGTCCCCCTGGCCATTTCATAGTTTTGCAACTGGCCCATTTTGATATCTTTTCATCTCTAGAAGGGGTGTATGATCTCTGTCTATCCAAAATATGTAATTGCAGATCATTATATGAGATGTTAAGAACGACACAAATGGCAAGGGTCCACCTGGCCATTTCATAGTTTTGCAACTGGACCATTTTGATATCTTTTCATCTCTAGAAGGAGCGTATGATCTCTGTGTGGCTGCAGCGAGGTCGATAGCAAATCAAAGTCTAAACAAAGTCTTCTACGGGAATTCATAGCTTTAATTGGAGTATTCATTTCTTTCCAATTCGTTCCGTACCAGTACATTCCATTCCGTTTCATTCCGTACCAGTATATTCCGTGAAAACTCTTTGCCTGACATAATGACAAACTTATGACTGAAATCTCCTTGATGCTCTGGCAAAAGGGGGATTCTTGTACCTCTACACAACCATGTCTAGGTAGCCTTCTGAGTGTTTAATATCAAGTGAATATCAATAGATGGCGCTATACTAGGCACCTTACCTGAGGAATTGCTATTACAAATATATGTGTATTCATGTCATGCATCAATAGTACAAGAAACAAATGACTTGGGTGATAAGGGTTAGGGTTAGGGTTAGATCATTTCATGAGATGTTAAGAATCACACAAATGGCAAGGGTCCCCCTGGCCATTTCATAGTTTTGCAACTGGCCCATTTTGATATCTTTTCATCTCTAGAAGGAGTGTATGATCTCTGTCTATCCAAACTATGTAATTGTAGATCATTATATGAGATGTTAAGAACGACACAAATGGCAAGGGTCCCCCTGGCCATTTCATAGTTTTGCAACTGGCCCATTTTGATATCTTTTCATCTCTAGAAGGGGTGTATGATCTCTGTCTATCCAAACTATGTAATTGTAGATCATTATATGAGATGTTAAGAACGACACAAATGGCAAGGGTCCACCTGGCCATTTCATAGTTTTGCAACTGGACCATTTTGATATCTTTTCATCTCTAGAAGGAGCGTATGATCTCTGTCTATCCAAACTATGTAATTGCAGATCATTATATGAGATGTTAAGAACGACACAAATGGCAAGGGTCCCCATGGCCATTTCATAGTTTTGCAACTGGACCATTTTGATATATTTTCATCTCTAGAAGGAGTGTGTGATCTCTGCCTTTCCAAACTATGTAGTTGCAGGTCATTTCATTATATGGCAAGGGTCCCCTCTTTCAATTTCATAGTTTCGCAACTGGCCCATTTTGATATCTTTTCATCTCTAGAAGGAGTGTATGATCTCTGTGTGGCTGCAGCGAGGTCGATAGCAAATCAAAGTCTAAACAAAGTCTTCTACGGGAATTCATAGCTTTAATTGGAGTATTCATTTCGTTCCAATTCGTTCCGTACCAGTACATTCCATTCCGTTTCATTCCGTACCAGTATATTCCGTGAAAACTCTTTGCCTGACATAATGACAATCTTATGACTGAAATCTCCTTGATGCTCTGGCAAAAAAGGGATCCTTGTACCTCTACACAACCATGTCTAGGTAGCCTTCTGAGTGTTTAATATCAAGTGAATATCAATAGATGGCGCTATACTAGGCACCTTACCTGAGGAATTGCTATTACAAATGTATGTGTATTCATGTCATGCATCAATAGTACAAGAAACAAATGACTTGGGTGATAACTTAATTTCAAGGGCAACTGTCACAACACTCTGTCTATCCAAACTATGTAATTGCAGATCATTTCATGAAATGTTCAAAACGACACAAATGGCAAGGGTCCCCCCTTGCCATTTCTAAGTTTTGCAACTGGCCCATTTTGATATCTTTTCATCTCAAGAAAGAGTGTATGATCTCTGTCTATCCAAACTATGTAATTGCAGATCATTTCATGCGATGTTAAGAACCACACAAATGGCAAGGGTCCCCCTGGCCATTTCATAGTTTTGCAACTGGCCCATTTTGATATCTTTTCATCTCTAGAAGGAGTGTATGATCTCTGTCTATCCAAACTATGTAATTGCAGATCATTATATGAGATGTTAAGATCGACACAAATGGCAAGGGTCCCCCTGGCCATTTCATATTTTTGCAACTGTCCCATTTTGATATCTTTTCATCTCTAGAAGGAGTGTATGATCTCTGTGTGGCTGCAGCGAGGTCGATAACAAATCAAAGTCTAAACAAAGGCTTTTACGGGAATTCATAGCTTTAATTGGAGTATTCATTTCGTTCCAATTCGTTCCGTACCAGTACATTCCATTCCGTTTCATTCCGTACCAGTATATTCTGTGAAAACTCTTTGCCTGACATAATGACAAACTTATAACTGAAATCTCCTTGATGCTCTGGCAAAAAAGGGATCCTTGTCCCTCAAAACAACCATGTCTAGGTAGCCTTCTGAGTGTTTAATATCAAGTGAATATCAATAGATGGCGCTATACTAGGCACCTTACCTGAGGAATTGCTATTACAAATATATGTGTATTCATGTCATGCATCAATAGTACAAGAAACAAATGACTTGGGTGATAACTTAATTTCAAGTGCAACTGTCACAACACTCTGTCTATCCAAACTATGTAATTGCAGATCATTTCATGAAATGTTAAGAACGACACAAATGGCAAGGGTCCCCCTTGCCATTTCTTAGTTTTGCAACTGGCCCATTTTGATATCTTTTCATCTCTAGAAAGAGTGTATGATCTCTGTCTATCCAAACTATGTAATTGCAGATCATTTCATGAGATGTTAAGAACCACACACATGGCAAGAGTCCCCCTTGACATTTCATAGTTTTGCAACTGACCCATTTCGATACTTTTTCATCTCTAGAAGGAGTGTATGATCTCTGTCTATCCAAACAATGTAATTGTAGATCATTTCATGAAATGTTAAGAACGACACAAATGGCAAGGGTCCCCCCTTGCCATTTCTTAGTTTTGCAACTGGCCCATTTTGATATCTTTTCATCTCTAGAAAGAGTGTATGATCTCTGTCTATCCAAACTATGTAATTGCAGATCATTTCATGAGATGTTAAGAACCACACAAATGGCAAGGGTCCCCCTGGCCATTTCATAGTTTTGCAACTGGCCCATTTTGATATCTTTTCATCTCTAGAAGGGGTGTATGATCTCTGTCTATCCAAAATATGTAATTGCAGATCATTATATGAGATGTTAAGAACGACACAAATGGCAAGGGTCCACCTGGCCATTTCATAGTTTTGCAACTGGACCATTTTGATATCTTTTCATCTCTAGAAGGAGCGTATGATCTCTGTGTGGCTGCAGCGAGGTCGATAGCAAATCAAAGTCTAAACAAAGTCTTCTACGGGAATTCATAGCTTTAATTGGAGTATTCATTTCTTTCCAATTCGTTCCGTACCAGTACATTCCATTCCGTTTCATTCCGTACCAGTATATTCCGTGAAAACTCTTTGCCTGACATAATGACAAACTTATGACTGAAATCTCCTTGATGCTCTGGCAAAAGGGGGATTCTTGTACCTCTACACAACCATGTCTAGGTAGCCTTCTGAGTGTTTAATATCAAGTGAATATCAATAGATGGCGCTATACTAGGCACCTTACCTGAGGAATTGCTATCACAAATATATGTGTATTCATGTCATGCATCAATAGTACAAGAAACAAATGACTTGGGTGATAAGGGTTAGGGTAAGGGTTAGATCATTTCATGAGATGTTAAGAACGACACAAATGGCAAGGGTCCCCATGGCCATTTCATAGTTTTGCAACTGGACCATTTTGATATCTTTTCATCTCTAGAAGGAGTGTATGATCTCTGCCTATCCAAACTATGTAGTTGCAGGTCATTTCATTATATGGCAAGGGTCCCCTCTTTCAATTTCATAGTTTCGCAACTGGCCCATTTTGATATCTTTTCATCTCTAGAAGGAGTGTATGATCTCTGTGTGACTGCACCGAGGTCGATAACAAATCAAAGTCTAAACAAAGGCTTTTACGGGAATTCATAGCTTTAATTGGAGTATTCATTTCGTTCCAATTCGTTCCGTACCAGTACATTCCATTCCGTTTCATTCCGTACCAGTATATTCCGTGAAAACACTTTGCCTGACATAATGACAAACTTATGGCTGAAATCTCCTTGATGCTCTGGCAAAAGGGGGATTCTTGTACCTCAAAACAACCATGTCTAGGTAGCCTTCTGAGTGTTTAATATCAAGTGAATATCAATAGATGGTGCTATACTAGGCACCTTGCCTGAGGAAGTGCTATTACAAATATATGTGTATTCAAGTCATGCATCAATAGTTCTAGAAACGAAAGACTTAGGTGTTAACTTAATTTCAAGTGCAACTGTCACAACACTCTGTCTTTCCAAACTATGTAATTGCAGATCATTTCATGAGATGTTAAAAACGACACGAATGGCAAGGGTCCCCCCTTGCCATTTCTTAGTTTTGCAACTGGCCCATTTTGATATCTTTTCATCTCTAGAAAGAGTGTATGATCTCTGTCTATCCAAACTATGTTATTGCAGATCATTTCATGAGATGTTAAGAACCACACACATGGCAAGAGTCCCCCTTGACATTTCATAGTTTTGCAACTGACCCATTTCGATACTTTTTCATCTCTAGAAGGAGTGTATGATCTCTGTCTATCCAAACAATGTAATTGCAGATCATTTCATGAAATGTTAAGAACGACACAAATGGCAAGGGTCCCCATGGCCATTTCATAGTTTTGCAACTGGACCATTTTGATATCTTTTCATCTCTAGAAGGAGTGTATGATCTCTGCCTATCCAAACTATGTAGTTGCAGGTCATTTCATTATATGGCAAGGGTCCCCTCTTTCAATTTCATAGTTTCGCAACTGGCCCATTTTGATATCTTTTCATCTCTAGAAGAAGTGTATGATCTCTGTCTATCCAAACTATGTAATTGCAGATCATTATATGAGATGTTAAGAACGACACAAATGGCAAGGGTCCCCCTGGCCATTTCTTAGTTTTGCAACTGGCCCATTTTGATATCTTTTCATCTCTAGAAGGAGTGTATGATCTCTGTGTGGCTGCAGCGAGGTCGATAACAAATCAAAGTCTAAACAAAGGCTTTTACGGGAATTCATAGCTTTAATTGGAGTATTCATTTCGTTCCAATTCGTTCCGTACCAGTACATTCCATTCCGTTTCATTCCGTACCAGTATATTCTGTGAAAACTCTTTGCCTGACATAATGACAAACTTATAACTGAAATCTCCTTGATGCTCTGGCAAAAAAGGGATCCTTGTCCCTCAAAACAACCATGTCTAGGTAGCCTTCTGAGTGTTTAATATCAAGTGAATATCAATAGATGGCGCTATACTAGGCACCTTACCTGAGGAATTGCTATTACAAATATATGTGTATTCATGTCATGCATCAATAGTACAAGAAACAAATGACTTGGGTGATAACTTAATTTCAAGTGCAACTGTCACAACACTCTGTCTATCCAAACTATGTAATTGCAGATCATTTCATGAAATGTTAAGAACGACACAAATGGCAAGGGTCCCCCTTGCCATTTCTTAGTTTTGCAACTGGCCCATTTTGATATCTTTTCATCTCTAGAAAGAGTGTATGATCTCTGTCTATCCAAACTATGTAATTGCAGATCATTTCATGAGATGTTAAGAACCACACACATGGCAAGAGTCCCCCTTGACATTTCATAGTTTTGCAACTGACCCATTTCGATACTTTTTCATCTCTAGAAGGAGTGTATGATCTCTGTCTATCCAAACAATGTAATTGTAGATCATTTCATGAAATGTTAAGAACGACACAAATGGCAAGGGTCCCCCCTTGCCATTTCTTAGTTTTGCAACTGGCCCATTTTGATATCTTTTCATCTCTAGAAAGAGTGTATGATCTCTGTCTATCCAAACTATGTAATTGCAGATCATTTCATGAGATGTTAAGAACCACACAAATGGCAAGGGTCCCCCTGGCCATTTCATAGTTTTGCAACTGTCCCATTTTGATATCTTTTCATCTCTAGAAGGAGTGTATGATCTCTGTGTGGCTGCAGCGAGGTCGATAGCAAATCAAAGTCTAAACAAAGTCTTCTACGGGAATTCATAGCTTTAATTGGAGTATTCATTTCGTTCCAATTCGTTCCGTACCAGTACATTCCATTCCGTTTCATTCCGTACCAGTATATTCCGTGAAAACTCTTTGCCTGACATAATGACAAACTTATGACTGAAATCTCCTTGATGCTCTGGCAAAAGGGGGATTCTTGTACCTCTACACAACCATGTCTAGGTAGCCTTCTGAGTGTTTAATATCAAGTGAATATCAATAGATGGCGCTATACTAGGCACCTTACCTGAGGAATTGCTATCACAAATATATGTGTATTCATGTCATGCATCAATAGTACAAGAAACAAATGACTTGGGTGATAAGGGTTAGGGTAAGGGTTAGATCATTTCATGAGATGTTAAGAACGACACAAATGGCAAGGGTCCCCATGGCCATTTCATAGTTTTGCAACTGGACCATTTTGATATCTTTTCATCTCTAGAAGGAGTGTATGATCTCTGCCTATCCAAACTATGTAGTTGCAGGTCATTTCATTATATGGCAAGGGTCCCCTCTTTCAATTTCATAGTTTCGCAACTGGCCCATTTTGATATCTTTTCATCTCTAGAAGGAGTGTATGATCTCTGTGTGACTGCACCGAGGTCGATAACAAATCAAAGTCTAAACAAAGGCTTTTACGGGAATTCATAGCTTTAATTGGAGTATTCATTTCGTTCCAATTCGTTCCGTACCAGTACATTCCATTCCGTTTCATTCCGTACCAGTATATTCCGTGAAAACACTTTGCCTGACATAATGACAAACTTATGGCTGAAATCTCCTTGATGCTCTGGCAAAAGGGGGATTCTTGTACCTCAAAACAACCATGTCTAGGTAGCCTTCTGAGTGTTTAATATCAAGTGAATATCAATAGATGGTGCTATACTAGGCACCTTGCCTGAGGAAGTGCTATTACAAATATATGTGTATTCAAGTCATGCATCAATAGTTCTAGAAACGAAAGACTTAGGTGTTAACTTAATTTCAAGTGCAACTGTCACAACACTCTGTCTTTCCAAACTATGTAATTGCAGATCATTTCATGAGATGTTAAAAACGACACGAATGGCAAGGGTCCCCCCTTGCCATTTCTTAGTTTTGCAACTGGCCCATTTTGATATCTTTTCATCTCTAGAAAGAGTGTATGATCTCTGTCTATCCAAACTATGTTATTGCAGATCATTTCATGAGATGTTAAGAACCACACACATGGCAAGAGTCCCCCTTGACATTTCATAGTTTTGCAACTGACCCATTTCGATACTTTTTCATCTCTAGAAGGAGTGTATGATCTCTGTCTATCCAAACAATGTAATTGCAGATCATTTCATGAAATGTTAAGAACGACACAAATGGCAAGGGTCCCCATGGCCATTTCATAGTTTTGCAACTGGACCATTTTGATATCTTTTCATCTCTAGAAGGAGTGTATGATCTCTGCCTATCCAAACTATGTAGTTGCAGGTCATTTCATTATATGGCAAGGGTCCCCTCTTTCAATTTCATAGTTTCGCAACTGGCCCATTTTGATATCTTTTCATCTCTAGAAGAAGTGTATGATCTCTGTCTATCCAAACTATGTAATTGCAGATCATTATATGAGATGTTAAGAACGACACAAATGGCAAGGGTCCCCCTGGCCATTTCTTAGTTTTGCAACTGGCCCATTTTGATATCTTTTCATCTCTAGAAGGAGTGTATGATCTCTGTGTGGCTGCAGCGAGGTCGATAACAAATCAAAGTCTAAACAAAGGCTTTTACGGGAATTCATAGCTTTAATTGGAGTATTCATTTCGTTCCAATTCGTTCCGTACCAGTACATTCCATTCCGTTTCATTCCGTACCAGTATATTCTGTGAAAACTCTTTGCCTGACATAATGACAAACTTATAACTGAAATCTCCTTGATGCTCTGGCAAAAAAGGGATCCTTGTCCCTCAAAACAACCATGTCTAGGTAGCCTTCTGAGTGTTTAATATCAAGTGAATATCAATAGATGGCGCTATACTAGGCACCTTACCTGAGGAATTGCTATTACAAATATATGTGTATTCATGTCATGCATCAATAGTACAAGAAACAAATGACTTGGGTGATAACTTAATTTCAAGTGCAACTGTCACAACACTCTGTCTATCCAAACTATGTAATTGCAGATCATTTCATGAAATGTTAAGAACGACACAAATGGCAAGGGTCCCCCTTGCCATTTCTTAGTTTTGCAACTGGCCCATTTTGATATCTTTTCATCTCTAGAAAGAGTGTATGATCTCTGTCTATCCAAACTATGTAATTGCAGATCATTTCATGAGATGTTAAGAACCACACACATGGCAAGAGTCCCCCTTGACATTTCATAGTTTTGCAACTGACCCATTTCGATACTTTTTCATCTCTAGAAGGAGTGTATGATCTCTGTCTATCCAAACAATGTAATTGTAGATCATTTCATGAAATGTTAAGAACGACACAAATGGCAAGGGTCCCCCCTTGCCATTTCTTAGTTTTGCAACTGGCCCATTTTGATATCTTTTCATCTCTAGAAAGAGTGTATGATCTCTGTCTATCCAAACTATGTAATTGCAGATCATTTCATGAGATGTTAAGAACCACACAAATGGCAAGGGTCCCCCTGGCCATTTCATAGTTTTGCAACTGTCCCATTTTGATATCTTTTCATCTCTAGAAGGAGTGTATGATCTCTGTGTGGCTGCAGCGAGGTCGATAGCAAATCAAAGTCTAAACAAAGTCTTCTACGGGAATTCATAGCTTTAATTGGAGTATTCATTTCGTTCCAATTCGTTCCGTACCAGTACATTCCATTCCGTTTCATTCCGTACCAGTATATTCCGTGAAAACTCTTTGCCTGACATAATGACAAACTTATGACTGAAATCTCCTTGATGCTCTGGCAAAAGGGGGATTCTTGTACCTCTACACAACCATGTCTAGGTAGCCTTCTGAGTGTTTAATATCAAGTGAATATCAATAGATGGCGCTATACTAGGCACCTTACCTGAGGAATTGCTATCACAAATATATGTGTATTCATGTCATGCATCAATAGTACAAGAAACAAATGACTTGGGTGATAAGGGTTAGGGTAAGGGTTAGATCATTTCATGAGATGTTAAGAACGACACAAATGGCAAGGGTCCCCATGGCCATTTCATAGTTTTGCAACTGGACCATTTTGATATCTTTTCATCTCTAGAAGGAGTGTATGATCTCTGCCTATCCAAACTATGTAGTTGCAGGTCATTTCATTATATGGCAAGGGTCCCCTCTTTCAATTTCATAGTTTCGCAACTGGCCCATTTTGATATCTTTTCATCTCTAGAAGGAGTGTATGATCTCTGTGTGGCTGCAGCGAGGTCGATAGCAAATCAAAGTCTAAACAAAGTCTTCTACGGGAATTCATAGCTTTAATTGGAGTATTCATTTCTTTCCAATTCGTTCCGTACCAGTACATTCCATTCCGTTTCATTCCGTACCAGTATATTCCGTGAAAACACTTTGCCTGACATAATGACAAACTTATGGCTGAAATCTCCTTGATGCTCTGGCAAAAGGGGGATTCTTGTACCTCAACACAACCATGTCTAGGTAGCCTTCTGAGTGTTTAATATCAAGTGAATATCAATAGATGGAGCTATACTAGGCACCTTGCCTGAGGAAGTGCTATTACAAATATATGTGTATTCAAGTCATGCATCAATAGTTCTAGAAACGAAAGACTTAGGTGTTAACTTAATTTCAAGTGCAACTGTCACAACACTCTGTCTTTCCAAACTATGTAATTGCAGATCATTTCATGAGAAGTTAAAAGCGACACGAATGGCAAGGGTCCCCCCTTGCCATTTCATAGTTTTGCAACTGGCCCATTTTGATATATTTTCATCTCTAGAAGGAGTGTATGATCTCTGTCTATCCAAACTATGTAATTGCAGATCATTTCATGAGATGTTAAGAACGACACACATGGCAAGAGTCCCCCTTGACATTTCATAGTTTTGCAACTGACCCATTTCGATACTTTTTCATCTCTAGAAGGAGTGTATGATCTCTGTCTATCCAAACAATGTAATTGCAGATCATTTCATGAAATGTTAAGAACGACACAAATGACAAGGGTCCCCCTTGCCATTTCTTAGTTTTGCAACTGGCCCATTTTGATATCTTTTCATCTCTAGAAAGAGTGTATGATCTCTGTCTATCCAAACTATGTAATTGCAGATCATTTCATGAGATGTTAAGAACCACACAAATGGCAAGGGTCCCCCTGGCCATTTCATAGTTTTGCAACTGGCCCATTTTGATATCTTTTCATCTCTAGAAGGGGTGTATGATCTCTGTCTATCCAAAATATGTAATTGCAGATCATTATATGAGATGTTAAGAACGACACAAATGGCAAGGGTCCACCTGGCCATTTCATAGTTTTGCAACTGGACCATTTTGATATCTTTTCATCTCTAGAAGGAGCGTATGATCTCTGTGTGGCTGCAGCGAGGTCGATAGCAAATCAAAGTCTAAACAAAGTCTTCTACGGGAATTCATAGCTTTAATTGGAGTATTCATTTCTTTCCAATTCGTTCCGTACCAGTACATTCCATTCCGTTTCATTCCGTACCAGTATATTCCGTGAAAACTCTTTGCCTGACATAATGACAAACTTATGACTGAAATCTCCTTGATGCTCTGGCAAAAGGGGGATTCTTGTACCTCTACACAACCATGTCTAGGTAGCCTTCTGAGTGTTTAATATCAAGTGAATATCAATAGATGGCGCTATACTAGGCACCTTACCTGAGGAATTGCTATCACAAATATATGTGTATTCATGTCATGCATCAATAGTACAAGAAACAAATGACTTGGGTGATAAGGGTTAGGGTAAGGGTTAGATCATTTCATGAGATGTTAAGAACGACACAAATGGCAAGGGTCCCCATGGCCATTTCATAGTTTTGCAACTGGACCATTTTGATATCTTTTCATCTCTAGAAGGAGTGTATGATCTCTGCCTATCCAAACTATGTAGTTGCAGGTCATTTCATTATATGGCAAGGGTCCCCTCTTTCAATTTCATAGTTTCGCAACTGGCCCATTTTGATATCTTTTCATCTCTAGAAGGAGTGTATGATCTCTGTGTGACTGCACCGAGGTCGATAACAAATCAAAGTCTAAACAAAGGCTTTTACGGGAATTCATAGCTTTAATTGGAGTATTCATTTCGTTCCAATTCGTTCCGTACCAGTACATTCCATTCCGTTTCATTCCGTACCAGTATATTCCGTGAAAACACTTTGCCTGACATAATGACAAACTTATGGCTGAAATCTCCTTGATGCTCTGGCAAAAGGGGGATTCTTGTACCTCAAAACAACCATGTCTAGGTAGCCTTCTGAGTGTTTAATATCAAGTGAATATCAATAGATGGTGCTATACTAGGCACCTTGCCTGAGGAAGTGCTATTACAAATATATGTGTATTCAAGTCATGCATCAATAGTTCTAGAAACGAAAGACTTAGGTGTTAACTTAATTTCAAGTGCAACTGTCACAACACTCTGTCTTTCCAAACTATGTAATTGCAGATCATTTCATGAGATGTTAAAAACGACACGAATGGCAAGGGTCCCCCCTTGCCATTTCTTAGTTTTGCAACTGGCCCATTTTGATATCTTTTCATCTCTAGAAAGAGTGTATGATCTCTGTCTATCCAAACTATGTTATTGCAGATCATTTCATGAGATGTTAAGAACCACACACATGGCAAGAGTCCCCCTTGACATTTCATAGTTTTGCAACTGACCCATTTCGATACTTTTTCATCTCTAGAAGGAGTGTATGATCTCTGTCTATCCAAACAATGTAATTGCAGATCATTTCATGAAATGTTAAGAACGACACAAATGGCAAGGGTCCCCATGGCCATTTCATAGTTTTGCAACTGGACCATTTTGATATCTTTTCATCTCTAGAAGGAGTGTATGATCTCTGCCTATCCAAACTATGTAGTTGCAGGTCATTTCATTATATGGCAAGGGTCCCCTCTTTCAATTTCATAGTTTCGCAACTGGCCCATTTTGATATCTTTTCATCTCTAGAAGAAGTGTATGATCTCTGTCTATCCAAACTATGTAATTGCAGATCATTATATGAGATGTTAAGAACGACACAAATGGCAAGGGTCCCCCTGGCCATTTCTTAGTTTTGCAACTGGCCCATTTTGATATCTTTTCATCTCTAGAAGGAGTGTATGATCTCTGTGTGGCTGCAGCGAGGTCGATAACAAATCAAAGTCTAAACAAAGGCTTTTACGGGAATTCATAGCTTTAATTGGAGTATTCATTTCGTTCCAATTCGTTCCGTACCAGTACATTCCATTCCGTTTCATTCCGTACCAGTATATTCTGTGAAAACTCTTTGCCTGACATAATGACAAACTTATAACTGAAATCTCCTTGATGCTCTGGCAAAAAAGGGATCCTTGTCCCTCAAAACAACCATGTCTAGGTAGCCTTCTGAGTGTTTAATATCAAGTGAATATCAATAGATGGCGCTATACTAGGCACCTTACCTGAGGAATTGCTATTACAAATATATGTGTATTCATGTCATGCATCAATAGTACAAGAAACAAATGACTTGGGTGATAACTTAATTTCAAGTGCAACTGTCACAACACTCTGTCTATCCAAACTATGTAATTGCAGATCATTTCATGAAATGTTAAGAACGACACAAATGGCAAGGGTCCCCCTTGCCATTTCTTAGTTTTGCAACTGGCCCATTTTGATATCTTTTCATCTCTAGAAAGAGTGTATGATCTCTGTCTATCCAAACTATGTAATTGCAGATCATTTCATGAGATGTTAAGAACCACACACATGGCAAGAGTCCCCCTTGACATTTCATAGTTTTGCAACTGACCCATTTCGATACTTTTTCATCTCTAGAAGGAGTGTATGATCTCTGTCTATCCAAACAATGTAATTGTAGATCATTTCATGAAATGTTAAGAACGACACAAATGGCAAGGGTCCCTCCTTGCCATTTCTTAGTTTTGCAACTGGCCCATTTTGATATCTTTTCATCTCTAGAAAGAGTGTATGATCTCTGTCTATCCAAACTATGTAATTGCAGATCATTTCATGAGATGTTAAGAACCACACAAATGGCAAGGGTCCCCCTGGCCATTTCATAGTTTTGCAACTGTCCCATTTTGATATCTTTTCATCTCTAGAAGGAGTGTATGATCTCTGTGTGGCTGCAGCGAGGTCGATAGCAAATCAAAGTCTAAACAAAGTCTTCTACGGGAATTCATAGCTTTAATTGGAGTATTCATTTCGTTCCAATTCGTTCCGTACCAGTACATTCCATTCCGTTTCATTCCGTACCAGTATATTCCGTGAAAACTCTTTGCCTGACATAATGACAAACTTATGACTGAAATCTCCTTGATGCTCTGGCAAAAGGGGGATTCTTGTACCTCTACACAACCATGTCTAGGTAGCCTTCTGAGTGTTTAATATCAAGTGAATATCAATAGATGGCGCTATACTAGGCACCTTACCTGAGGAATTGCTATCACAAATATATGTGTATTCATGTCATGCATCAATAGTACAAGAAACAAATGACTTGGGTGATAAGGGTTAGGGTAAGGGTTAGATCATTTCATGAGATGTTAAGAACGACACAAATGGCAAGGGTCCCCATGGCCATTTCATAGTTTTGCAACTGGACCATTTTGATATCTTTTCATCTCTAGAAGGAGTGTATGATCTCTGCCTATCCAAACTATGTAGTTGCAGGTCATTTCATTATATGGCAAGGGTCCCCTCTTTCAATTTCATAGTTTCGCAACTGGCCCATTTTGATATCTTTTCATCTCTAGAAGGAGTGTATGATCTCTGTGTGGCTGCAGCGAGGTCGATAGCAAATCAAAGTCTAAACAAAGTCTTCTACGGGAATTCATAGCTTTAATTGGAGTATTCATTTCTTTCCAATTCGTTCCGTACCAGTACATTCCATTCCGTTTCATTCCGTACCAGTATATTCCGTGAAAACACTTTGCCTGACATAATGACAAACTTATGGCTGAAATCTCCTTGATGCTCTGGCAAAAGGGGGATTCTTGTACCTCAACACAACCATGTCTAGGTAGCCTTCTGAGTGTTTAATATCAAGTGAATATCAATAGATGGAGCTATACTAGGCACCTTGCCTGAGGAAGTGCTATTACAAATATATGTGTATTCAAGTCATGCATCAATAGTTCTAGAAACGAAAGACTTAGGTGTTAACTTAATTTCAAGTGCAACTGTCACAACACTCTGTCTTTCCAAACTATGTAATTGCAGATCATTTCATGAGATGTTAAAAACGACACGAATGGCAAGGGTCCCCCCTTGCCATTTCATAGTTTTGCAACTGGCCCATTTTGATATATTTTCATCTCTAGAAGGAGTGTATGATCTCTGTCTATCCAAACTATGTAATTGCAGATCATTTCATGAGATGTTAAGAACGACACACATGGCAAGAGTCCCCCTTGACATTTCATAGTTTTGCAACTGACCCATTTCGATACTTTTTCATCTCTAGAAGGAGTATATGATCTCTGTCTATCCAAACTATGTAATTGCAGATCATTATATGAGATGTTAAGAACGACACAAATGGCAAGGGTCCCCATGGCCATTTCATAGTTTTGCAACTGAACCATTTTGATATCTTTTCATTTCTAGAAGGAGTGTATGATCTCTGCCTATCCAAACTATGTAGTTGCAGGTCATTTCATTATATGGCAAGGGTCCCCTCTTTCAATTTCATAGTTTTGCAACTGGCCCATTTTGATATCTTTTCATCTCTAGAAGGAGTGTATGATCTCTGTCTATCCAAACTATGTAATTGCAGATCATTATATGAGATGTTAAGAACGACACAAATGGCAAGGGTCCACCTGGCCATTTCATAGTTTTGCAACTGGACCATTTTGATATCTTTTCATCTCTAGAAGGAGTGTATGATCTCTGTGTGGCTGCAGCGAGGTCGATAACAAATCAAAGTCTAAACAAAGGCTTCTACGGGAATTCATAGCTTTAATTGGAGTATTCATTTCGTTCCAATTCGTTCCGTACCAGTACATTCCATTCCGTTTCATTCCGTACCAGTATATTCCGTGAAAACACTTTGCCTGACATAATGACAAACTTATGGCTGAAATCTCCTTGATGCTCTGGCAAAAGGGGGATTCTTGTACCTCAACACAACCATGTCTAGGTAGCCTTCTGAGTGTTTAATATCAAGTGAATATCAATAGATGGAGCTATACTAGGCACCTTGCCTGAGGAAGTGCTATTACAAATATATGTGTATTCAAGTCATGCATCAATAGTTCTAGAAACGAAAGACTTAGGTGTTAACTTAATTTCAAGTGCAACTGTCACAACACTCTGTCTTTCCAAACTATGTAATTGCAGATCATTTCATGAGATGTTAAAAACGACACGAATGGCAAGGGTCCCCCCTTGCCATTTCATAGTTTTGCAACTGGCCCATTTTGATATATTTTCATCTCTAGAAGGAGTGTATGATCTCTGTTTATCCAAACTATGTAATTGCAGATCATTTCATGAGATGTTAAGAACCACACAAATGGCAAGGGTCCACCTGGCCATTTCATAGTTTTGCAACTGGACCATTTTGATATCTTTTCATCTCTAGAAGGAGTGTATGATCTCTGTGTGGCTGCAGCGAGGTCGATAACAAATCAAAGTCTAAACAAAGTCTTCTACGGGAATTCATAGCTTTAATTGGAGTATTCATTTCGTTCCAATTCGTTCCGTACCAGTACATTCCATTCCGTTTCATTCCGTACCAGTATATTCCGTGAAAACACTTTGGCTGACATAATGACAAACTTATGGCTGAAATCTCCTTGATGCTCTGGCAAAAGGGGGATTCTTGTACCTCAACACAACCATGTCTAGGTTGCCTTCTGAGTGTTTAATATCAAGTGAATATCAATAGATGGTGCTATACTAGGCACCTTGCCTGAGGAAGTGCTATTACAAATATATGTGTATTCAAGTCATGCATCAATAGTTCTAGAAACGAAAGACTTAGGTGTTAACTTAATTTCAAGTGCAACTGTCACAACACTCTGTCTTTCCAAACTATGTAATTGCAGATCATTTCATGAGAAGTTAAAAGCGACACGAATGGCAAGGGTCCCCCCTTGCCATTTCATAGTTTTGCAACTGGCCCATTTTGATATATTTTCATCTCTAGAAGGAGTGTATGATCTCTGTCTATCCAAACTATGTAATTGCAGATCATTTCATGAGATGTTAAGAACGACACACATGGCAAGAGTCCCCCTTGACATTTCATAGTTTTGCAACTGACCCATTTCGATACTTTTTCATCTCTAGAAGGAGTGTATGATCTCTGTCTATCCAAACAATGTAATTGCAGATCATTTCATGAAATGTTAAGAACGACACAAATGACAAGGGTCCCCCTTGCCATTTCTTAGTTTTGCAACTGGCCCATTTTGATATCTTTTCATCTCTAGAAAGAGTGTATGATCTCTGTCTATCCAAACTATGTAATTGCAGATCATTTAATGAGATGTTAAGAACCACACACATGGCAAGAGTCCCCCTTGACATTTCACAGTTTTGCAACTGACCCATTTCGATACTTTTTCATCTCTAGAAGGAGTGTATGATCTCTGTCTATCCAAACAATGTAATTTCAGATCATTTCATGAAATGTTAAGAACGACACAAATGACAAGGGTCCCCCTTGCCATTTCATAGTTTTGCATCTGGACCATTTTTATATCTTTTCATCTCTAGAAGGAGCGTATGATCTCTGTGTGGCTGCAGCGAGGTCGATAGCAAATCAAAGTCTAAACAAAGTCTTCTACGGGAATTCATAGCTTTAATTGGAGTATTCATTTCGTTCCAATTCGTTCCGTACCAGTACATTCCATTCCGTTTCATTCCGTACCAGTATATTCCGTGAAAACTCTTTGCCTGACATAATGACAAACTTATGACTGAAATCTCCTTGATGCTCTGGCAAAAGGGGGATTCTTGTACCTCTACACAACCATGTCTAGGTAGCCTTCTGAGTGTTTAATATCAAGTGAATATCAATAGATGGCGCTATACTAGGCACCTTACCTGAGGAATTGCTATCACAAATATATGTGTATTCATGTCATGCATCAATAGTACAAGAAACAAATGACTTGGGTGATAAGGGTTAGGGTAAGGGTTAGATCATTTCATGAGATGTTAAGAACGACACAAATGGCAAGGGTCCCCATGGCCATTTCATAGTTTTGCAACTGGACCATTTTGATATCTTTTCATCTCTAGAAGGAGTGTATGATCTCTGCCTATCCAAACTATGTAGTTGCAGGTCATTTCATTATATGGCAAGGGTCCCCTCTTTCAATTTCATAGTTTCGCAACTGGCCCATTTTGATATCTTTTCATCTCTAGAAGGAGTGTATGATCTCTGTGTGGCTGCAGCGAGGTCGATAGCAAATCAAAGTCTAAACAAAGTCTTCTACGGGAATTCATAGCTTTAATTGGAGTATTCATTTCTTTCCAATTCGTTCCGTACCAGTACATTCCATTCCGTTTCATTCCGTACCAGTATATTCCGTGAAAACACTTTGCCTGACATAATGACAAACTTATGGCTGAAATCTCCTTGATGCTCTGGCAAAAGGGGGATTCTTGTACCTCAACACAACCATGTCTAGGTAGCCTTCTGAGTGTTTAATATCAAGTGAATATCAATAGATGGAGCTATACTAGGCACCTTGCCTGAGGAAGTGCTATTACAAATATATGTGTATTCAAGTCATGCATCAATAGTTCTAGAAACGAAAGACTTAGGTGTTAACTTAATTTCAAGTGCAACTGTCACAACACTCTGTCTTTCCAAACTATGTAATTGCAGATCATTTCATGAGATGTTAAAAACGACACGAATGGCAAGGGTCCCCCCTTGCCATTTCATAGTTTTGCAACTGGCCCATTTTGATATATTTTCATCTCTAGAAGGAGTGTATGATCTCTGTCTATCCAAACTATGTAATTGCAGATCATTTCATGAGATGTTAAGAACGACACACATGGCAAGAGTCCCCCTTGACATTTCATAGTTTTGCAACTGACCCATTTCGATACTTTTTCATCTCTAGAAGGAGTATATGATCTCTGTCTATCCAAACTATGTAATTGCAGATCATTATATGAGATGTTAAGAACGACACAAATGGCAAGGGTCCCCATGGCCATTTCATAGTTTTGCAACTGAACCATTTTGATATCTTTTCATTTCTAGAAGGAGTGTATGATCTCTGCCTATCCAAACTATGTAGTTGCAGGTCATTTCATTATATGGCAAGGGTCCCCTCTTTCAATTTCATAGTTTTGCAACTGGCCCATTTTGATATCTTTTCATCTCTAGAAGGAGTGTATGATCTCTGTCTATCCAAACTATGTAATTGCAGATCATTATATGAGATGTTAAGAACGACACAAATGGCAAGGGTCCACCTGGCCATTTCATAGTTTTGCAACTGGACCATTTTGATATCTTTTCATCTCTAGAAGGAGTGTATGATCTCTGTGTGGCTGCAGCGAGGTCGATAACAAATCAAAGTCTAAACAAAGGCTTCTACGGGAATTCATAGCTTTAATTGGAGTATTCATTTCGTTCCAATTCGTTCCGTACCAGTACATTCCATTCCGTTTCATTCCGTACCAGTATATTCCGTGAAAACACTTTGCCTGACATAATGACAAACTTATGGCTGAAATCTCCTTGATGCTCTGGCAAAAGGGGGATTCTTGTACCTCAACACAACCATGTCTAGGTAGCCTTCTGAGTGTTTAATATCAAGTGAATATCAATAGATGGAGCTATACTAGGCACCTTGCCTGAGGAAGTGCTATTACAAATATATGTGTATTCAAGTCATGCATCAATAGTTCTAGAAACGAAAGACTTAGGTGTTAACTTAATTTCAAGTGCAACTGTCACAACACTCTGTCTTTCCAAACTATGTAATTGCAGATCATTTCATGAGATGTTAAAAACGACACGAATGGCAAGGGTCCCCCCTTGCCATTTCATAGTTTTGCAACTGGCCCATTTTGATATATTTTCATCTCTAGAAGGAGTGTATGATCTCTGTTTATCCAAACTATGTAATTGCAGATCATTTCATGAGATGTTAAGAACCACACAAATGGCAAGGGTCCACCTGGCCATTTCATAGTTTTGCAACTGGACCATTTTGATATCTTTTCATCTCTAGAAGGAGTGTATGATCTCTGTGTGGCTGCAGCGAGGTCGATAACAAATCAAAGTCTAAACAAAGTCTTCTACGGGAATTCATAGCTTTAATTGGAGTATTCATTTCGTTCCAATTCGTTCCGTACCAGTACATTCCATTCCGTTTCATTCCGTACCAGTATATTCCGTGAAAACACTTTGGCTGACATAATGACAAACTTATGGCTGAAATCTCCTTGATGCTCTGGCAAAAGGGGGATTCTTGTACCTCAACACAACCATGTCTAGGTTGCCTTCTGAGTGTTTAATATCAAGTGAATATCAATAGATGGTGCTATACTAGGCACCTTGCCTGAGGAAGTGCTATTACAAATATATGTGTATTCAAGTCATGCATCAATAGTTCTAGAAACGAAAGACTTAGGTGTTAACTTAATTTCAAGTGCAACTGTCACAACACTCTGTCTTTCCAAACTATGTAATTGCAGATCATTTCATGAGAAGTTAAAAGCGACACGAATGGCAAGGGTCCCCCCTTGCCATTTCATAGTTTTGCAACTGGCCCATTTTGATATATTTTCATCTCTAGAAGGAGTGTATGATCTCTGTCTATCCAAACTATGTAATTGCAGATCATTTCATGAGATGTTAAGAACGACACACATGGCAAGAGTCCCCCTTGACATTTCATAGTTTTGCAACTGACCCATTTCGATACTTTTTCATCTCTAGAAGGAGTGTATGATCTCTGTCTATCCAAACAATGTAATTGCAGATCATTTCATGAAATGTTAAGAACGACACAAATGACAAGGGTCCCCCTTGCCATTTCTTAGTTTTGCAACTGGCCCATTTTGATATCTTTTCATCTCTAGAAAGAGTGTATGATCTCTGTCTATCCAAACTATGTAATTGCAGATCATTTAATGAGATGTTAAGAACCACACACATGGCAAGAGTCCCCCTTGACATTTCACAGTTTTGCAACTGACCCATTTCGATACTTTTTCATCTCTAGAAGGAGTGTATGATCTCTGTCTATCCAAACAATGTAATTTCAGATCATTTCATGAAATGTTAAGAACGACACAAATGACAAGGGTCCCCCTTGCCATTTCATAGTTTTGCATCTGGACCATTTTTATATCTTTTCATCTCTAGAAGGAGCGTATGATCTCTGTGTGGCTGCAGCGAGGTCGATAGCAAATCAATGTCTAAACAAAGTCTTCTACGGGAATTCATAGCTTTAATTGGAGTATTCATTTCGTTCCAATTCGTTCCGTACCAGTACATTCCATTCCGTTTCATTCCGTACCAGTATATTCCGTGAAAACTCTTTGCCTGACATAATGACAATCTTATGACTGAAATCTCCTTCATGCTCTGGTAAAAAAGGGATCCTCGTACCTCAACACAACCATGTCTAGGTAGCCTTCTAAGTGTTTAATATCAAGTGAATATCAATAGATGGCGCTATACTAGGCACCTTACCTGAGGAATTGCTATCAAAAATATATGTGTATTCATGTCATGCATCAATAGTACAAGAAACAAATGACTTAGGTGATAACTTAATTTCAAGTGCAACTGTCACAACACTCTGTCTATCCAAACTATGTAATTGCAGATCATTTCATGAGATGTTAAGAACGATACAAAAGGCAAGGGTCCCCCCTTGCCATTTCATAGTTTTGCAACTGGCCCATTTTGATATCTTTTCATCTCTAGAAGGAGTGTATGATCTCTGCCTATCCAAACTATGTAGTTGCAGGTCATTTCATTATATGACAAGGGTCCCCTCTTTCAATTTCATAGTTTTGCAACTGGCCCATTTTGATATATTTTCATCTCTAGAAGGAGTGTATGATCTCTGTCTATCCAAACTGTGTAATTGCAGATCATTTCATGAGATGTTAAGAACGACACACATGGCAAGGGTCCCCCTTGCCATTTCATAGTTTTGCAACTGGCCCATTTTGATATCTTTTCATCTCGAAGAGGAGTGTATAATCTCTGTCTATCCAAACTATGTAATTGCAGATCATTTCATGAGATGTTAAGAACCACACAAATGGCAAGGGTCCCCCTGGCCATTTCATAGTTTTGCAACTGGCCCATTTTGATATCTTTTCATCTCTAGAAGGAGTGTATGATCTCTGTCTATCCAAACTATGTAATTGCAGATCATTTCATGAGATGTTAAGAACGACACACATGGCAAGAGTCCCCCTTGACATTTCATAGTTTTGCAACTGACCCATTTCGATACTTTTTCATCTCTAGAAGGAGTGTATGATCTCTGTCTATCCAAACAATGTAATTGCAGATCATTTCATGAAATGTTAAGAACGACACAAATGACAAGGGTCCCCCTTGCCATTTCTTAGTTTTGCAACTGGCCCATTTTGATATCTTTTCATCTCTAGAAAGAGTGTATGATCTCTGTCTATCCAAACTATGTAATTGCAGATCATTTAATGAGATGTTAAGAACCACACACATGGCAAGAGTCCCCCTTGACATTTCACAGTTTTGCAACTGACCCATTTCGATACTTTTTCATCTCTAGAAGGAGTGTATGATCTCTGTCTATCCAAACAATGTAATTTCAGATCATTTCATGAAATGTTAAGAACGACACAAATGACAAGGGTCCCCCTTGCCATTTCATAGTTTTGCATCTGGACCATTTTTATATCTTTTCATCTCTAGAAGGAGCGTATGATCTCTGTGTGGCTGCAGCGAGGTCGATAGCAAATCAAAGTCTAAACAAAGTCTTCTACGGGAATTCATAGCTTTAATTGGAGTATTCATTTCGTTCCAATTCGTTCCGTACCAGTACATTCCATTCCGTTTCATTCCGTACCAGTATATTCCGTGAAAACTCTTTGCCTGACATAATGACAATCTTATGACTGAAATCTCCTTCATGCTCTGGTAAAAAAGGGATCCTCGTACCTCAACACAACCATGTCTAGGTAGCCTTCTAAGTGTTTAATATCAAGTGAATATCAATAGATGGCGCTATACTAGGCACCTTACCTGAGGAATTGCTATCAAAAATATATGTGTATTCATGTCATGCATCAATAGTACAAGAAACAAATGACTTAGGTGATAACTTAATTTCAAGTGCAACTGTCACAACACTCTGTCTATCCAAACTATGTAATTGCAGATCATTTCATGAGATGTTAAGAACGATACAAAAGGCAAGGGTCCCCCCTTGCCATTTCATAGTTTTGCAACTGGCCCATTTTGATATCTTTTCATCTCTAGAAGGAGTGTATGATCTCTGCCTATCCAAACTATGTAGTTGCAGGTCATTTCATTATATGGCAAGGGTCCCCTCTTTCAATTTCATAGTTTTGCAACTGGCCCATTTTGATATATTTTCATCTCTAGAAGGAGTGTATGATCTCTGTCTATCCAAACTGTGTAATTGCAGATCATTTCATGAGATGTTAAGAACGACACACATGGCAAGGGTCCCCCTTGCCATTTCATAGTTTTGCAACTGGCCCATTTTGATATCTTTTCATCTCGAAGAGGAGTGTATAATCTCTGTCTATCCAAACTATGTAATTGCAGATCATTTCATGAGATGTTAAGAACCACACAAATGGCAAGGGTCCCCCTGGCCATTTCATAGTTTTGCAACTGGCCCATTTTGATATCTTTTCATCTCTAGAAGGAGTGTATGATCTCTGTCTATCCAAACTATGTAATTGCAGATCATTATATGAGATGTTAAGAACGACACAAATGGCAAGGGTCCCCCTGCCCATTTCATAGTTTTGCAACTGGACCATTTTGATATCTTTTCATCTCTAGAAGGAGTGTATGATCTCTGTGTGGCTGCACCGAGGTCGATAACAAATCAAAGTCTAAACAAAGTCTTCTACGGGAATTCATAGCTTTAATTGGAGTATTCATTTCGTTCCAATTCGTTCCGTACCAGTACATTCCATTCCGTTTCATTCCGTACCAGTATATTCCGTGAAAACACTTTGCCTGACATAATGACAAACTTATGGCTGAAATCTCCTTGATGCTCTGGCAAAAAGGGATCCTCGTACCTCTACACAACCATGTCTAGGTAGCCTTCTGAGTGTTTAATATCAAGTGAATATCAATAGATGGCGCTATACTAGGCACCTTTCCTGAGGAATTGCTATCACAAATATATGTGTATTCATGTCATGCATCAATAGTACAAGAAACAAATGACTTGGGTGATAAGGGTTAGGGTAAGGGTTAGATCATTTCATGAGATGTTAAGAACCACACAAATGGCAAGGGTCCCCATGGCCATTTCATAGTTTTCCAACTGGACCATTTTGATATCTTTTCATCTCTAGAAGGAGTGTATGATCTCTGTTTATCCAAACTATGTAGTTGCAGGTCATTTCATTATATGGCAAGGGTCCCCTCTTTCAATTTCATAGTTTTGCAACTGGCCCATTTTGATATCTTTTCATCTCTAGAAGGAGTGTATGATCTCTGTGTGACTGCACCGAGGTCGATAACAAATCAAAGTCTAAACAAAGGCTTTTACGGGAATTCATAGCTTTAATTGGAGTATTCATTTCGTTCCAATTCGTTCCGTACCAGTACATTCCATTCCGTTTCATTCCGTACCAGTATATTCCGTGAAAACACTTTGCCTGACATAATGACAATCTTATGACTGAAATCTCCTTGATGCTCTGGCAAAAAAGGGATCCTTGTACCTCAACACAACCATGTCTAGGTTGCCTTCTGAGTGTTTAATATCAAGTGAATATCAATAGATGGCGCTATACTAGGCACCTTTCCTGAGGAATTGCTATTACAAATATATGTGTATTCATGTCATGCATCAATAGTACAAGAAACAAATGACTTGGGTGATAACTTAATTTCAAGTGCAACTGTCACAACACTCTGTCTATCCAAACTATGTAATTGCAGATCATTTCATGAAATGTTAAGAACGACACAAATGGCAAGGGTCCCCCCTTGCCATTTCTTAGTTTTGCAACTGGCCCATTTTGATATCTTTTCATCTCTAGAAAGAGTGTATGATCTCTGTCTATCCAAACTATGTAATTGCAGATCATTTCATGAGATGTTAAGAACGACACAAATGACAAGGGTCCCCCTTGCCATTTCATAGTTTCGCAACTGGCCGATTTTGATATCTTTTCATCTCTAGAAGGAGTGTATGATCTCTGTGTGGCTGCAGCGAGGTCGATAACAAATCAAAGTCTAAACAAAGTCTTCTACGGGAATTCATAGCTTTAATTGGAGTATTCATTTCGTTCCAATTCGTTCCGTACCAGTACATTCCATTCCGTTTCATTCCGTACCAGTATATTCCGTGAAAACACTTTGCCTGACATAATGACAATCTTATGACTGAAATCTCCTTGATGCTCTGGCAAAAAAGGGATCCTTGTACCTCAACACAACCATGTCTAGGTTGCCTTCTGAGTGTTTACATTGTTTTATTTTGAAAAGCCAATAGTCAGTACAAAAAAGTCCATGCAGGTTCTAAATACAATAGGTTACTTGGCATGGTGTATTCTTTGAAACAGAAGGAAATTGTAATTCATGAAAATCGACAGGCAAAGTGTACTACTATACAATAAAGTCTGCATTCAGTGAGTTAATGGATACAGTGTACATAACCTGTAGTTGCTGAAGGGTTACCCCTTAAAACCTTATCATTTGCAAATTCAGTACAAAATATAACCCATTCAATTTTATCTCTTTTTTTCTTCTATGAATCTAAAAAAACAGCACTACAGCACTGCACGGACGCCAACAAAAAAATAAATGTTGTAAAACTAATGCCTTCCCTTTTTTTGTTGGTGAATTTACTCTCACAAAATTGCTAAATAAATATTTTTTTAAAGACATTGGTACATACCCCTACATTGTGATTACATTATCGGGGATGATTTCAATATTTGTTTCTCTTTATACATCATACAGGATATTGCGTAAGCATCATACTTTGCAGTTGGGTGTGATGGTCTGAATATTAATTTGCGAGCGAGAGTATTTGTGAGGTCGCATTGCGAAAAATTTCATCTTATAAAGAAGGGAAAAAACCTATCCTCATGGGGATATAAGCACCTTCTCATAACGGAAGATTGAAAAAATATTTGATAAATTACATAATTATATCATCTATCAGGTTAGCGAGCTTTGGGAAAATTGCTCTTAGTCGCTTGAATTTAGGGGCACGTTTAATGATGAGAGAAAAAGAGGCACTTATCAAAAGAAATGAGACACATGTCAGAAAAGGAAATCAGACGTGTCAAAGTACAAAGGGGAATTATCAGAGGTGAAAATGGGGCACTTCTTACACCTGAAAAGAGGCACTCACCAGGGATGGAAAAAGGCTCTGATGAGAATGGGAAATGGGCATTTATTGACGGAAAAGGGGCACCATCATATTTTAATAGGGGCATTTATAAGAGGTGAAAAGGGGCATTCATGAATAGGGGATAGGTCCCTTATTAGAAAGGATAAGGGGCACGTTTCGTTGTTAAAATGGAAATTATCAGAGGTTGAAAAGGGGCACTTATCGCACCTGAAAAGGGACATTGACCAGATATGAAAAGGGGCACTTATGAGAACGAAATAGGGGGAAATGTGCATTTGTTGAAAGGAAATGGGCACCGATCTAATCTAATTTATCGGAGATCAAATGAGATAATTATGAGAAGGAAAAGGGGCACTTATAAGAAGGAAAAAGAGCATTTATTACAAAGAAAAAGAGGCACATGTTAAAATAACGGAGCACTTAACACAGATGAAGAGGGGTAATTGTGAAAAGGGGAAGGGGCATTTATAAGAAGGAAAGAGAGCATTTATTAGAAATTAAAGGGGCACGTGTCAAAATGGAAAGGGGGGTTATAAGAGGTGAAAAGGGCACTTATCATGAGGGGAATGGGCACTTGTCAAAGTAAAACGAGCCTCTCTCAGATTAGAAAGGGGGAAATATCGGAGGTAAAGGGGGACCTTATCTGAAGTGAAATGGAGTAACCTTTCGTAACCTCTCCATGAGTAGGCGCGATAGCTCAGTCGGTAGAGCAGTGGTCTCGTAATCCGGTGACCCGAGTTCGAAACCAAGTCGATGCGCTAGGTCATTACCAGGTCCCTCGGCCGTCTAGTTGCTTACTTACAAGCATTTATGCTTTCTTAGCAGTCAGGTATAAATAACCACCACCACCACCTTTACGCCGACCAAACTTGCCATCGTGTGAGCACGGCTAGTATTGCCCACATTTTTAGGATAGCTCTGTTCATTTACCGTACCAGGGTACCGAGGATCCTGAAATAATTAAGGTTAACAATGGCAGGTGCGCCGGAAGCAGTTTGGGATTTGGGGCGGGGGCAAACATTCAAGGGGTTCACCTTTCAGGGGCAGTGGCGTAATGTGGAGTTCAGAGGGCAGAGCCCCCGGAAGCTCAGGGTGTTTAGGTATTTTATTACGGTCAGATGAGCATCCAGAGGCCCGCCTTAGGGCCCGCCATAGGGCCAATGGTGGGGTCCAGGAGGCGGAGCCCCCTTTAGCTCGGGGGTTTTAGGCATTTAATTACAGTCAGATGAGCATATTTTGATACCTCATTTGTAACAGTGGCAGGTCACTCATTCTTTCTTTCTTTTTCTCTAACATATTTTTTCGAAAAAGCGAGGGGGCTTGAACCCCAAGCCCCGTCGTCTTGCAGGCCCTGAAATGAAGGCTTCTGAATAAGCATATTGTTTGCCTGACGGTAATTTGGGAATTTGTAATTTTCCAACAAAATAAAATGCATAAAAAGAATATTTTACAAAAGAAATTGAGAAAAAGTCCCAGAAAATCATGTTCTTTCAGCAACATCTGTAAATCACTGGTATCGAATTAGAAATAAACCATGTTTGAATTTTATTTGGGGGGCAACTGGATAGATATAGGGTAGTTCCAAATACTGGATAGATATAGGGTAGTTCCATATACTGGATAGATACTGGATAGATATAGGGTAGATATAGGGTAGTTCCATATATATCTTTCTGTGTACAGTGCTTGTAACTTTACCAAGACTGGGCCAAATTTCTTATCATTTTGATGATTCCAGAACCTTGCAGTACACACCAATACTTATATGCTAGATGATCAACCTTTTCTGATCGATTCCACAACGTTTCTTTCACAGTTCAATCGCATGACCAAAACTGGTCTATACCTTAAACTGCTTTTTTTTTCGAGGGCCATTTTTTTTTTTGGGGGGGGGGGGTGAAAATGCGTTTTGTCACCCCCCCCCCCCCCCCCCCCCCTCCGCTTCAGGCGCCTATAGGAATAAGGTACAATGAGGATGGGGTGGCGTAAATCATCCATCGTGCCACATATAAATATAGAAGAATAAGAAAACTAAATTCATCTGCATATTTTAAATGTATAACCATAGCCGGAAATACATGTTTGATTAAATCAAACAAAAAACAGACCCAGTTATTGATATACTAAAAGGGAATTCGTATAAAGAATATCAGTATTTCTTATTCAATGAAAATAAGCCCTCCTTCAGGAAGTTATAGTTTCACGGGTACGTGCGCAGTCTGTCATCTGCGCAATATTGTGAGATAAGATCCCGGATAAGAAACATTAATGAGCTATATAACGGTAGCCTATTAGTCAAGGCTAGCCAGATGTCATTCATGAACTTGCTTCATATTCTCTTTGGTCTTATTCCAATTGACATAGACTTACGCATTTCCATTGTGGTGTTGGTAAGTAAACGGTTCAAGTTTTCATATTTTGTATAGCAGATCGCCATTTCTGTTTTTTTTTAAATCAGATTTTATCAGTTTGTCATTATTTTCCATGCTTTTCACTTGGACAATTTTTCATTTTTTCAATGAAAGTGGCTGTATTCAGCTTTTTGTGGGAGTTACTTATTCACAAATTTTGTACATTTAACATCTTTTTGTTGTAATACAATAATATGGGAATACGACATCCTAATATGTTTTCAGTATCGTGTGTATTTGTTTGGTGTCTGTTTTCTTAGCACTGAATGTAGGAAGATATAATGCTTTTCAAACTTAAAGAATAATTTCATATAATCTATTAACAGTTATAAATACATTTGTATTTTTAATGTTAGTTAAGAGTGTTCATTGAATTGCTATACTAGATAACATGCATTAATTTTGCATATTATCCAGTAATTTACTGTCCCGTAATATTTTATGACGTTGTAAATATGTATATAACAATTGAACTCTCTAAAGTATACGTTGCCTTTTTTCAAGGTCTAATACATACCGAAATATGCAAATGGTTACTTTTCATCGGATTTAAACAAACCAATTACCGTCTATGCTATAATGTTATATTAAAATATTATAATTATGCAACAACGTTTTCTTGAACGAAAAAGTAAAGCAAAACGAAACAAAAACATTCTTTTATTACGAGGATACCAAATACTTTGTATTTATGTTTATACATGTTCTTACTTTATATTCTTTATTGCTGGTATGAATTTATGTTCAAGATTTTGTTATTATTATATATATATATATATATATATTTGTTAAACTAATGTACCTCATTATGTTTAGCAGGGCCTCATGGAAGACCACCATTATTGGTGATAATGAGTCACTCTGTCTAAATATCATAAATAAATAAATTCATAATTCGTCCGAAGAGTTTTTTAATTGAACAATTAACATGTTAAATTACCACGAATCCAGAATTTTCAGCTCGTTTATATAAACTAATATAATTATTAGTACCCTCATGTATTGACTTGTGGTGGATGACGTCTCCGGTAAAAGCGTAATTGAAAAGGCAACGCTCCTCCCCCGACAAATTTCCAGCCAAGAAGGGAAATGTATACCTGATTTTTCATCAATTTGAGGAGCTTATTGCAAGGAAAATATTCATCAAATTGCCGTTGAACGTCGTTAAATTATAGATATTTCGTCAAAATATGTTCGAACACAGAGGTGTCAAAAAATCAGTGAGTCGGGGTAATTTTGAAGGCCCACTTATTTTGTTAGTGTTGCTTTGCTATTCGTTTATATTTGCTCGAATGGTGTTTTTATCACTTTTTAAGTGCTCCTTAAACTAAGTTGTGGAGCAAATTGCGAGGCACTTTATAATCGCAATGAAAAGGCACTGTACCAAATAATCTGTGCAGCTCATCTTTTGTTTTTCTGTCCTTTAGCATCTTTGATTGGTGACACGATGCATGATCGCATGATGAGAGCTGTAGTGATCGAAGAATTTGGAGATGCGGATTCACTTCGAGTAAATCCTAATACTCCTGTACCTCAAGTAGGTGAAAACGAGGTAAGCTCCTTCCTCGTGTAATATAGTGTTTTAATAATAATAATAATAATACAGCAATTATTATGCGCCATCGATCTAGTAAACTATTCTGAGGCGCAGAGGGATGTTTTCAAATCAGGTTTATGCACTAAGAAAATTGAGGACAATTTTGTCTAAATAAATTTCCCCACAAACTTCAAACACTGTGGGGGAATCGTTGAGATTTAATTATGATTTCATCATCTAGGTGCTGATACGGATAAAAGCTGCAGGAATCAATGAGTTGGATCTTCGAATTCGTGCTACTGGATGGCGTACTTACAAACCACCATTCATACTGGGTTTAGACGGCTCAGGGATCATTCACAGTGTTGGGCAGGGAGTCACTACTCTACAGGTACGTTACATTCAAACACATCATATTTCCACTACGGGACGATTTAAGACACGCATATATTTTCTAGTTTTTATGATTTTATCAATATGTGTCATCTATATATTTTAATACTAAATGGTCATTAGCTCTTTAATAAACATCACAAGTTTCCCTAATATGTTAGTATTACAAAACATATATTTTCTTTCACACATAATTATGTATCTTGGAATAATTAATTTAAAATAATCGTCTTTTAGATTGCATTATAATGATAATACATTAACTAATTTTCAGCTAAATATTCGAGTAATGATTTACTTCTATTTTGTATAATGAATTAGGTTTTGTCTCCAAAGCTCTTTACCTGTATGGAAGCGTGATTTTGACTTGTACAGATTATGTACTTCTTATTAATTTTCTTGTTTGTTTTCGTCGATGATTCTATGTTAAGACCATATTTACATTGTAAACATTGGTCCCTGGAATGCGGTTTTGTATTGTATAAATATACTACATTGAATTGAATAGAAATTGAATTGATTGAACCTAAAATACTACACTATACAACAAAATTGGGCACGCTTATTAAAAACCGTTAAACATAGCAATGTATAAACTCCTGAGAGCGCTGTGACAGTTTTCATGAATCAACAATGTTGTACCTATAATTGTACAGCCACAAATTTATTTTATTTTTAATATTCAACATTTTGGGTCAGGGGTGTACTCACTTTTGTTGGATACTCTATATTTATTTATTTATTTATTTTGTTTTATTTACCCAGGGTAACCCCATCATTGAGTAAAACACTGTTATACTCGGGGGCCCTGCAATAGTACAACACAAATTACAAACATGTAAATGAATACAAAACAACAAATATTACAAAGACATCAGACCTGCACGAAATATTAAACTTTTAAGACAAAAAAAAAAGAAGAAGAAAAAAATTAAATTATAAGGCTCCCACAATGCCTCCGCTTGCCGGAACCAACTGGAGAGCAAGGTCCGAGGCACTACCTCCAAACACTACTCTCCCTCGCCACCCCATATTGAATTTTTTCTGTACGTTTGGACAAAGTCGTTCAACGTTGAGTGAACGATGGGCCAATATCTTTACTCATTCACTTGGTGAATATTGATTGTGTATACGATGTTTGGCAAACATCAGTCATATGATCGTAAAAATACTTTCGAAATATCAACAAAAGGCAATTTCAGTGGCATTGTGCGTCACCTGTTATATCCACCTGTTTATCACCTGTTATATCACCTGTTGTATCACCTGTCACCTGTTATATCACCTGTTGTATATGTTATATCACCTGTTATATCTACGTACCTGACAATGACTTGTGACGCAATTCTCTCCGCAATACAAGAATTGCCCTTGACTTCATTTCTCGAAAGTTTTGTCATCGTGTTCAGTATAAGTAAGGTGTGTTCAGTCGTAGACATTAATCTACATTTGTCACACTCGATCCAGGTGAGGTAAACGGGTATCTGGCAGGAATGAATTCCTTAAAATGACATAGCGCCGTAATGGCAGCCATGCTAAAGCCAGGGTAATCATTTTCAAAGCTCTTTGGAAGCGCATCAAGACGTTATAATGTGATATGCGCTATACATTAACCGAATATCATTATTATTATTAGTCCGTGTGCCAAAGGTAAAGACATAATACATCGCCAGAAAAAACAAGGTAATTAAGCTGAAGTAAAATACAATTACAGAGGAAGTCCAGTGTAGATACAGTACTATGACTTGTATTAGGAAGAAAATTGGTATCATTTATAGACATTTTGTGCGTCCGGAAATTGTGATTTTACTGTACAAGGTATGGGGTAGCCAGAGGCGGCGCTCCCGGGGGGCAGGGGGGGGGCACAGTGCCCTCCCACTTTTTCAAGTACCCTAAAAGTGCCCCTTTTTGCATAGGAAAAGTGCCCCTTTTACTTTGACAAGTGCCCCTTTTTACAGAGGAAAAGTGCCCCTTTTATTTTGAAACGTGCCCCTATTCATTTTGAAAAGTGCCCCTTCCCCTCTCCACCTCTGATAAGTGCCCCTTTTATTTTGACACGTACCCCTTTTCCTTCCCAATAAATGCTCTTTTTTTTCCTTATAAGTGTCCCTTCTCCTTCTCATAATTACCCCTTTTCGTCTTTGATAATTGCCCCGTTTATTTTAATATGTGCCTCTTTTTCCTTTTAATAAGAGCCCCTTCCCCTTCTCATTACCCTTTTAACAATGATATGTGCCCAATTTCTTTTCTAATAAAGACCCTATCCATTTTTCATAAATGCCCCTTTTCACTTCTTATAAATGCCCCCTATCAAAATCTAATGGGCGCCTCTTTTCCATCGACAAATGCCCATTTCCTTTTCATCCCTGGTGCATGCCTCTTTTTTTAGGTGTAAGAAGTGCCCCATTTTCACCTCTGATAATTAGCTTTTGTACTCTGACACGTGCTCCTTTTCTTTTCTAATAACTGTCTTAACCCTTTCGATAAGTGTCCCCTTTTCCTCTCATCATCAAACGTGCCCCTAATTTCAAGCGACTAAAAGCAATTTCCCCCAAGGCTCGCTCGCTACGCTCGCTCGTAGTTAGAGATGTTATAATTATGTAACTTATCAAAGATCTGTTCAATCTTCCGTTAGGAGAATGTGCTTATATAACCCCATCAGGATTGGGTCATTCCTCTTTATAAGATGTATTTTTTTGCACTGCGACCTCATAAATCTTTTAAAAAAATTCTCGCTCGCTTTGTTCGCTCGCAAATGAATTTTTAGACCATCACACTCAACTGCAAAGATGATACGCAAAATCTTATATGATGTATAAATAAAAACAAATATTAAAATCTTCCCGATAATGTAATCACAATATAGGTGTATATACCAATGTCTAAAAAATTGTATATTTTCCCTTTGAGATTTCCCTTTGAAGGTGCCCTTTTTTTTTAGAAAGTGCCCTTTTTTGTTGGTGCCCCCCCCCCCCCACTTTGGAAGTCGCTCCGCCGCCTCTGGGGGTAGCGCTTATGAAACAAATGTAAAATGTATACTTTTGTCTGTTAATTCAAATAATGGCTCTTTGCGCTATCATATTAAGTTCAATTATGGCACATTCTATACCATTATTTAAAAGGTTACAGCTATTGAATGTGTACCAACTGCACAAAGTTGGTATAAGAAGTTTCATGTAAGTGTGTGAACGGAATTCTGCCTCATTTTGTCATTCAATATTGCTATTTCATTCAGCACAAGTATCGAACAAGGCGAACGGAAAAAATAACCAAAGGTCAGAACAACCAAAGGAAAGTTTTTAGTTACAGATGTAGGCAATTCTTTATGGAATGATCTCCATCTTACAAAGCGAACAAATTCATCCACATCTTGCTCCACCAAAAACACTTAGAGTACCTTTAAATGAGTACAGTGTAATAAACTGCTAGATATTTCATATTTGACTTTTCATCCACTTATACACAATTTTATTGTACTATAGTTTTGTTTGTAATTATCTTTACTACACATACAGGTAACATTTCAAATTTGTGTGTTTATTATATGTACCCAAACAGTGTTTTTCATGATAGTTTGAAGGTACCAGGCTCGATTAGTATTCATGCTATTTTCAGGTTCATATTATCCTTCTATGTTATTGTAAAAACTTGTTTATACCTATTATTATGTGTTTATTATTGGATAATAGATTTCAAGTTTAATAAGAGAGCTTTTGACCTGCTAGACTTGCATATTTGAATAACTAAAAGTATGTCAAATAAAATACGATTGTTGAATAAAAGGAGTTCTGTTGTTATGTTAAAAAGTACATGTATAATGCACTCTCAAATATTCGTTTCAATTTTTGTTTTCAAGTTCAAGTATTTTTCTAAATCATTACCACAGCCTGGGGATCGAGTCTATGTCTTCCAGCCTATTACAGGAACCTACGCAGATTTTTTTTTAGCGGCTGAGGATAGAGTCTACAAACTTCCAAACAACTTGTCTTATGAGGAGGGCGCTGTATTGCCCAACCCATATTTCTGTGCAATCAGATGTTTGAACAGGTACTATTTTTCTGTGTATTCTCGGTGATTACAAATAAAATTAGTGAGTGAAACCCTTTAAAGTTATGATAGTTATGCCGCGGATAAATGTTCATAGGCTCGTGGTAACAAGTTATACAATTTATTTCAAGAGGTACAAACTATGTTAGTATCTAAATATCTGAAAGGCATCAAACTAAAATCAAATGTTGCAAAATGCGAATTTCATATTATTTGTTCTAAAAACTGGTTAAACGGGATCAATACCATGATACACTAATTAAAAGTAAACAATGAAATTACACTGGCTATAATCCAAATCAATTACTGACAATGTGAATTTTTATTGCAGATATTAAAAATAAAGAAAATCAGGCTCGACCCTAGTAAACATCCACTATGTCTATCTTATTTGAATACAGTCAAATCTCTATATAAAGATGACCCACGTAAGACAGAGAAGTCGGTCTCTATAGCCAGATGGCTATTCTATTTTGCATTATGATGGTCGTTAAAGCAGGTTTCATTGCAATCTAACATGCCTAAAGTCCAATATACACGATAGACTAAAATCCTACCTATTTTTATTCAAATGATCAATTATTTGTTAGATTACCCTTTGAATGTAAAAAAAATGATGATCCTTTCTCTGTGACTTATTGTGAGACAATGTTGTTGTTTTGTATGTTAGGATGAATTATGTGATATTACCTTAGCCCTAATCAAGTGATCATCGAATATTGAAGAGATCCTTCACCACGTTGTGTCTCTGGACAACTATGTAAGAACTACACTACACGAAAACTACCTTCTTAACAATTATTAAACACTTAGCTCCTATCTTTTCCTCGGATAGTTTACCTCGGACAGCTCACCCCTATATAGGAACATTAACATATTATTGCTTAGGATAATTATAGTTTTCCTCGGGGTAGTTGTTTATTCATTCGTATATTTATTTCATATTCGTTAAACTACATTCAGGGAAAATATTAAGACGTTTACATACTGCAAAACAATGATAATAACAAATCATTAATATCTTAGGAAATGTATAAAAATGTTCCATTTTACGACTTACATTAAATGGAAAAGGGAAACTTAAAAAAAAAAATTATGATGGCATTGTAAAACAAAAATGGGCTATTGGACAGTCTAGATGATTCATGACCTATATAATCAACACATTAATTACTTTTAATGTATTTGAATTTAAAGCAATAAAATTGTTTATGTCAAACGTTGGGTGAATCTACATGTTTTCACGAAGTGACGGTAGTGAGGGTGCGATTTTCCTCACTACCGTCACTTCGTGAAAATTGCACACAGGTCAATGTATAGTTAATTCTGAATACATGTTTTGATGATAGTGATGGATTATTTTGTTGTTTGTTAAACAGGGCGGGATTTAAGAGAGGTGAAACGGTTCTTGTCAATGGTGCAAGTGGAGGGGTAAGTTTTCTCGAATTTCAAATGTTGCATTAAAATAAATCAAACGTTATTAATTATTTAGAATATACATGAATCCAATTTTAATGAGATGATACGCACTACAATGAATACAGACTGACTGAAGCTTTTCTTCGCTTTTCTTCTTTAGCTTTCGTTTATATTGTTTTTAAATCTGGTTGCTTATAAATTGTGTGCAAAAGCTACAACTGAAACGTGGCTGAAAATAAATGACCCAGTGTATAATGTTAATGATTACGTGTTTGTGAGTAACGGCCGTAATACTCGTTGTGGAGGTGGGGAAGGCATTTATATACGTGATGATTTAACCTTTTCTCGTAGATTGGATCTCGATATGAATACTGCTGAATTGGAGTCTGTTTTTATTGGAATAAAAAATAAAATAGAAATATTTTTGCTATTATTTATAGACTGCCGAATACACATATCGAAACGTTCATCGATCCTTTTAATTCAATTGTGAATATACTTAATAAAGAAAATAAATGTGTATACTTTGCCGGAGATTTTGATATAAACCAACTCGATGCCAATTACTGATCTCAAGATGTTAACACATGATTACACATACGGGTATACCTGCTTTAATAAGCATACGGGTATACCTGCACGGTCAAGCGGAATCAAGTTCATAACTTGATGAAACAGATCTCTCATTGAGACGTATACTAAACCACCAGTACTCCCTGGCAGGCACGTAGCCACGGGGGGACACATTTTTTTCCCAGGATCGGTTGAACTTTTTTAGACCCCTTTTTTCACCTCGAACGATTACATGTATGTGCCCCTCCAAACATCAAACTCTGGCTACGTGCCTGCTCCCTGGTAGGTCTAGCTTGAATCTCTCTCTCTCTCTCTCTCTTTACACAAATATTGCTCTGAATTGGCAATGAATTGTGTATGAACCTAACCCTATTAAGTGTGTCTGTGTCTGTGTGAACGAGTACACGTAGCGGGGGCGGGGAAGGGGAAGTAAGACATAATTAAATAGGAAAACAATAATTTCAAACATACATGAAATGCATTGTTGTATTCTTCATCATTATTGTATACACTTATTCAATGTGCCAAATGTTAATTAGCCTATACATTTGTTTGTAATTGATTAATATTATATAATGTATCTGAAATAATGATACCGCATTTTGCATTTAATTACATCACTTATAATTGTTTAATAGGCCCTAATTACTTTTCAACTTTGAAGGTAACCCAAGGCTAAACTTCTTATTTCTGTTTTATGTAAATCATCCATTGGAATTGGGACAGGAGGCTTTATGCCACAGTAATTTAGTTAACTTTTTCTGTCCCTGGCGTTCCAATGGTTGATAACTATGTCTTATTTTGTATTGTGTACACTGATATGTAATGTTTTCCTTTGCCGAATAAATAATAATAATAATAGTATAAAACTTCTTTTCGTTGGTTGATTTTTTTTTAAACATGACATGCAGCTACTTTATATTCCTGTTTTCCTGTTTTCTTCCTCAGTTTGGGCTGGGAGCAATTCAGCTAGCTCGTGGTTTAGGTGCATCTAAAGTGGTAGGCACGGCTGGGACAGAGAAGGGACAAGAATTGGTGAAGCAGATGGGAGCTGATGAAGTCTTAGATTACAAAAGTCCAGATTTTAAGAGAGATCTTAGGGTTAGTAAACACACCTTTTCAAACAATTTCAAAGGTCTGGTTGATGGAGCGTAGTTAAAATCATTTTTCTGCGTGAGAGTGGCAACAATAACAGAATATGTTCACACAATCGTTGAATTTAACGTTTATTGATTTCGTATGATAGTTAGAAATTTAAATAACAGTTCTGCTCGATGTTGATTTAAACAAAGGGTATGTTTTAAAGAGTAAGAAATTTATCGAAAATTGTCATTTTTTCAAAGAGGAACAACCAACTCATAATAACACAAGGCAAAAATGGGGGAATTGTTATTAATTTGTACTCGATATGATAAAAATAGGAATGAATATAAGAGCCCTTTTGTACTTGAATTTTGGCAAAGGGATCATAAATCGTCGAAAATGTTCTGGAAACTCTGCAAATAGGTGGGGGGGGGTCATTTTTTCACTCCGCTAACGATCATGAGTTACCCCATTAAATATGTACAGACAACACCAGGGTGTTTTGTTGATAACTTCCTCCTTGATTATTACAACTGAAATGTATATTTTTATAAAATTCGTTGTACCCCCCCCCCCTCCCCCCCCCCCCCATGGTGTAATTTGCTCTGTTAGCAATATCAATTAAATGAGACGACATTGCAAATCTCTTCATTTTTATGCATTAGAGCAGGCCTTCTCAACTGGCGGCGCGCGCGCCACTCGTGGCGCTTGCGGTCAGTCAGAGTGGCGCTCGGCTGTTCCAAAAAATTAATACAAATTAAAAATTAAAAATTAAAGAAATAAAAAAAAACTCAGAAAAATCAAAAAGTCGCAGTCGAAGTTGAGCCCAAAATGTAAGGAAGCCATTTTGTTTGTTTGATTTTCACTTCATTTTGACATTTTCCGTGTTTATTGCACCAAAATAACTACATAAATAACTTCCAGTGTAGATTTTAGCCAGGAATTGTACTAATTATTTCACATCAATATGAAATTATGATTGATGTTTTATGGAACAAAAAGGTGATAAAATGCCACATCTGGGCCTTAAAAAAGCCCCAAAATCCACTAGCTTCCGGGGGCTTCGCCCCCTGGACCCCACCAGGTATCGGCTTGGTCGCTACGCTCCCTCGTAACACAGTCACCAAACATACAGGTTGGCACTTCAACCTCAATTCACTTTTGTTTTGGCGCTTCTAATAAACTAGTTGAGAAGGCCTGCATTAGAGTAATGTTCATAGGATGCTATTATCATGTGATGATGATAATAATAATAATACAAATAATAACAACAACAACGATAACAATTACAATAACAATATGAAGAAAAAAAAACAATAATAATAAATAATAATAACCTAATTTATTCTGGGAAATCTCATCAGCATCAATACTGTTCTTCCTGACAAGGGTGCAATTGTGATAATCTCAAGTAAAGGTTCGTACCAAACGTGGGTATCATATCCAAGTATGTAAGCACAAAGCAATGGTCGAACCTGGGCCTCGCACGTTGCATAAAATATACCATTGATGGTAACTTTTACATTAATGGTAACTTTCATGGAAACCTTGATTTGATTGGTTGTTGAGCTTGTTACCATGGTACTTAATAATGGTGGCAATTATTTCCATCATTAGTAAGGTTTATACAACGGGGTCCAGTGACCATTCGTATGAGACTCAATAGGCTTCTCAAATGCTATTTTATATCATTACTTTTGTTTCTCTACAAGTTCGGATCTTAATGCCATTTTTTCATTATCATTTTGCTCCTCTAAGAGTATAGGATGTCTTTGGACCTAAAGGTGTGGACATCATACTTGAAACGAATGTTGATGTCAACTTCGAAATGGATATGAACCTCGCTGCTCGTTTGGGACGTATTATGGTATGAAATCAACGTCGACTTTTTTTAAAATCATAAACATGAAGTCGATCTTTAGATAACAGCATGGGTTCAATACATTTGTAGCTCGAAACGTCTTTTTTGAGGAGCGAATCATTTTACACTGAAGTAAAGTTGTTTACTGATTTGTATTTTGATTTTTTTTTTTTCAACCATGATTGAGTTCCACTTTTTCTTTTTTTGTGTATCAATTTTGTAGCTATTCAGGACAAGGATGTAAAACAGATTTTGTATTCATATCTGATTCTTGTCATCCTGTTTAAATATATTTTAATAAATAAATGACAAAAAAGGGACCTTTCACCTGAATACATGGCCGGTGGAGTAAGAAATAGTATAATCAGTTAGTCGTTGCGCATTGATCTGATGTATGGTTGTTTTCTATGACAGGTGCTTGGCAAACGTGGTCAGGCGCTCTGCACTCCTCAGAATCTAGTGTTCAAGGAAACTACTGTCATGGGATGTGCTCTTTTCTTCTGTGACTCGGTAGGTACACAAACATACAAACAGACAAACAAACAAACATGCATACAAACAAACAAAGGAATGAGCATGCAGTCAGGCAAACATCTTTGAGTCGGTACTATATATTCAATTTCAATTCAATCTAATTTCCATCTTTAAACAAGAACAAGTATAACATAATATTAACACGTTGTAGTAAAATAATAATATAAGCATACACATGGAGGGGCCTGGATACCCTTAGTAAGCAAGTTGCTTGTAAGCATAGCCAAACAAACATTATAAGACAGACAGACAAACAAACAAACATAATATACAAACCTTGCCGTACATAAAATGGGTGTCAATCGTGAAATGAACAGGATTCTGCATATGAACACTATCATGCCCCCTACATCACACTTTCCGTTTAGTTGTTTCTCATTGTGGATTTGAGACACTCTTTCACACAGTGTTGAACATTTTGAACACTTCATATTCCACATAGCGTATTCACTCAATGTTGATTTTAATTGGACTATCGTGTTGAGAGTGTGAATATTCATGCTGTCTCCAATTTGGTTGTGTCCAGAAGTTAAATTACCTCGAGCAAACAACATTATAGCTCTCAAGGGGGGGGGGGGGGGCTTGGGGACAACTGACATCTGAATATCAACTTTCCCATCTTGTGAGCGAGCGAAGTGAGGGAGCAAATACTTTGACACATTACTGGGTAATTAATGCAGCAAAAACATGTAGTCTTGTCATTAAATCATACTGCATTAAGATATACGTATTGAAAACTAATGACTTCGCTGCCCGAGTATGAACTTACAGTTTCCCGCATTATTGGTGCTACCCCCTCTCACCATCTCTCTCTCTCTCTCTCTCTCTCTCTCTCTCTCTCTCTCAATATAAGAGTATACTATATACATGATCTAGATTAGTTAAGGCCTATACCTTGTTTGTTGTTCATGTTTTTTAATTTTATTTATCCATTTGTATCTTGTTTTCAATTCACTTTCATTTATTTCTTCTTTACTTTGCAACCATTTTTAAATTATGCTTTTCTCCTCTGATAGTCTTACCTTATGAAACATTTTATGTCATTGCCTGCAAGAAGGTCATAGCAGCTTTGTATTTTCAATGGCGTGCAGTAAGTAACGATGTTCTTGCAGGAGGCTAATGTCATCTGCCTTACATTCTAACAAGGGAGTTTACAGATAGCACATGGTACAAATGACCCCAAATATCCACAGATCGTTTACACATGGAGAAGTTCCACTTTGAGCATCTTAGCATAATAACTGCCAAAGTCCAAGATGTGCTTCATGAATACCTTTTGTTTGCCCTCTTGAAAAGAATACTTCCACCTGCGTAATTGCGTATCATAGAATGTACCGTTGGTGCATAAATGAATAATGTACATAACTTTCATGAGCGCATATCCAGTATTCATCTCTGTGGGTTTTACCTTTTTGGTACAAATGACATTTATCTGCCCATGCGCAGATTGTATCTATGAACTGGCTTATTGTGTCTCTTTCTCCAGCACCCGTCCTCTATCAACTCCTTTCTCTCCTATTTTCTCTTCCAGAGTGAGAGAGTGAAAATGAGCGAGATTGTCGACCAAGGGGCAGAAGAAGGATGGCTGAAATCCTACGTCGGCTCGTCATTCAAACTCAGTGACGTTGCCGCTAGTCATAAATTCATTGAGAATCGGAAGGGCGCTTCTGGAAAGCTGATACTTTTGATCGATTGATTGGTTTCATATTATACACTGTAAAGGCCCACTGTACTACTTGGAGCTACTTGATCCCTCTATATAGAAAACAATGCATAATCGGTGACCATTGGTCCCCCATGATCCTCTTGTTCTTATGTTAATTGAGAGCCGAGTTGATGAGATAGCCACCTGTCAGTGACCTTCCTGGGTGGTCTAATCCCTCCTAGCCAAACTAGTACTGACGGCCTTTAAAGGCTATTGACATAGCCTATCGCGAAAATAAAAACCTCCTTTAAAGAATTAATTTTTGCGAATGAACATCCCCCTACTTTTCTATTTCTCACCCTTTCCCCTCTTCATCTCAATCTTATTACAAATCCATCCCTTTCTCTTTCATTCTCATCTTCTCTCTCTCTCACTCTCTCTGTATTTGTCTTCCATTTCTCCCCGTTTCTCAACACAGTCGTGGACGAGTGGTGTAATCACTTGACCGGAGATGTAAAGGTCATTGGTTTTATCCCCAACACTGAACTCTTTCCTTAAAAGGCTATACTGTATTGCTTCTCCTCATCAACCAGAAGATAAATGGTAACTCAGTATGATTCGATCGCGTCTTAAATGGCGCCTGACCGGAATGCTCCCCAGGGAGAGGACTATGTTTGCAGAATGTGAGGGTTATTATGATGCTCCATTTCTCTTGATAAATTGGTATGTAGAGTAGTATTTTTTATGGATTTATGGACCCCTTTGAAGACCAGCTTTTAGCTGAAAAGGATGATCCTTCACATTATGTGGAAGAAAAAAAAAAGAAGAAAAAAAATATTTGTACATGTATTTGTTTCATTTTATTTATTGGTAAAACACTGTTTAAAAAAACTATATACATGTAAAATAGTATTAGTACTATAATTTGAATTTGTAATGTTTTGCCCTAAAATTGATTGTATTCTATTGTATTTATATGTATTGACTAGATGCATCTGTGCTTATGTATTTTGAATTAATTGTAGGTTGATTAGTATATATTAATTATAGTTTGTAAATATGATATTGAATGTATTATTATCTAAGTATTGCCAGCTTTGTAAAGCGCTTAGAAACATTGTAATTAGCGCTATAGAAATATAATGTATTATTATTATATTATAACAAATCATAGTAAATAAATCAGTAACATAATGACAATACTAAATAATTGTATTCCGTTCGTTTGATATACATTATGAACTAGCAGGAGATAATACAAAGAGCAGGGAAGGTGTATAGCTCATGAAAGGGGGAATGGTAGAGCGAATGGGGTAGAAAGAGAGAGGATGAGAGAAAGGAAGAGAGAGAGAGAGAGAGAGAGAGAGAGAGAGAGAGAGAGAAAGAAAGCAGGGAATGAAATGAGTATAAGTAAATAATCATATTATTCCTAATTAACAAAACTACACATTGCCTAAAAAAAAAAACCTATATACATACATGTAATGCATGTACTAGAAGTAATACATTTATGCAAATTAAGAGAAGTCAAAATTCGGCGAGAAAACGATAATCATCATGCAAGTACATGGAAGAAGAGAGAAAATGTCAGGTTAAGAGAAAGGGGAAAGAAGGAGAGAAAGAAAGAGAGGGGGAGAGAGAAAGAAAGAGAGGGAGAGAGGGGAGAGAGATATAAAGAGAGAGAGAGAGGGAAAACTCCAAGTAAATATAACAATAGCTGAAATATAAAGAAAACCAGCAGGCTCAAAAAGTGACATTGATTTATTGACTCAAAAGTAAGATAAAAATATGCAAGAGGGAATGAGAGGTATTTCAAGATTATGGCAAGCAGTGGCGGCGGAGCGACTTCCAAAGTGGGGGGGGGGGCACCAACAAAAAAGGGCACTTTCTGGGAAAAAAAGGGCACCTACAAAGGGAAATCTCAAAGCGAAAATAAACAATTTTTAGACATCGGTATATACTCCTAAATTTAATTACATTATCAGGGATGATTTCAATATTTGTTTCTCTTTATACATCGTATAAAATATTACTTTTTAAAGCATCATACCTTGCAGTTGGGTGTGATGGTCGAAAAAATCATTTGGGAGCGAGGAAAAATATAAGATTTGTGAGGTCACAGTGCGAAAACTATATCTTATAAAGAAGAAAAAACCAATCCTCATCGGGTTATAAATAAGCACATTTTCATAACAGCAAACTGGAAAGACCTTTGATAAGTAACATAATTATAACATCTATAAATGTGAGCGAGAGTAGCGAGCGAGCTTTGGGAGACATTGCTCTTAGTCGCTTGAAATTAGGGGCACGTTTAATGAATAATGATGAGAGGAAAGGGGGACACTTATCGAAGGGATAAGACACTAATAAGAAAATAAAAGGAGAACGTGTCAAAGTACAAAGGGTTATTATCAGAGGTGAAAATGGGGCACTCACCAGGGATGAAAAGGCACTTATGAGAATGGAAATCGGGCATTTGTCGACGGAAAAGAGGCAACCATCATATTTTGATAGGGGCATTCATGAAAAAGGGATAGGTTCCTCATAAGAAAGGAAAAGGGGCACGTATCATTGTTAAAAAAGGTTAATTATCAGAGGTGAAAAGGGGCACTTATCGCACCTGAAAAGGGGCAAACACCATATATGAAAGAGGCACTTATGAGAATGAAAAAGAGGCACTAATAATAAATGGAAATGTGCATTTGTTGAAAGAAATGGAGCACCGATCAGATTTTGATAGGGGCGTTTATTGGAGGTGAAAGGGGGCTTTTATGAAAAGCGGAAATTATGAAGGAAAAAGAGCTTTTATTAGGAAGGAAAAGGGGCACGTGTCAAAATAAAAGGGGGTGTTATTAGAGATGAAAAGAGCACTTATCAGGAGGAAAAGGGGGCACTTGTCAAAATAAAACGATTGTCTCTCAGAATTGAATAGGGTCATTTACCAGACATGAAAAGGAGCACTAATAGGAGAATGAAAAAGGACTATTTTCATAGGTGAAAAGGGGCATTTATGAAAAGGCGAAGGGCTCTTTGTTAAATGGGGGCACTTGTCATAAGGAAAAGAGGCACTTATTAAAAAGGAAAGGGGGCACATGTGAAAATGTGAAAAACATGTGAAAATATAAGGTCCGCTTATCCGGGTTAAAAAGAGGTAGTTATTAAAAGGGAAAGAGGCACTTCTTACAAAGGAAAAGGGGCAATTGTCAAAGTAAAAGGGGCACATCTAAGATTTGAATAGGGCAATTATCAGAGGTGAAGGAGGCGCTTAACAAAAGTGAAAAGGGGCGCTTCTTGTATCCCAAAAGAGGCACTTACTAGAGATTAAAAAGGGCACTTATGAGAATGGAAAATAGACACTTATGGCAAAGCAATAGGGGCACTTTTTATGTAAAAAAGGGGCGCTTCTTACAAAGTTAAAGGGGCACTTTTCCCATGGAAAAAGGGGCACTTTTTGGGTACTTGAAAAAGTGGGGGGGGGGCACTGTGCACCCCTGCCCCCCCGGCTCCGCCGCCTCTGATGGCAAGGTAAGGGATGGTGGATTTACGATACCTTTCGGTATTACATTTAATCGTCGGAAAACCGGTCACGTCGTGCAACTGTTTCATGCTTGAGGTGGACTTGGGAATGGGCAGAATGTGCTTGTGATGATCGGAGTTCCTGAGCTTCTGTCCAATACTGAAAAAAAGTGAATCCCTGCTCGAAGATAGTGAAGTAAGGTTGGTTATGGCAAGGGCATACTTTGTAAGCATTAGCAAGGGCAAGGGCATATTTTGTAATCATTAGCATCTTTTGTTAAAAGATGCTACTATAACGCAACTCTAAAGCAGATCCAATGCACTTTGAATTTCAATGAAATAGAATAGGATTGTCATAGTTTAGTTTTAATAGGCAAAAGCTTTCTATGCCTGACGCGTATTGTTTGGAACAAATATATCAACGGGAATAGCCTACGTGTGATGTGTCAAGTTTTCATATTAATACGAAGCTTTCACTTTATATATTGCTATAATTAAGGTTTCTCCGTGTAAATATACATATACTACATGTAATCTGTGGTGTATTAAAATTCAATGAACTGTGCAAAAAAAAAATTGTGTATAAATACCATGGAGAATTAGAAATCCTACAGCTAAAAAGTTTACATGGAAACGGTTAAAGCCGCTTAGATATTTGGTTCATTTCTGAGATCTCGCAAGACTATCTATTGTTCCGGGAGTAAGCTCTGACCATTCTGCTATTGTTTTATAATTAAAAGATCAAAACAGGAAAAAGGTGAATGCTTTCAATTGAAATTTAATAATGACTTGTGCAATGATGATTTGTTTCACTTTAAAATGTCAGAAAACATAGATAAATGGATTAACGAAACAGCCCCGCTAGATTTGAAGATGTTCAGATGAGGTGGGAATTTTTAAAATATCAGATGCGTTTACTTTCGAGACAATAAAGCATTGAAAAAACAAAAGCAGGAAAAATTTGAAGAGTCGAGTTAGAGAAAAAATTACGATATTTACCAGGTTTTCTTGAAGAAGAAGGTGATGCACACATTGAAGAATGTGAGCGTGTCAAGTATGAATATGAGTCTTATATGGACAAGGTATTATTATACGCTCAACTCAAGGGCGAACGGGAGTGAGTTTGGAGGAAAAAAATACTAAATATTCCTCAACCTTGAAAGAGAGGAAAGTCAATGAACATAAAAAACAGTTTCATACAGAGTTATATTTATTTTTAAAAATGGTTAACTTTGAAGTGAATCGTATGTTTTTAGAAAAGGAAAATCGTCTTAAATTGTCTGCAAGTCGCAAAAAAATGCGACCGCAGTCTATAATTAAAAGAATGCACACAATCTTTGTTTTTATGGCAAAAATAAGTCTCTGGGAAATGACGGCTTGATAGTCGAGTTCTATTGTAAGTTTTGGAAACAAATCGGACAATTGCTTGTAGAAACAATAAACTTTTCTTTTGTAAAAGGACAACTTTCTTCTTCACAACGGCAAGGGCTAATTACTTTGATTTAAAAAAAATGGAAGGATAAGCTTCTCATCGAAAATTATCGCCCAATCACTTTAATTAATGTCGATCTAAAAATAGGCTCAAAAGCGTTTGCTGAGAGACTTAAAGTAGTCTTGCCAGATTTGATACACCAGAACAGGTCGCTTTTCTGAAAAAACAGATATCGGTGAGTCAGTGAGAACGATACTTGACGCCCTTTATTATTCAAAGCTAACGAATATACCAGGGATTCTACTTAGTTTAGATTTCCAGAAAGCATTTTACTCTCTCGATCACTCTTTTCTTATAAATACCCTCAGATCATTTAATTTCGGAGAACAGTTTTCTCATTTTAGAAAAGTCTTATGTAATAACTTTGAAAGTTGTATTATGAACTGAGGAACATCTTCTGGTTAATTTCCTGTAGAAAGAGATGTGCGCCGAGGTGGTCCATTTTCGGCGTACCTATTTATTTTGGCAATTGAAACACTTGCAATTAATATACGTAATGATCCACAAGTGCAAGGTTTGAGATAAACAGTGATGTTGAAATACAACTGTCACTTTATGCAGACGACATGAACGTAATCTTGACTAATATATATATATTTGTTCGTTTCTGTTGTTATATATATACGAGTTTTCTTTGGGGCAAAATAAGTAATTTCAAATCTTTATTATGTTCATTACATTTTGTTTAATTACTTTTTGGGGAGATATCTCGACAAACTCATTTATTTGGGGTTTTATAACTTCCCTTTTTCCATTATTGTTTAATATTTTGATGTACTTGAAACATTTTGCATGTTATTTACAGTACTTTTTGCAAATGTATGTGTTCTTGTAATGTGATTTGTATGGAAATGAATAAACTTAATTGAATTGAAATTGAATGATGAAAAATCAATCAAATTTCTTTCTGACACGCTTGGTAAATTCCGACGAGTTTCTTCTCTTACTATTAATCTGGATAAAACATATGCAATGTGGATAGGTTCAGCAAGACACAGTATCCTACCACTTGAAAATATTAAGGTAGTTCCATCACTGACGGTTCTTGGTGTTGAAGTGTCGTATCAAGGGCGCGTGAGCGACCTCCAAAGTTGGGGGAGCCGACGGGCCCGCCCCCCCCCCCCCCTGGCCTTTTTTAAATTTTTTGTTTGAAATAATTAAAATAAATAAAAAAAATTATAATTGTATTTAGTTAGTGCTCACACTACTCCCCCCCCCCCCCCCCCCCCCCCCCCCCACTGAGCGAAAATAACGGTATCCGCAATTTTCTGGGGGCAAAAATGGAAAAAAATTATGGCCATTTGGGGGAAATTGCTCTTAGTCGCTTGAAATTAGGGGCACGTTTAATGACGAGAGGAAAAGGGGACACTTATCAGAAAAGAAAAGGAGCATGAGTCAAAGTACAAAGAGTAATTATCAGAGGTAAAAAAATTACAAATTTATAGGGGCAGTTATCAAAGTACAAGGGGCACATTTCCTATGTAAAAAGGGGCACTTTTTTGGTACTTGAAAAAGAGGGGGCATACATGTAGTGCATCTTCACTTTAATTAAAGAGGCTGTATACATATACTGACCATAGGCCTACTGTGTTTTACGTTTATGAAGTGACTTCCCTTCAACAACAAAAATTTGTACTAATGTTGTTTTGTTGTTGCAATATGTACTACTGTATCAGTTTTTTGTGTGGGTTCCCCTTTAAAGTCTTTCTGCACTACTTGTGCCCTCTATATAGCAAACAATGTCTAAGCCGTACCCGTTGGTCCCCCATGATGCCCTTTTTCTTATGTTAATTAAGAGCTGATTTGATGAGATAACGACTTGTCAATGACCATGCAGCAGTGGCGGATCCAGGGGGGCCCTAGTGAGCACTATTTTTTTATTAATTATCAGCCGTCTGTTTCGCCAGGTCTATTCCCTCCTGGCCAAACTAGTGCAGACAGGCCTTAAAAGGGTCTCATTAGAGTGAAACTGCTAAAAAAAAGTGACAAATTAGTTCAGAAATTAAATCTGTGATGTATATAAATAGAACACTTTAATTAATCTGCAATTTTTTATATTGGCATATTTACACAGTTCAGTTCAGTACACATGACTGAATTTATTTTTTTATTTTGTATTGAAATATATTTATTCAGGATAACAAGAATCAGATATACATTGTAGATACAAAATCTGTTTTACATCATGGTCCTGAACAGGATAAAAATGTAGTACACGGAAATATAAATAATGAATATCACCAAAGCTCACAAGCAAAGGTAAGAACAGTATAAAACTAACATATAAGAACAATACGCATTAAAAGAAGTAAAAAGCACAAAACAAATAACAAAAACGACAATGTAATAATTGAAATTAACAGCAGAAAAAAACACAAAAACATTTTAATCGAAGGCATTAAAATATCACTGAAAAAATAGAAGAGGGGAAAGATATAAGGAAACTGGTAAAAAGTAAAGGAGGAAAGAGGGAAAGAAAGAAAGAGGGGAGAGGGAATTGGAGAGAGAGAGAGAGAGAGAGAGAGAGAAAGAGAAAGAGAGAGAGAGAAAGAGAAAGAGAGAGAGAAATAAGCCATGTCAAGAGCAAATGAATCGGCATTGTATCAAACGGGTTTAAAACATTTGTCCTTGTACATACGTTTAAAAACATTGATAGATTTAGCATTTTGAAAAGCAGATGGTAAACTATTCCAGATTTTACCACCAGCGTATCTAAAACAATTCTTAAAACATTCAAGATAAGGCTTGGGTAAAACAACATTCAGCGTATTGGCAAGTCTAGTGTTAAAAACCATGTCTGTCAAAAACCATTTTCACTTCATTGCATAATCGTACTGAGGCTTTTCCATGAATACAGTTGTACATTATACATGATAAAAAATAGTCCCGTCTAGTATCAATGGATTGCCATTTTAATGAATTCATTATATTCAAGCTATTTACATCATAATCAAAGTTCCCTACAACAATACGTGCAGCTCTTTTTTGTAGTCTTAAAAGAATATTTCTGTTTTGAATAGCCAATAGGAAATTAATTTCCCCACATCATAAATAATCTCAAGTACGTAAGAAAGAAAGAAGAAGAAAAAGCTATTCAGACCGACATATGCTCCTGAGACAATTCTTCTTGGCTTTAAGGATGCAATTAGGTTCAAGCCTTTTATGTTTGGTTTATGGTTAGGGTTCAGTATAGTGTTGGGTTAGGGTTAGGATATTTACTGCATAGCAAATTGTCACTGAACTATGTATCAAGATACAAGATATTTTATTTGGTCTTTGCAAACAAGTTACATAGAAATTTGGTTTCCACTGGCGTTACAGTAATATTCAAGAAAATACATAATTACATCACGTTTATAGAAATAGATGAAATAAGGGACAAATACATGCAAAAGATAATGAAGCAACAAAAATAGTCATTACTACTTCAAATTATGAGTTTCAAAATTAAACCTTGGTCATACAACAAGAACAAAGAAAAATTCTTATTTTGTGTTGGATTCTTTAGAAACTTCCACTAATATTTACTCTGATTATTATGTTTCCAAAAACCAACATGCTCTGAAGGATTCATTCCCCTCTCAAAGTACAATTTTCTTCAGTGGTGAAATTGTGCATATTTTATATCAAATATTGATTGTTAGAATAATATATGTGCACAGCTTCAAGCCGTATGATTAATGTTACATTTCAGGGATTCAAGTACATCTAGTGTCTTTCCCCAAAACAATTACAAACATTAATTACACATTGTAGCTTGTACCAGATCATACAGTTAACAACAGAATTATACATACCCCTTGTAAATTTGATGTTTTTGTGTTTTTCGTAACTCAACAATGAGACTGGTTGAACATGTCACATTCTCAAGAAACCTAAAGCAGGAAAAATCAATTTGTCCACATACAGTACTTTAAAAATGTACAAAACTTGGTAAGGGTATGTATAATTTAGTTGTTAAAGATGAAGTTGAGTTCTGGTCATGCGATTGCATTGTGAAAGAAACGGTGTGGAACCGACCAGAAAAGGTTGATCATCTAGCATATAAGAATTTGTGTGTATTGCAAGGTTCTGGAATCATCAAAATGATAAGAAATTTGGCCAAGTCTTGGTAAAGTTACAAACACACTGTACACCGAAAGATGTATATGGGACTAAACGAACACGTGGCTTAAAAAGCCGGCCCCCCCGATTTTTACGATGTTACATGCATATTTAGAATATGAAGGCATTTGAAGAGCCATGCTTTTCAGGGAACATGTCTTATCTGATGTTCTTCCACACCTGCATAATAAGAATGAGTACTGCTCACAAATTATTTTTCACCTCTTCCCAGAACTCAACCTTCTCTTTAACTGTATGTATAGAAAATATATCACAGATGTTTAAACAGATTGAGTTTTTATTGACCTGCACCTTTTCTATTAAAGAAATGTACCATCTTCTTCAAATTCTACAATATTATTGTGCACAGCAGTCTTGCTGCAAGCAATTTATTTAGTAATGTCAATTTTTGTTTTATGTTTTTATTCATACAAGAACTACTTTGCAAAATCACATTCATTCAAATGGGGTCACAAAATGCATATTATATAATCATTTAATGAGACAATATAATGCACACCCACTGACAGAAAGACGGACAAGATTCTGCTGGTGGTATTCTGAGAATCTTTTTTTTTCTCAGTGAGATAAAAATACCATTAAAATTCCTTCTTAAAACGGTATTCTGAGAATCATTTTAGCTAGATTTCAACTAATATACACCCATTTGTGATGCAATAACTGATTGGAAATGTTGTTATATTCTCACCATGTTCTGCCAATGGAATAACATTCAACCAGTCTCTTGGGCAAGAGAGCATAGTGCAGATTATGCTAGGATTTCCAGGAAAAATGACTGATGTAGGAACCTACAACAAGCATTATTTCAAGTATGATATCTGTTTTGTCAATTTTTTTGCAACACAACTCAATAATCCTACAAGAATGTTGCTTGAGAAATGCTGTCAGTGCTCAGTATATTTTTTTTATTTTGATCACAAGACCAACATCATTTCAAAAATGTTTGCGCTTAGCGTGCATCTGAGAGATAAAACAGCCCTTACTCTATTTAAAATTTGATTATAATTTCCACGTAAAATAAGATGGGCGTTAGCATTAAATCGTACAACTGTAATGTCTACGCGAGAAGTAAGAGATAGAGGTCAAATGAAAAATAAAGCATGAGATAAAAAGTGGTTTCAGAATACAGATTGTTTTTAGGGTTAAAATGAAATATATCAGAGATGAAATCATTCTCAGAATACCAGCCAGGTGGTTTTAAACTCTTGTAAATGACTGTGCGTATGTCTTATAGATGGTAGATTTATTGAGAAAACAAACCTAAGAGATGCTGCTTGAAAGTTTGGGCTTGCATGGTGATGTAGATATCCAGTAGGCTTGCGGGTGCACCATGTGGGAGAGAGAGAGAGGATTTTTTCAAGACTACACAAACAGTCCTTTTCAGGACTACACATCCTCAAGAAAGATTACCGAGAGTCCTTTTCAGGACTCCTCAATCCTCTCTCTTTCTCCCACATTGTGCACCCGCAAGCCTACTGTAAACCTAAGAGAGGCATCTTGTAGACAGATATTTTCGATGACACCCGTGCGTTCTCTTAGATAGACAGTACCTTGTATACAGATAGATTCATGAATCTTTTAATGTCATATTTGAGTTCAATATGTTATTTTACTTCATGTGTTCCTATAGCATCTTCCTCTATCATGTTGTGTTCTCACGTTCCTTCTTTTCATGTGTTCCTATAGCATCTTCCTCTATTCATGTTGTGTTCTCACGTTCCTTCTTTCCATGTGTTCCTATAGCATCTTTCTCTATCATGTTGTATTCTCACGTTCCTTCTTTCCATGTGTTCCTATAGCATCTTCCTCTATTCATGTTGTATTCTCACGTTCCTTCTTTCCATGTGTTCCTATAGCATCTTCCTCTATTCATGTTGTATTCTCACGTTCCTTCTTTCCATGTGTTCCTATAGCATCTTCCTCTCTTCATGTTGTGTTCTCACGTTCCTTCTTTCCATGTGTTCCTATAGCATCCTCCTCTATTCATGTTGTATTCTCACGTTCCTTCTTTCCATGTGTTCCTATAGCATCTTCCTCTATTCATGTTGTATTCTCACGTTCCTTCTTTCCATGTGTTCCTATAGCATCCTCCTCTATTCATGTTGTATTCTCACGTTCCTTCTTTCCATGTGTTCCTATAGCATCTTCCTCTATCATGTTGTGTTCTCACGTTCCTTCTTTCCATGTGTTCCTGTAGTGAGTTCCTCTGTTTGTGTTGCATTCTTTCAGCTTTTCGTACCACTGTGAATCTTCGCTCCGTGTCTGTTTAGAATAAAAACATGACCAATATGAGTCTAATCGTTCTACAATTTTCAGGTACCCAAGTGTACATTTGAAAATAAAAACACTCCAAACTCCCATCCCTAATTTTAAAAAAATGAAAATCTTCAACATTCCTAGAAATGCAGGCCCCAAAAGCCTGTTTGTGTTTACATTGTTTTATTTTGAAAAGCCAAAGGTCAGTACAAAAAAGTCCATGCAGGTTCTAAATACAATAGGTTACTTGGCATGGTGTATTCTTTGAAACAGATGGAAATTGTAATCATGAAAATCGACAGGCAAAGTGTACTACTATACAGTTATTGACTGACAGGGGGTGTAATATAACATTTGGACTGCTGAAGGGAGTTATATTTCCCAAGTGGTTATATTTTCCCAAAGCGCACAGCACTGAGGAAAAATATGGTCATGAGGAAAAATATAACTCCTTTCAGGTCCAAAGAATGTTATATACCCCCTGCCAGTCAATAACTGTTATATTACCGGTAGATAGCCTTGGTTTTTCTTTTTTTTTTTTGCCCGAAATTGTTTTCATCTTTTTTTTCGGGGACAATCAATCTCGGTATCTGTCTATTAAGCTATCTAATATTATACAATAAAGTCTACTTTCAGTGAGTTAATGGCTACAGTGTACATAACTTGAAGTTGCTGAAGGGTTACCCCTTAAAACCTTATCATTTGCAAATTCAGTACAAAATATAACCCATTCAATTTTATTTCTTTTTTTTCTTCTATGACCTAAAAAAAAACAGCACTACAACACTGTACGGATGCCAAGAAAAAAATAAATGTTGTAAAACTAATGCCTTCCCTTTTTTTGTTGGTGATTTTACTCTCACAAAATTGCTAAATATTGATTTTCAAGTCATCATAACACATCAGTTTTCCATGAAAAATTGGCTTCTCTATTTATGAGAATATTCACAGAGATGGCGCTGCTTAGATTTTTTTGTTTTGTTGTTGTAATGGTTGTGTAGTCACAATTTTAGACAACATTCCGTACTTCTGTAATAATTTTTAATTTCCCTACCAATTACGAGAAATCTGTACTAGTTGGCAGCTCTGGAAATGGTATAGAAGGGATATTCTTGACCAACTCTGACAATATGACCTTTGACCTCTTCACCAATCACTTACAAAGACAGTCGGCTTCGGCTGATGACCTGGTTCACGTCCAATGGTCATCTTGTCAAGGGACAAGGGATGGCGGTCACTACTCAACAATCTCTCATGAACAACAGGACTGTGATGAGATTCCTTGTTACCATGGTGACGCTGGCTGAGTGTCAAAACAACTTGTTTCATCACTGCCATTTGCTACCATGAAAGATAAAGAGAGAAAAGAGATGATTACAGAGGAAGGGAGAATATCGAATAAAGATCATGAATGATATGGGGAATTTCTGTTGGTAATCCATACTGTCATGTCATACAAGAAGATTTCTTTCTCATTTAAAGGGATCCGGTAATTTGTCTCAGATTCTGAAACAAAATCCTGGATTTAGCTCATGCTGCAATGATAATTATAAACTTTTAGGTCAGTCAGGAACCCCATGACTTTTACAAGCCGACCGCCTGTCTGATTATCAAGATATTTATGATTGGAAATCGAAACCAAATTTTGCATTTGCCAAACCGGTCACTCAAAGATTTTTACTTTTTGAGGCACTTCTTGATCATTTTGGAGCGCAATTTTTTTTTTTTAGGGCTTCAATATCAAACCATATCACAGGGCGTGCATCTCAGATGCAACATTGTTAAACGATGCCTTTTAACGGATTATCAATTTTTTTAAATTTCTATGATGGAATAAATGTTTATTTATAAGAGGACATGATAAAATATAACATCCAGAATCAAAAATTGCCTTTTTGATTGGGAGTTGGGTGTCTGGACACTTTAAAACATAAAGATTTCTCTTTTGCCTTCGGATTTAACAAAAAATATTCATGACAGAGCACTAACCATCATGAATATTTGTCCTTCATAAAATTGTCCAATGTAAGTCTACGCAGATTTATGAAATATTGCTTGTAAACTTCATCAAATTGCTGTTTTAAATCAACTGTCCACATACACAACCTGTCCAGGCACACAACATCCGAGTATATGACTGAATATTTTAACTTGAAAAGGTCTTTGGCTACAATGAGTGAATGAAATACTTTGAATTGAAATTGAATTGAAAATTGGAATTGTAGTGCAATTGAACACAATATCTATATACACTATATTACCAATACTGGAGCACTGTATATGATTTAATAATATAAAGAGAAGACAAACTGTAATGCTATAATATCTAACTTCCTGTATCCCTCGCATCCTGCTCTAGCGAGACTTGGTCTTCTTGGCTAAGCCTCAACCGCCTACGAACTAGTTACGAAGGATGCAGAGTCCTAATGCAGAGATGGGGTTTAGGAGAATAACAAACAGCATGTGAATGCGGCCAGGAACAGAAAATGGAACACCTGCTAGTCTGCCCACTCCTGCAAGAGCCATGCACCCAAGATGACCTGGAATCCGTGAACTGCTGTTCCAGAGCCTGTGTGGAGCACTGGACGGGACTTGTGTAGTGACTCGACATGTAATAATAATTGCTATGGTTGTCACTTACCTCTTTCTGATTGAGAAGTCTCTCCAGATCAGTAGCCATCTGATTCTTCTCCTTCATTAGGGTTTCACGCTCTTCTTTCAGTCTCCTTAAAAAATTAAATTAAATTATCACAGTGATGCTGTTCTACATGATAATAAAATTCCACTTTCAGAGACACTTTAGACATCAACCATGTCTCTAAGCACTTTACAGATATATTATTACCCCAGTCATCGGATTCAGGCTTGCCTGCACACAATGTATGCACATTCTCCACTTCCTGGGGAGCTTTCCAGCCAGGCACCATTTTACAGACCCTCACAATGCTGAGCAAACTAAATTAACATTCGCATCCTACTGGGTAGTCATTGAACACCAACGTGGAGAGTGGCAAACGTTGATTAACGTTGTGCAGAGGAACAATAGTGCTGGGCTAGGATTTGAACTTGATTCTGTCATAATAATGATATAATAATATTAATAATCTTTTAAAGTCCACTCCAAATTTTATTAAGTTAAACCGAAAATGGAAGTTCTTTTTGCCCAATTGATCGTGAGCCCGGCAGCCACTGAGAAGCGCCAGATCGACGTTGCTCTATCCCTTATTGTTGAACGCCAAACAAGGTAGCAGCAACTCCCGTCTTTTACATCTTTTGGTATGATGCGGCCAGGGTTCGAACCAACGACCCCCCGGTTGTGAGGGGGACGCTCTCCTGACTGAGCCAACACTCCGGTATGTGTATTCTTACCTGATGTCTTCGGAGGCAGTGTTGATATGATCTTTATGCTTGCTGATCTGTTGGTCTTTAGACCTGATACTGTCAATCAAATAATTATACGGCTGCTGGGCCTGGTTCAAGAGACTTGTAGCATTGGAGAGCTATAACACCAAATAAAACAACAAAAAAATAAAAAAAATAGAGAAATTCATTCATTCATTCATTCATTTCAGTTTATTGTGTCAAAATTCCATGTTAAAACAGTCGGGAGACTGATACAAACAAAGATTACAAAGTTCAAAGAAATTTAGAGAAATAAAAAATACATTTACATCAATATGGAAACGATCACAAATTAGTTCAAAAAATAAATTAACAATAAAAATAATGGAAAATAAGAGTGTGGTGTTGAATTTTGATTTTGTTCAATATATATTAATATATATATATTGAACTAAAGTATAGTAACAAGGGATATTTTAACGTTGTGTACCCTATCCCAATTCATAACCTGGTTTGAGAGAGATAGACCTACATGTGCATACATTGCCTTGTCAGTAGGGATACACATAGCAGAGACCCCACCCTAAAACCTCTCTCACAAATCAATGACCCAATGTACCATACTCCCATATCTTAGATTCATATCAACTTCACTCAGTATGTTACTGGTATACATTCCCCTGCATCTGGAAAATGCATCTGGAAAATAAATCTCCCCACCAACAACAAAAAACCAAAACAAATCTTCAACTGGATGTGCAACAAATGTTCTTATCACAAAAAACATCATACAGTCTTTCCATTTCTTCATCGGCTTAAGGGCACAAAATGTAGAGGATATGGCAAGTAATCCCCAATATAGGCCAAATTTCTCCATATAAATTCTGTCATGATGATTTTTGGAACTATCAATATAATTGAAATATTATAATATACCATTACTATGGTAATATATCATCACTATGGGTACCTGATATGCCAAAGCACTACATATTTGGTCGCCAGCTATGACCGGGGACACAATGTTGGAGCAACAGGGACCCGTTTCACAAAGCCTTTTTTCAATGACAAATGTCAAAAATCAGTGACAAATCTGTTGACAACCAATCAGAAGCAAGATTTCAGTAGCTTATAACAAAAACTGTCATTTGTCACTGATGACAAGTTTTGTGAAACACCCCCAGGTGCTTCACGGTGTAACAGACATGTGCGCTATATGAGAAGCCACCATTATCATCATCATTAAGAAGAAAAAAATGCATGATCTATTCCTGCAATAGTTATATCAAAACAGTGAGAACACAACACAAAAAGAGAAGTATAATAAAGAAGATATGTATCATATGTTACTCTGGAACAACCCATGACTTGCCCATTTACTGTGTTATTGTGTTGGTCTCCCTCATCTCCCACTATGAACATGACAGACAAAGAAAGAGGACAAAATATACAGTTCCTCATTCTACCCTCAACAATTGCTGTGGTAGACAAAGGAACATCCCTTCACTGCTATTATGTAAAAATGTGTAGAACAGGTGTCACATGCATATTCACCTGTTCTACTTATTTTACATAATAGCAGTGAAGGGATGTTTCTTTGTCTACCACAGCAATTGTTGAGGGTAGAATGAGAAACTGTATATTTTGTCCTCTTTCTTTGTCCGTCATGTTCATAGTGTCCCTCCCCTCTTACCTCCTCTCCTAGTTGGTGAATCTTGGTCTCTCCTCTCTCAAGATCTCTTTTGAGAGAAGTATTCATCCTCTCTATGCTTAGAACCCTCCTTGCCAGATGGACACTGATCAGAAATGAAATTTCAGAATGCGTTTTAATTGAGCTGAGGTCAATTCATCCTTTCAGTCCCATTTGGAAGTTTTAACTATCTATCTAAATTCTAAAATTGTATTGAATAGTATTGGATTAAGAATTGCTTGGCTTTCTTCTGAATATCACAAATATATTATTGACATTTGTATGTCTGTTTGTTTGATTGCTTTTATCTCCGCATTCTAATAACAAATACAAAGTTATACATTTTTACATAAGTATTACATAAATAGCAAATCATGTCATACAAACAAGAATAACGGATATATGTATATATTGTTCATTGAACTAAATAAAAGAGAAACATTTTAGAACGCAGGAGACCGCCATCATGGGCAGTTAGGCTGGAAATAGATGGCGGCCTCATGAAGTAGAAAAATAACGATTTAGCAACATAGCTCTCTTGGTAAAACCTAGTGATCAAGTGGGTGCAGTGCAACTGCAGGTGCGGGTGCAGCAGACATTTGACATTAGGCCTAAAATAAAAAATTGTTGTTTTGCGCTATGGGTGCCAAAACATGGGTCGGTCGGTCAGATTTTTTTTTTTTTTTTTAACTTTTTTTTGTCGCCCTCTTTGGGCCGATACTTTTCAGTTTTTAATTTTTTTCCGCCCTCTTTTGGCTGATATTTCTCAGTTTTTAATGCTGTAATACATGTGTTTAGCGTCATCATTCCATTTATATCTGTTTCACCTCATAATAATCCATGGTATAAACACGTATACGGAGCCGGGGTCTACTTAAAAAATTTGAAACTAGGGCAGAAGACGAGTGGGAATTTGGGAATAATTTGATTTTATGCATTTATATCCCATTTAAACAAACAAAATACATGTTTTTTTATTCATTAAAGTTGATACTCTAAGACAATCCCAAATACTGAGATTATTACATAAATAGAAAGCTTTTAACCCCCATAATAACATCAAATGGTGTCCACCCGACAAAACAAGTTTAGAATAATGAATTTATTTGAGTAAACTCTACCAAAATATCTAAGTCTGAAACCCGGAAGTGCACGAGTCGGGCCTCTATCCGTGAAGTCACGAACGGGAGTCATGGGCTCAGTGAGAGTGAATGGCAGTGATATCCCTACGTAAATGCTATCCTGTCAGAGCTTAGATTTGTTGTTGTTAAGGAGTATATTTGATAGATTTTCTGTTTTCATTTGAATGAAGAATAACGAAGCAACATTTTCCAGTCGCTGATTTCTTTTTATATCCTCATATTCACCTATTTGGTAGAGATTTAAGACGAGTTTACTGCTTAGGAATTAAAGTTAAATCGTGCACGTATGAATAGGCGGATGCATTATATTGTCATCAGATAAGGTACAGGAGCAGTTTCGTAAAACGAATAGGTCTAGAACTATGATAGTAATTATCATAGATGTGTGTGACTGCCTCAAAAAAGGATACAGTACCAGTTAAACATTTTATGTGGTAAAATATCAAACTTAAACGAGATCATGCAAGCGCGCTTCCTCTATAATATTTTGGCGAGTGATGCGGCTCTTGCATGAACGTTTGTGAAGCGAGCATAATCGGGAGGTAAGACCAAGCCGCTGCTCTAGGCGCTGCTTGCTTGTGATGGAACGTACGTGCGCTAGTTATATGTTTATCGGCAATTGCAAGAGAATGAAAGCGACGTTGCCAGCTAAGAAAAACAACTAACAAAGACTTGCTCCTGACTACCGGTGTCAGAATTGGTAAATGAAGGATCTTCAGGGCCAAGGAAGGCGAAAGACATGGGAAAAAGGAAGAAGAAACCATCGGGAGATCGCTGTAGTGTATGGTAATGAACTGTGCATGGGTAGACAGGCTACTGTTCACTCCGTGCCTGGGCCGATTTCAACACCAAAACCAAAATTACATGGTGAAAATATCGACTAACAGCACATCGTTGGCATGTATATGTCATAATTTTTAAAAGGGAAATTGATATTAATACTATGAAGTACTAGGGGAAGGTAAAGAATTGTACATAGAATTATGATTTATTAGACTTTTCAGCCTTTGAAACAAAAATATGCAGAAAATCGTATCACTCTGCACACGTTTGCTATGGAACATCCGGGTACGTGAATATACTCTCTCCCGGACGTGAGGTCATAAATAGTAGACCAGCGCCGTGACTGATTTTCTATGCAAAGAGAGGCGGATATTTTCAACATTTCAATTGAGCATTTCGAGTAGACAGAATTTTTTTGTGATATACTAAGTAATTGAAAAACTTAAAAATAACATATACTTGCCGTAGGTAACAAATTAAGGGACATTTATTTGCTTAGAGTATCAACTTTAATAAAAAAATATAAAAAAAACGGTTAAAAAAAAAAAAAAAGATTTGTGGGTCGGTCGCAAAGGGCAATACAACAAGTTTATATTTTAGGTCTTATAGAACACTGATATTTCCCAATATCATAAATTAAGACATAAAACAAATCACAAACTTGTCTTATGAAATCACATTTGTATCAAATAATTACTTGGTAGCACACTAATGGTTTCGGTAAATCAAAATACCTATTGGCCACACATGAAAGTCATTCAATGTTAACCTTAAAAGCAATATTGAATAACTCATCGGCGGCCTCCGTTTCTGTCTATTATCTGCTCTTCTTCAAAAAGCTGGTTTTGCTGATTTTATTTTCATCACCTGTTTGTTCAGGCTTTGCAAATATGTGAGGTGTTGTTTTCCACAGCCTCTCTTTTCACCAATCTTCCCTGTTAAGATTTGTTTTCCCCTAGATTTCCCTTTCTGTTTATGTGACCAACAAATTGCATTGGCCTCTTTCTTATTGTGTTTATGAGTGATGGTTTTACTCTTGCTTTTCTAAAAATTTCTTCCATTGTTATCTTTTCTGTCCATGATATATTCATAATCTTTCTCAAGATTAGGTCTCTGTAGCCCTGATCTTCTTTCAGGCTCTTTGTTCATGTATTCAATCAAAAAAAAAGTACAGTTTAACTTTCTCAAACATTTTAGCCCCACTTAATATATATTGCTTCCCTGCACCAACACCTGCCAGTATAACTGTACTTCTGCTTATTCTTTTAATAATAAAGTATTTATATACTATTTAGCTGGATATTGTCAAAACCCATATACTGTATTTCCTACTACTTTCAAACAATTTAACATTGCTCACCTGTGCTGTAATCTCCTTTTTGCTGTAGAAGGCACATTAGCTCCATAACCATATGAGAACAACACCTTCTCTGCCTCATCTCCTTGGTCATCTGTCATACACAAATAATAATAATAATAGTTGAGTCTTGTAAAGAGCTCATGTCTGGCACAATACTACTCCTGGTGCTCCATAATTATTACCCTAGCTTTAGCACGGCCGCCATTACAGCGCTCGAGCGTTTCAAGAAACTAATTCCTACCAGGTCATTTACCTCACCTGGGTGGAGTGTGGCAACTGTAGATTAATGCCTTGCCAAAGGACATTAATGGTGCGAAAGTGATTAGAACCAAGTACCTTTTGGTTCACAGTCCAGAGACTTATCAACTGGATCACAACACCTCTAAAAGTTAAGCCCTGTCTTACTACTACTACTACAACAGCGATCTGTATGTCAAAATGTTTCAACATTAATCTCACGAGTAAGTAGAACCAAGTTAAAGAAATCACAAATGCTGTCAATAATGCATGATTATATGACTTTTTAACCGTTGGACTCAAGCAGAATGCTTAGGTTTATAGGTCATATAGATCATAGATCTGTTTACTTACACTCGGCAGCCTGCATCACTACATCATCAAGTTCTTTCTCTAGTTTCTCATAAGTCTCCAGTTTTGACTTCAGTTCTGATAGTTGTGCTTCTAATTCAGTGGCCCTTCTCTCTCCTGAAGATTGCAAGGTGTAATATTCTTTGGTCAGAACCTGAAATTATTTGAGAGAAAAGCAATCATTTAAAGATGCTGCAAAATTAGTTCTGTGTGTAAATGGCACTTTTAATCATATCTGAGGATTATAGAAGGTTACATCTCCCTGGTCCACATTGAAGGTCAGTTTCAATTTTGAATCTTCAAAGAAGAAAAAAAATCAACAAAAAAAAAATGGAATTTGTACTAAATAATAGGAATATCAAAACATACAGGAAAAGTATCTAATTTGCATACATTAGACATATATATCTAATAATCATTTTTTCTTCAAGAAAATTATGCAGTAATCCTCTCTTGTACTGTATGCTAAAACTTGTTGGTATATTTTACATAGATGAATATGCTGTTGTTTAATATCAACCTGTGTATTGATATTTGTATAACATTTTGTAATAATTAGACCTTTAGAGACAAGCATCAGGGATGGTCAAATACATGACCTCCCCCCCCCCCCCCCCTCCCCCCTCCCCACTCTAATTGTAAACATAATCTCCAATTGCATCACATAACCCCAGCACACTTTACCTCTAGTTTCTTTTGTAGTTTATCACAGTCCACCTGTGCTTGTTTAAGATTACGTTGTGTTTCCTCCTGAATCATATTGGATCTCTCTGCTTCAAAGCTCTTTAGTTTGGCTTCGCCGCTCAGCTCCATAGCTCTGGCATCAGAGGTGGCTTGTAATTCTCTGTACCTGAGACATCACAGATTGGATTGTATGAATCACAGAAATGGACACCCTTCAATTTCAAATGTTGTTTCTCTCTCTTGTAAGACAAACAATTAGAATGCCTTGTACTTGACACTTTCAAATGCTTTGAAGAAATATTATCCTTGTCTGACACCCAACTGTGATCAGAACTGAAGGTTTTATGACAGGTGAAGAATTGTTTAATTTAAATGCTTTTTATAATTTTTGTTCAGTCTGAAAAAATGATTAACATGGCCAGAAAACACCCTGTATTATAATACATCAATATAATGTTCAGCAGTAGTTCATAAATTACAGATATGAATTGATAAAGAGATGACTTACTTTGCAAAGAGCTCCTCATACTTGGTCTTGCCTTCCTGAGCTGATGATAACGCTCTGTCTTTTTCTAAGATGGCATTGCCTCTTGCCTCCCGCAGACTCCTAACAAATAATATATAAAACTTTTAAAACACGTCGTCCTTACAGAAAAGATTTTCGAACTTACAGCTTTGTCTCTGCATTCATGAATGGCATTCAACTTTAGTTCATACAGTAGGGCTCCACTGAAAATGTTAAGGTCTGAATCCTACATTGTATGCTAACATTTTGCCGTTTTGGGGGGTACAGACTAGTGTTGTAACATCACGGATATCTCCAATTCCTTTTAACTGCCAGTCAAAACCGGACAGTTTTTGGTTAAACAATTTTTTTTTTTTAAATAAAAAAAAACTTGCGAGGTGCAGTTGAAGGCGCTAATTTGTACTTGTTAACTTTTCACAAATAATAGTAACAATGTCGTTTTTAGAAGAATGTATAAGATCATTAATGTAAATTAAAAACAGTAGAGGACCTAGGATAGAACCTTGTGGTACACCATGGGTAATAGAAGAAACATTGGAGGAATTATTATTATAAACTACATATTGAGATCTATTAGAAAGATAACTTTCAAACCAAGATGACAGACAAATTGGAATGTTGTTCTAGTTTTTGAGAGGTGAGTCGACACACCGATTACTGAGCTGGGAGACATTGCCAGGCATAGTGCCAGGTAGAGGGGCATAAATCAAAACTTAAAAAAAATTTTTTTTTAAAACCGTCCAATTGAAAAATGGATAGAGCCATGGATGGTCGGATACCGGATGTTTAAACGTTTGACTACAGCACTAGTACAGACTCAGAATGTTATGGGCTATGTGTCCCAGGTGCTTGAAACCCTTCATACATTAGCTATAGATCAAAATAATGCCAACTTTGTTTCTAATAAACCTCTGTTTACATCATAACCATACATGATGTAATACCTTAGTCACACCGCCAAAATGACACCAAAACGACTCCAAGCCGAACGATTCTTGGCCATTTAGTTGTCCAATGTACTTATCTTTGTTTGGTCTGTTGTTAGACTATGGTATGATGTTCAATTCAAATCATTTATTTCCAAATGCTAACATCAATTAAAACATTGTGTATAAACAGTCAATGGGCAATACAAACATTATAAAACTATGACATTTCAATCAAACGATTACCGTAAATAACGTTGTATAAACCGCCCTCGTGTATTAACCGCACCCCTCTTTTTCGCCCTTAAAAAAAAAAAAAAAAAAAAAAAAAAAAAATTTTTTTTTTTTTTTTTTTTTTTTGTGTGTAAGATCATTACGGTACTGTAAATTAAAAAACAGTAGGGACCTAGGATAGAACCTTGTGGTACACCATGTAATAGAAGAAAAATTGGAGGAATTATTATTATAAACTACATATTGAGATCTATCAGAAAGATTACTTTCAAACCAAGATGACAGACAAATTTGAGTGTTGTTCTAGTTTCCGAGTGGTGAGTCAACACACCGATTACCGAGCTGGGAGACATTGCCAGGCATAGCGCCAGGTGGAGGGGCATATACATTTTTTTTTTTTTTTTTTTTTTGTGTACCGTGTATAAACCGCACCCCCGACTTTGAAATTTTTTCGGCGGCAAAAAAGTGCGGTTTATACACCGTTATATACGGTAAGAAGCTAAAATAAAAAACAAGTATAAGATTCAGTGAGAAACAAGGTTAAGAGTAGAAAGTGGAAAGTATACCGTATAATACATAATTCAGTAATGACGGACTACATAAAAAACATACCCAGTAATTGGATAATTGGAAAATGGTGAACACAATGAAAGCCAGGTTTTGGGCTTGTTAGAGTGTGACAGTGTACACCTAGTTTATGTATTTGTTTGTTTTTAAATTATCATTATTAAATTTAGAGATTGGTCAAACAATACATAAAAACATGAAACATGAGCATATGAAATAAAAAAATATAAGAGTATCGAACAGTATGGTATGGTTCCACAAGATAATTTAAGAAGAGATATTTAACAAATTTAAAGTAATCAATTGGAACAATTTAAATATTTCTTATATTGCCTCCTGAATGCATTATTAAATGAAATATTGGATTGATTACAATTAACATTATTCCAAAGTTTGGTGTTGGTTTAATAATAATAATAATATTTTACATAGCGCTTAATACAAATGTCTCTAAGCGCTTTACAAATATACTATTTTGGTCATTGGATTCAGTGCTTGCCCGCACACAATGTGTGCACAATCTCCACTCCCTGGGGAGCATTCCAGCCAGGCGTTACATGACGCTCAAAAACTGTTTGACCAACAATGACGGTCGCATCCTACCGGATACCCATTTAACACCTGGGTGGAGAGTAGCAAGTTTAGTTAGTGTGACTGAGGTATAGTGAGTTATGACTGACGCACCTGTTCTCTCTCTCGAAGGTATCTCGCATGGTGCTCTTCAGCTTATCAATCTCAGTCTCTGTTCTCAGTCGGATTGATTCAAGCTCTTCTCTCAGTTTGTTCTCATACTCTACCTTGCATCCATCCCTGAGGTTAACATACAAACAGAGTATAAAATCAATGTATGCTAATACTGAAATCATAAGGATTTATACATACATGTAAATTGATTTATACGGTATATATGTTTACAGAAGATTGATATGTTACATTACATTGTAAATTGACTTTTGATGTATATGTTCTCAAACAGAATATTGATGTACAATACAAATACAATACATGTATTTCAGTCATATAAACATAGTGCAGTAAGCATAGCCAAATGTCATTTGTGTAAAAAGAGAGGTATTTAAAAGGAGAGGAATTGGAGAAGAAAATAGAATGTTGCTAAAAGGCAAGAAAGAGTGATGCAGATAAATGAAATAAACACTTCAAAGAAAGTTGTATTGGGGTTTTCATGGCATTTACCAATTTTTTTCTGACAACCAAGAAATCACAAAATCTAAATTGAAACTACAGCTCAGTTAATAACATGCCATGAATGCAATACATGGGATTCAATCAATAGGCCATGAGAGCAAGGAATTGCCTTCTGAAACCAACCATTGTAGTGTTCAACAGGTTATATATTACTTTCTACCTAGACTTATAAATATAAAACAAATAACATATAAAATACATTGCCTTATAAATTATTTGTGGGATACGAGGCGACGCCCCGCCCCACACCCTTATATGATATTCTAGACGGGGGCTCCTACCCTAATATCGTTCAGTAGGTCCTAAGGAAGCCCTGTACCAAAAATGGCATTTGTATAACAACAAATCAATGTTATACAATTATTTGGGGCTCCTAAAAGACGTCCCGCCCCCACACCTTTGAATTGAAATTTTTGCCGGGGGCTCCTAACCCAAGATCGTTTAGTAAGTCCTAAGAAGCCCTGTACCAAAAATGTTGCTTTTATCCGGCAAGTAACGATGATCGATAAATTTGAGGCTAAGCCACCTGACTATTAGGACTAACCTGGATTCAATGTACTTTTCATAAAGCTCTTCTCTAGATCTCTTGGCATGGTCTAGATCAGCTTGAACAGTCAGGAGACGTTCTTCTGCATAAGCAAGCTTGTTGCTGACATCACTAGACTGCTTGGAGAAGTAGCCATTATCTTGGGTAAGAAGGAGTAACTCTTGTTTCCTATCAGCAAGCTGTCAAACAAAAATAGAAAGAAGGCTGATGTTACTCCTCCAGGCATACATGTAGCATGCATCAGACCAATCCTTCTTAATTTAAGAGCTTTTATAAAATTGCTGGTATGAGGATATTTTTCACAGAATGTGAATACAAAAAGTGGCTTTGTTTTCTCACCTCTCTGATAAGCTACATCTCTTATTTTAATAAAAGATTGTGCAAACATTGTCAACCCTTGAGAGGATCAAATTACTGCTTGTTAAGAGAGATTCAAGATGTTAAATAGTGCCATCAATATTACATTATTATCAATCTATCAGAAGCAAAAGCCCATGTGGCTAAAAGTCAAGATTTTAGCACATCAGTCATGTTTGTAATGGAAATAATGACAAAAGACTGCATTGAAAATGAAAAAACACAAATAAACCAACATTGTCTGATTAACAAAATTGGTTTTTTATAAATTCATGACCAGTCATGAAATTAAAATCTTTGCTGAGAAAAATATCGTTTTAATTAAATACAATCACAATAAGTAACCATTTCTAGTGGCCAAAGTAATTTTAAGACGCTGCTAAAGATTATTTCACCTCTTTGACAAGTTGATCTCGTTCTTCAACCACTGCTTTGAAGGTGACATTGAGATAGGTATGTTGCTTCTGGATGTCATCTAGCTCGTGTTCAAACTCATCTCTCTCACTGCAAAACAAACAAAAACACAGTCTACTCAATACCACTGAAGCTGGTGTTCAAAATCATCTCTCTCACTGCAAAACAAACAAAATCACAAGCTACTCAATACCACTGCAATAAGCAATAAGAATTTGCGCATGGGCAGATAAAGGTCATTTGTACCCAAATTGTAAACCATTGAGAGGAATACTCGGATCGTGCTCCTGAAAGTTATGTAATCAGTATTCATTTATGCGCCAACAGTACATTTATCTGATACACAGGTGGAAGTATTCTTCTCAAGAGGCAAACAAAAGGTGTTCATGAAGCACCTCCGTCACTTTGGCAGTGATTATTCTAAAATGCACAGGTTGGAAGTATCCATCGTGTCTAAGATCTGTGGATATTTTGGGGTCATGCGTTCCAGAGCTATTTACGAACTCGCTTATACTCAACAAATCAGTATAAGTCAAAGCACAAAAAAGAGGAAGCTGAAAGCAATTTGCCTCTCAAATGCTAACATAGATCTCTCAAATACATAGAGGTAGATGGATCTCTCAAATGCTAACATTAATCGCTCAACAAATAAAGAATAAAACCAATTGCATTTACCCTGATGATTTTATTTTGTATTGATAATGGTCTGTCAAAATCTTTGGTTCAAAAAGTCAAATTTCAACAAAATCTGTTTATACAGATGTATGCTCTGTTAAGCTGGTAATAACCTACAGAAAACATGATGATACCACCTCATTCAGTGGACCTTTGTGAACAGAATATTAGTGTCTATGTAACATCAATATGCTCTAAACTGATAGTCAACTATAAACCTTGTGTTTTACCAAAGTCTGTGTGAATAATTCTGACATCATAATTTTCATATAAAATTAAAGTAAAAAATATTTACCTGTTGATAATAATGCACAACTGATGCACAATGCCAGATCTAAGTATTTACCAAAAATCACCTAGCCCTGAAATACAGATGAAAATTCTCCTTTCAATACTGACCTCTTGATTCTGTTGTAGTTTTCTCGCTTGTAGTCGTTTTGATTTTGTGTTGACTTCAAATTGGCAAGGTCAATGGTCAGCTTTTGACCTTTTCCTTCAGCGTCACTTTTCAACCGTTGTTCCTTCTCTAGTGCCTTAGGATATAAGATAAATGTCTAGTTCATGAACATCTGGCTCTGCTTAAACATGCAGTAATAAAGCATCTCAGGACCTTATCACTTTGCATCAAGAGGCGATTTATTCCAGAGATTCTAGACTTTGATTTCACCAATCACAAAACAATCGCTCTTTTATTTGTTGGCAACTGCATCTTATTCACTAAGCATTACACAGGACAACCTGGTTCTCGTACTTAAAACATGGATCATGAAATTGCTCAAGGGTTAATTATTTATAAAACCTTATTCCTGTATAACATAGTTTAAAGTTGGTGAGAGAAAGGGAAATGTGTTGTTCTCATTTCCAAGTTACTTAGAATAATAAACACAAACATTAAAACAAAAGTGATATCATTTGTGTTTTTCAGTGAGTAGACTATACTCAACACAAAAGATATTTAGGCTTAAAAGAAGAAAAACTAGAAATTGGTATCAATGACAAATTTCTCAGGTACAAATACACCCCCCCCCCCCTAGTTTAAACAAAAAGAAAACAATAATGCAAATTTAAACAACAAATATTCCAAATCATTCCCACGCTCTCTCTCCCCAGCTCAGTTTCAATGATTTATTTTAGCCTTTAAACTCAGTCATCCAGCTATCTCTTTCTCCCTCTTATTTTATATGTCCCTTGTAAACGAAACTTGCTTTAGTGACTACCGGTACCTATCTAATGTCTATGAAGACCACATTTTTAATTCCCTCAAATAAATGTTTCTCACTGGAAATGGGTACTTAATGAACCTGTACATAAAGACCAGCCTCGAAGTGCCTTATCTCTTGTCTCCCATAAGTAGTATTCACTGTGTTTCTGAATAAAGCTGCTAATCTAATTTGCACCTCATGTAATCTAAATTGTTCCTCTCTACTCCTCTTAAGCTCTGTTTCTAATGTCTCCTTCCATCCTTCAAGATCAGTCAGTTTCAGCAGGAGTGGGTGCTTCTCTTCATAGAATTTTACCTGACAAAAATCAATTCATATCAAATATTAATCTGTCAATCAAATTATAGGAAGTAGTTTAACTATTCATTTCTGGAAACAAATACCTTTAATTTCAATCACAGACCACTGAAATAGAGATATGACTAGTGCTAAATAATCTAACAAGAACTTTAGATAGAGATATATAGTACACATCTTAATGTTGTACTCATCAAATTAAAATGCAAGAATGAATAGGAATTTGAAATCAAACAATACTAATTAGAACTAAATGGGAACTAAATCAAGTGCACAAAATAATAAACACTTACTGCTATGACATCCCTTAGAGTTAGGACTTCTTCTCTCATTTCTTTCAATGCCCCATACTGCTCATCTGACAGATCTAAGTTGTGCAATACCCTTCTCACATCTCCAGCTCGTCGCTGCAACTCTGCATTTGTGGCCTCCAGATGGCGCTGTTTCTCTGTGATTGTGTGAAGATCAGCGTGGAGCTTCTGTTGTAAATGTCGTGCCTCTTCTTTGTTTACATTCAGCTGTGCTTCTAGCCTGGCCTGAAATAGACAATAAAAACAAAAACGTTTATCACATGTTTACATACCTAAGAATTATCCCAAATATCTTGGCATTCACATGGGTGGTATAATAATAACAATAGTGAACATTTATAATGCGCCATGTCTGTCAAAATTGACACTCCTGGCGCAGTTGTGTAAAAATGTTATAATTGTGGGCATATGACCATCAAGTATCATCCCTTTTTCTGGCGAGGGTGTTGTTTGCTTTCTGGCATATACTTGTGATGTGTTTGTCCCATTTCAAGTCGGATGTGATTGTGATGCCAAGGTACTTGGTTGATGAGACTCCTTCCAGTGGTGTGTTGTTCAGGATGTACTGGTGTCGTATCTGGCTCTTCTTCCTGAACACTGTGATGGCCTTGCACTTGTGCGTAAATTGAGCTCCATCATCCATTCAGAGGACCATTCAGCAAGTCTATTATTAGGTCCTCCTATAGTTCATGTTCTCAATAATTTCCATCACGCTACTTATTTATATTAATTTATTCGAACCACGTGTGTTTATCCCTCCAATCGCACACCGTGGTTCCGTGCACCGTTCATCCCGCGTATTTTCAACACCACAAGGTTTTCTTCACTTCTGCTTACATCTTCAGTCGAGTCAGACGTCTCAGTATTTTGCTCTCTGCACACGAGAATCTTCCGCGTCTCATACACCTTTTGTATGGCACGTCGTCTTTTCTGCCGTCTCCAGCGGGCTTAGAAGTCTTCTAGTGAAACGTTTTAATCAGGACCGACATGGCGCTTGATTTCTGCTGGGAGCTGCCAGTCACTTTGCTTCACTTCGGTATTACTTCACCCCATACGAACTCGACTCACTGTAGCTTGCCTGACATCATCAACGAGTTCGATTCACCGCAGCTCTGATGAACTTTACATCAAATTCTGACTCACTGCTTCATCATCGAGCGCCACACATTTTCTTCTCTTCTATTCTCGCCTGATAGTCATCATCATCATCACGAGCGTCCGCGTCTGCATCGCTTTCTTCACGGCTCTTCAGCCACGACATCGAAGACGCATTTCCGCCATCAAGCCTCCGCATCATCATCGCGTGAGCCCCTTTCTTCGTTCTCAACCGTCATCATCTTCATTGGACTTTCGACATCATTTCCACTCATGTCGTAAGCTTAATTTATTCATTGCATTTATTCATGTCAATTCTCATCTATGACCATCCAATATGTAACTCTGTGCAATATTCTCAATTCTCATCTATGTGATTCTTATCTACACTTTGTAAGTGTTTATTAAATAGTCTGCAGATTATTTACCTCAATAAAATAACGAAAAGGGAATAGACTCTAGTCTAGTCTAGATCTACAGTTTCTTCATTTATTTTATTGCCAGTGCAACCTTGCTTCCTCGTGAGTCGTAGCTAAAATGAAAATTGAGTTACTTTGTGTGATCAGTGAACACGCTTTCAAATTTCCATTCACAATACACCACACACACACACAGTCTCAACTCTAATTAAATCTACTCACTCTCTCTCAGTCTCAGACTCAGTCTCAGTCATGTCTTCATAAGTTCATGACTTGTTTTGTAATCACCTGCAAAATCTGCTTTGTATGAGATGCGTCGCCTAATCTTTCTTCAAGCTCTTCGACGCTTGCCAAATGTTCAGCATTCAGATTGTCGATGATCAAATTCTTCTGCGACAATTCAATTTTCACCAATTGCAAGTCGTGTAGCAGCTGCTTCCTTTCGATGAGCTGACGAGTGATCTTCCCGGGTTGTCTCCGGTCGGAATGCCTGGATTTACGCTGGCGATTCTCGTCCGTTTCATCGCCAGCGGAAAACGAAAAATCTGTCGCTAAAGAAGTGCTAATTTCTCCAGTAAGGTCAGTATCTAGATCACTTATCAGGGTTGATATGTCCTTATGAGCCATTCTTGTCTCGGTTTTGAAGAATTTCGACAAAAGGTGTTTGTTTTCATTTCCCAACTGACTGGGGAATGTTCTTTTGAAACAGCCGCCGCTAAATATTCAATGTCAGATTGTTATCACACAATTACATATACTGTGCCACTAAAGCTCACGCCTTTTCTATGAGAACTGAGCACAGTCTTTTCCAAAAATCCTTAGTGGGTCAAAGGTTAAGGAGTGCTGTATTTGGGTCATTGACATTACATTGCTACTGTGTGTGAAGAAGTCAGGAGAAAGAAAAAAAGCGAAAATGGCTACAAGAACATTATATGTAATTCTGCTTAAATGTGTGGTTTTATTCTCTTGTATTTACTGTGTAAATGGATATATGAACCTGTTCATTAGCCCAGCTGAAGTAAAAATATTAGTAGGTGAGTATTTTGAATAATTTTGATGCGTAATTTTGTTATCATTGCAGTGAGAGATGATGAAGTTGAAGAGCCTCCCTTGTGTGTGGGCCTGCGACTTGTACAGAGGATCGCTCTAGCTCTCGCCAGTGCTAAAGTGCATCACTGCAGTGCATGTACTTGCAGCTGCAGCGCTGTGTTCATTTCTTTAGTTTTATGTTGGCATTTATGATGCAGTAATTTAAATGTTGTGAGGGCAATTAATCATTTGAGTTATGAATCTGATTGTTGTGATAGGCAAATTCATACAAAAAAATATATTCACAAAATTGACTTGAAAACACAGACAAAGAATCGGTCTGAACCATGTCAGAATCAGGAGTCAGGACAGTAGCAAATTTAAAGAATTTTTGTTTACTTTAGGTCAATAGGTGCTGTACGACCACATATTTGTACACAAAATTGTACATGTAAAATCCTCCACATTCTCAAGTTTCATTTGACAGCTGATAGAATGACGCGCATGATTGCGTATTAAATGTGTGTTCTCAAAACCGAAATCGTACCTCGCAAACGAATCTTCCGTCACACTCTCCGCGGAACATGAATAATCCATTGTGTAGAGTTAGCGAGCTGGCAGTTTGCCAACACTTGCAACAAGGCTACTCCAACAGCGGCAGATCAGCTGCGCGTAAAATTACTGGGACCCGAAAGGTTCGCGGTGGGAAGGTAACGGCAAGCCTTTTATCAAGTCAAAGCAGACCGGGAGCCAAATATCTGAAAAAGCGGCTCCCGGTCCTTATTTTTTTTAGTGAACCGGGAGCCGTTTTCCAGGACCAGGAGCCGTTTCCAAAATTGATGAAAATATGTACCGTATTCTTTTAAATTATTTGTTAAACGTTACCTTTTATTTATACATACGGTACATGTAGTTTAATTTCTAGTTTAAATTTTGAGCACTCTAATATTAAATCACTCATACCGTAGATAAATCTGTCATTTGTAGTTGTTGTAGTTCATGTTTAATACTATTTTCATGCCGTTAAATGTCAAAAATTTAAAAATGTTGGGAAGGGGGGAATTAAATTATTTCTATAAAAAAATATTTAAGAAAAACCAGATCTATAATGACAATGCAGAGCTTCCAACCTGTCGCTTTCAAAAAAACATATTATTCAGCTTGAAAAAACATATTTTAGGTGAAAAAAAAAGATTATGCCTGTTTTTTCGTTTTTGTTATTTTCCCTATAAAATGCTATTGCATTCATGCATTCAATCATTGAGAATGGCCGACCTGTCACTTAAAAAAAAAAAAAAAAAAAAAAAAAAAAATAATAATAATAATAATAATTAGTGCTGTAACCAAACGTTTAACCGTCCGGTATCCGACCGCCGATGGCGGATTCCGTTTTCAATTGGACGGTTTCGTTTTCCCGTTTTTTTTTTTTTTTTTTTTTTTTTTTTTTTTAATAATTTTTTTTTTTTTTTTTTTTTTTTTTTTTTTTTTACTTTTTCGATTTATGCCCCTCCACCTGGCACTATGCCTGGCAATGTTTCCCAGCTCAGTAAATTGTTTTTTGACTCACCACTCCGAAACTAAAACAACACTCCAATTTGTATGTCATCTTAGTTTGAAAGTAATCTTTGTAATAGATTTCAATATGTACTTTATAATAAAAATTCATCCAACTTTTACACATGGCGTACCACAAGGTTCTATCCTAGGTCCTCTACTGTTTTTTATTTACATTAATGATCTTACACATTCTTCTAAAAACGACATTGTTACTATTATTTGTGACAAGTTCACATGCACAAATCAGCGCCTTCAAATGCACCTCGCAGTTAAATGAAAGTCCTTCCCGCTCACACTGACCTGGCTTGCTGCCGACAGAGTCGGTCAAAAAAAAAAAAAAAAAAAAAAAAAAAAAAAAAAAAAATCGTTTAACCGAAAACCGTCCGGTTTTGACTGGCGGTTAAACGGAATTGAAGATATCCGTGATATTACAGCACTAATAATAATAATAATAATAATAACTAACAGGACCCGTGGAAAATCCACGGGATTCTAGGGGAGGTCCGGGGGTGGGGGGTTAAATAGAGGCCTATGTGCTATCGAAAATAAAATTAGATTGTTTTTTTTATAGTCAATTTGTATACTACACGCTGTTTGACCTTGAATGGCGCACCGTAAAACAAACTGTCAGGTATGATCTTGCATAATTACGATTTATTTGCGTTATTATTGTTGTGATTTCAATGTAGTTTTCGTGTAAAGACTAAAAAGGCAGAAGCTTGGATTATGATTATATGTTGGCATTGTTCACCAAATTTGTATAATTATTTTCAAAGTAAAGATTTTACGCGAACAATCTGACGGTTTATGCCAATATGTAGCAGTCAGCTGCATGCAGTGCACAAATTGACTCGACTGTGTGTGTGACTGTGAGCGTAGAATCCAGTGAACAATTTTTTTTTTTTTGGGTGCTCGATCTATATCAAATTTTGGGGAAATTTTCGGGGGTTACTTTTTCAACTTTCAGGTTTTTTTTTTTCTTGGGCTAATTTTTCATTAATTCATTTAAGGATAGTTTGTTTAGTTTGGTAGCGTAGTGTTACGTAAAAAAGGCGTACTTTCTGCGTCAAGTTTCTTCGCCGAAAGTACGCGAATTGTTTAAAACATATTAAATTGCCTAAAACCCCTGAGCCTTCGGGGGTTCGGTTCAGCCCTTTGAACCCGTGGACACCACGCCTCCGAAAGTACGCGAATTGTTTAAAACATATTAAATTGCCTAAAACCCCTGAGCCTTCGGGGGTTCGGTTCAGCCCTTTGAACCCGTGGACACCACGCCTGCAACGCGAATTGTTTAAAACATATTAAATTGCCTAAAACCCCTGAGCCTTCAGGGGTTCCAGTTCAGCCCTTTGAACCCGTGGACACCACGCCTGCACTCAACTCGCTTTGGGCTACTTGAACCCCCCCCCCCCCCCCCATACTGTGAAAAACGTTTTAATGCATTGATTTTATGCAAGAACTGTATCATAGTAAAAGTATTATCATGTTTTTAAACCACCATGACGACCGTCCGATTTTCTTGTGAAAACGTTACTTTGAAAAATGATTTGATTTTATGCAAGAACTGTATCATAGTAAAAGTATTATCATGTTTTTAAACGACCATGACGACCGTCCGATTTTCTTGTGAAAACGTTACTTTGAAAAATGATTATCGAAATTCAGTATACAACTATGCATGGTTAGAATAATCACAATCTAAGCTCAGGTTTCATACCTGTATTCACGAAACTATATTGAAATCGGGGCAATAATAGCAATTTCAGAGTGTTGTTTACTCTCCTTACACCATGTGCACAGGCCTAGCTACTCCGGTCACCGCTACTCCAGGCTCACACACTCAGCTCCGAAATCACCAGCGATCGACAGCAGCGCTCAGCTGCAGTGCAGTGGCAATACACCACACGTGTGTACGTGTGGACTCAAGGCGAACTATCACATCTATTTGTGCTATTATTGTTGTGATTTCGATGTAGTTTTCATGAAAAGACCAATAAAACAGAAGCTTGGACTTTGATTATGTTGTCATAGATCACAGAATTTGTATAATTACTTTCAGAGTAAAGATTTTACGCGAAAATAGGTCCATGGTTTGCGCCAGTTGTAGCAATCGCCTCGACTCGAATCGACTGTACTGTGTGCATGTGTGTGACCTGAGCGTGTAATACACGTACACTGCACTATGGGCACCTGGTCTACAAAGAATATCCTATTGTAAGATGCCTTACTCGAGGAACGCCCGCACCCGTTGCATTAAGATTTGCTACATGTACACCCGTTGACGCGAGTGGATTCTCGTTTATCGTGCCTCTCTTTGTCTCTCTTTGATAATTAGACAGAGGGCGGGTGCACGCCTTGCCGACTCGCTCTCACGGGTTCGTCGCATTCTTTCAATCCACCACGCCCGCTGTGCTCTCGTTTGCCCGTCCTCCCCGGCACCCCGAAAACGCGTTTAACGGCATGGACGTCGATCGCGGGGTCGACGTGGCACGCGGGTTACAGGAGACAGGCCTCGTGTAATTGTGCCGAAGTCCCCGCGCCACGGCGGAGGCGCGCGCGGTCGGGGAAAGACGTTTTTGAGGAACCGTTTTGTCCCGTTTTGGACCCCCCGCGGCGATTAGTGGTATTAATAATATAGATAATTAGAAAATTAAAAAAAGAAGATTTGTTAAATATATTTACCTATTTTATCAGAAAAGTCCATTATTCAAAACATCACAGAATTTTAGTCAATGAGTACGAGGGCCGCTGAATCAAGGCAAGTCTGGAGTTGCAATCAACTTTGTACATGAAGTCAATGCATCAGCAGATCCGGTGTTTTGATTTTCATTTGCCTTTTTGAAGATACCATTACATTCGAAGGGCATGCGATAGGCAAAAAAACTGGTAACAAAATCGCTGATTTCTTGATTTTTAGCGCTATTTTGATGAAACTGTTTCTTAAAACTGGGCTTAACCCCCGTGAGCTTTGGAAATATGGCTCCGATTCCGCATTTTTGACAGCAAAATTTGGCTTTTGGGATGGATTTTTGGAAGTTACATCGAGACTTTCTTGTACTGACACTGTGTGTGTACTGCAGTACAGCACTGATATCATTTGTGTGTGTATGCATGGCCTGGGCTGGGGAAATGCGCTCGTCTTTGAGTGGTGTACATCCCCTGTATTGTGTGCTCCGTTCTCCGCTAGGAGTAGGAAATAGCGGCCGCTCGTATTCGTGCTGCAATTGTTTCTGGGCGATTTTAATTAGGATTCTCATTATAATGATTTGTTAGGGTTCATTCAGTCCACGTTTAAGTTGTATCAAGTAAGTTTTTGTCACATTTGTGAACATTTAGTGCTAGACATGTGGAAGTTTATGAAACAGAAAATGTTAATTCTCCCAGACCGGGCGCCAGAAATAAAAAAATGACCGGCGCCCGGTACCCATTTTCCCCGTCTTACCGGGCGCCAAAAGTCAGGGACCGTAGGGTAAAAATCGCCCGGCGCCCGGTTAATAAAAGGCTTGGGTAACGGGCTAGCTTTTTTCCAAAACAACGCTAGATCGGCTGCTGGCAAAATGAAATTAATTACGACGAGAACATTGTCAGCGGGTTCTAAATTCTATTTGAGATTATATAATAAATTAGACCAACAAAAGAACCTCGGTAGATCTAATGATACAAATGCCTTTTTTATTTCTCCATTTGACATTTTGTTTTCTCCACTTGATATTTTGTTTTCTCGATCCTTTGAGCCATTTGTTCATGCGCAAGTCAATGCAATCTATGTATGGCCTAACTTTCAACACACAAGCAATGGGGAGCACTCACAGACCTCGTGTCAAATTCGCTGCAAAAAAAAATTGCGCTGATAAAAACTGAAAGAAACTAGCAAATTACACCTGAATTTTTGAAAATCGTATTTGGATTTAAAGGTACTATGTCCCTTTTGCAGCCAACCTCAAATGCTGTAGAACTTTGCAGGAATTATGAATATGTCATGTATGTCCTATCTGTGAAATTTAAACGTTAGCAGTGTCCTCATATTCAAATTATCCAAGGAAAACCGTTTACTTGCTAGACTTCAATGTCAGACACTATTAAGTGACTGACTGGCTTTTTTTCTTCTTTGGTAATAACATGAAAAGTAAAGGGTAAAGGGTACATGAGTATTTGTCTACATCAATAACCCACTTCTTGTGATGGCCAAGATTAAACTGATTGAATCTATTCGCAGCATAAAACGTACGACCATTCGGTACAATTGTCTGAAAATCAAGACTATTACTTTTGGGCTCTATAGCCCTAAAGTCGATTTGGCAACTAATAGTCATTATTTTCAAGCCCCAACTCTTTTTAGGGAACTTAAATTAGTTTTATCTTTCAAAAGCAGTTGGAATTTAACTTTTTCATTTTTTTGGCCTGCAAATGGGACATAGTCCCTTTAATACGGGTAGTATAGTATCCATTTTTTTACACTCCAGAATCTAGGTAGATTTGCAAGGGAAAAAATTACAATTTTTTACCTGTTTTGTGGTCATTTCTAGGCTATTATTTAGACAATTTTATCGGTTATTGGCCCGATGATTCTCTTCTTACATGTTTACTCGCATGTTATTTTTACTTTCACTAAACATACACTGTAGGATGGTTAGGGGTAAGACCGGATAACATTATGAAAAAGATATATGCTTCCACCTTGCCATATCAAAGCTGTGGGCTGTTTAGTGCCGAATCACCACAAGAAGACCATTCAGATTTATGTACGCATGCAAAGCGCCACCTAGTGCCGCGTGAACGTGCCTAATTGTGATAGGAAGTTAAGAACAGATTTAAAGGTACACTGTACTATGTCCCATTTGCAGGTCAATAAAAAGAAAAGGTTAAATTCCAACAGCATTTGAAAGACTATACTTATTTAGAACTTCCCTTAAAACGAAAGGGTTTGAAAAAGGTTTTCTGTGAGAAAATAACGACCATTAGTTGTCAAATCGACATACATGATTGCAATCACCTACATGTAAGTAATAGTCTGATTTTCAGATCCTTGTTACTTGTACCGAATGGTTGTATGTTTCGTGCTGCACAAATATTCAATCAGGATTCATCAGTTTGATTTTGGCCATTACAAGTATTGGGTTATTGATGTACATGTAGACGAATACTCATGTACTTGTTACAGCTCATTTTGTGTATGTTATTACCAAAGAAAAAAATATGTCAGTCAGTCACTCAATTGTGTCTGACATGGAAGTCGAGAAAGTAAATGGGTTTCCTTACATAATTTGAATACTAGGACACTGCTAATGTTTAAATTTCACAGATAGGAAATACATGGCATACCGTATTTGCCGGCGATAAGGCCGCAGCGCCGTAAAGGGCCGCACCCCCGATTTTGACATTTAATTTAAAAAAAAAAAAAAAAAAGTTTTTTTTTGTTTTTTGGTTGTTGTCTGTTGTTTTGTTGCCGAAAACCCACGCGGGAAGGACCTTCATTTAACATAGAGGTGCAGTTAAAGGCGCTGATTTGTGCTTGTAAACTTGTCACAAATAATAGTAACAATGTCGTTTTTAGAAGAATGTGTAAGATCATTAATGTGAATTAAAAACAATAGAGTACTAGGTCCTAGGATAGAACCTTGTGGTACACCATTTGTTATATAAAAAAAATTGAGGAATTATTATTATAAACTACATATTGAGATCTATTAGAAAGATTACTTTCAAACCAAGATGACAGACAAATTTTAGTGTTGTTGTAGTTTCCGAGTGGTGAGTCAACACATTGATTACTGAGCTGGGAGACATTGCCAGGCATAGCGCCATAAATCGCACTATGATACCGGAATGATACCACAGGCCTTAAATTTCAATATTTTTAGAGTAAGGCCACTTTTCAGAAGGGCACATTCCCTATATTACAGCACAAATAGGAAGAATCAGAAAGAGCACAAAAAATCTCCAAGGCCAATGAGAGGGGCATTGAGGTCAATCAATAGGGCATCCATGGCCATGGCCTTGGTGGCCTTGGATTAATTTAAACCCTGATAGCAATTTGCTTACCTAACCTTCCACGTTCCTGATGATAATGAGCTAACATGATATTTATAAATTACAAAAACAAGAGTTCATCCTATTCCTTATATTCTAGAGTGTTACTGAGCCCAAAATTGTGTTTAATTTCTAACAAAAACAATGTCATGTTCACAAGATAAGGCTGCAGTTTCATTTTGACATCGCAAAAACAAAGGTTCCCATGTCTGTGCACTCATTCATTGTTTTAAGTGAAAGATAGCGTTTTAAGGCTTTGGATTTAACCAAAAAATATTATAATTTTTTGCCCATCATGACTGAATCATTTTTTACATTTTCAAATTGGTTTGGAACTGAAATCAACAAAATAGTTATTAGTTATCAATTTTTAAAATAATTTTTACTTGAAAAACTGTACTTGTAAATTATTAGGATGGGTATTAGGGCTGGCTATACATGTACATGTAGATATCAACAGTACATGAATATTCTTGAAATGAATTTCTAGCATTTTGATATTAGTTCATACCATTTTATTTACATGTATATGATGTGTGTACAAGACTTTTGTTTGTATACGTACAATTGTTTCTAATGACAAGTATGGATATGATATTAAGGGCACTCTCATGAATCTCATCACTATTCTTTTTTGTATGAGATTAAATAATTTTTGTTTATTTGATTGTCTGTCTGATGTTTTACAGGTGTTTCAGCAGAGCTCTATTATATCCGAGAAGGGAAGATTAACCGAGCAGCTACCAATCACCCTTTAGCAGTACCAACAGGGATTAATAAACTCTATTATACATGGTACAGTGAGAGACAAGTAAGTATATACATGTATATAATATAGTTCTCCTCAAGGTCTACAGGGGTGTACTTAGTCCAGCCTCTGTACCGTTTTCGTTTAGCGCACCCAATCAGCTGATAAAATAACACACCCTCAACGTTGAAAGTAGACCTAGCCATTCCTCTAAATCTGGGTCCTGAATACGGTCCAGACGAATCTGCCATTCTCCCCCGGAATTCCGGGGGAGATTAACTCCGCCCACAAAGCTATACACGTTCGATGTACGCTGATTGGACGAAAAACCTGACAATCACTTTGGCGCATTACGTAATGCTCTGCCGCCGTCACGAAGCTACTATTCTCATTATAAGGATTCCATACTTATTTAAAACATTTAGGGTGGAGTGTTTATTACGTGAATGCATTTTAAATGTGTACATGTATATGATTAAAAAATCCTCTGTTTGTTGAAAGAAATTAAAGTTTAAAGATTGTGGAGCAAAACATGAACTGACTATTGCAAATTGAAAACAAACTGAACTATAAATACTGACGTCCCGACGCCTGATATCGAGTTTACACAAACTGTGCTCTTCGAGTTGGCTTTATCGAGTTGGTTTTCTGAGATTTACATTTACATTTCATGATTTTTGGAACTGTTGTTATCATCGTTTGTTTACCATAATCTGTAAGAACGTCTGTGGATAATCATCATCGTTTTACGGAGGAGAAGATTGCCGAAGCTTTGAAATATGGAGCTACGAAACTGGGACTGAATGACTCTTGAATCTAACATTTATTTATGTTTTATTTATTACAATGGATAAAACAGTGAAGGGTATTCCGATTAACTTAAAAGAAACTGCTTTCCAATGGAGCCCTCCCTCACCAAATGATACAATCAAAATCAGTCAACATAAAAACGAAACATGAATGAAAACATCAATACAATTCAATATAAAAACAAACAAACATGTATACATTTTGATTAAACTATACATGGAGCGCACATGAGATGCACGGCGAGAACCCCCCCCCCCCCCCTCCTCCCCTCCCCCCCTACCCCCCTACCCCCCCCCCCCTTCCCCCACAGTAATCAGATTGTCGTGTTTTTTTAAAGCATGTTAGAGAACTGTTTACATTGTTTCTTGAAATCGTGACTTGCAATTCTGGACGGACAATTGCAATTTCCGGTGAATAAAAAGGATAATTTGTATGTATTCTGTTTTAGGAAATGGTATTTGTGGAAGGTTTTGGGTGCATGGTATTATGGCGAGCATTATATACGATAGGTCGCATAACAGACAATGGTCATCATATTATAATTTATAATCATATTATAATATCACCAAACACAATAGTGTTATTTGTGACAGAAAATACATCATTAATATTTTGTTATAGTATATTAAAGAAAATCGAAGAGTTGCATCACTGGATGGATCTATATCTACAAAATAGGACTGCTTTGGTGCCTTTTTACTTCTAAACACATCTGGGGGGTGTTTCATAAAGAGTTCGTAAAGTTACGCATGACTTAAAGAACGACTTGTGTATGAAGTGCCAGAGAGGATGCCCAAAGTTTTTTCTGATATTTCCAATAACCTCAATTAAATTATGGCAAAAAATATACTTTGCATTAAAAATGTTTGTTATAATAAGAATGTTAATCTACATCTGCACAGTTCAACTTAATAAATAATAATTAAGAATGATTGAGCATCCTATTTGGCTTTTCCTATACAAGTCGTTCGTAAAGTCATGCGTAACTTTACGAACAGCATTATGAAACACCCCCCAGTTCAATCTATATGTTCAAGTAAGATATATTTTCCTTTATGTGGCAACCCACTCCTCCTCCAACTAACCGGCCTCTATGTTTAACCACACATTTATATCCAGGCACATAATTGATTTGATTCATACAATGTTTCTGACTAACTGAACAAATCGTATGTATTATTTTGTCAAAAAATACTGAACATCGTTCACCTTATTTCTTAAGCTTCTGATATTAACATGGGTAATTTCCATCCCTTTTCAATATGGAAATTCACCATTTCTTGTTTCTCCTAACCTTTACCTATATTTTGATCATATTTATCACAATTATTGTTTCCTGCATAATTATGTAGATGACTCATCATTTTTCATTTCGGATCGGCGTGCGCTCTGCAACTAAAAAAGGTTATAAAAACAACGAGACCTTACTTCGCGCACAGGGCTTTACAGCTGATTTATCAAAAACGCAATTAATAAAAAAAATAAGATAATATCGTAATTTGCAAGGCAATATATCATACAATCAGTTTGGGAGCACTTTTTACTTACAATTTTGAGGATATCTGCTCTCAAAATGTAAATTTCCAGACCCTTATCGGTAAGTTGATAATTTTTTGGAACGGACACAAAATAATGACTGCAAAATTTACTGATCTTTTGTCAATATTTTCTCAATTTCGCACCCAATCAAAAGAAAATTTCATCTCTGGTTAATTTATGTTCCTCTTTCCACTATAGGCCTATATCAGATTTTCGAAATCTTACTGATTTCTGATCTAACAAATTACTGAGGGCACACGCGAACTATGGTCACACGTCAATACCTGTAAGGATTTTTATCAAGGGGGGTGTTTAGAAATTTGATGGCATCGTTAATTTGACCCCGCGAGGTAGCGAAGCAACCGAACAGGAAAGTGGTCGGAAGAGGTTATTCCATCCAACGTCGTGAATTTTGATATCCCTGCTTTAAAAAACCTGTGGTTTTCCTGCATTTCAAGTTTTCAATTTTTTTGTTGTTGCTCTCTCAACATTTTACAGTAGAGACAGATATAGAAATAGAAATCATATACACTGTAGCTATGGTAATGGTATATAATCAAGTTACAAAGAAACTCAATTCACATGTACGATTAAATACGGGAGCCTATTCACATACAAGCTATGCTTTTTATTTAGGCTCTCCACTGTCCACATTTTACATTGTTCTACCTTGCCCGTTATATCTACATATTTCGAAATTTCGTACTTATTTTCCGTACATTATATTTGATTTGAAATCTTGAATTGTTTTTCTTCTTGTGTGAAATCTACTCTTATAATAATATATGCCTGTATAAAAATAAAAAATTGAAAGAATATAAACTGTTTTTCTGTAAATGTGGAATAAATAAAACTTCAAGTAAAATGTGAGGAACCTATATTAAAAAATGGTGCTTATGGATTATAGGTTCCTAATTAAAATAGACATTGTAGATTATATGCGTAGGAAGCTTTCTTGAAGTTGGGGAAGGGGCGTTTACTCGGAAGCTCTCACCCTGAATCACATCACCAGCGCGATGTGTGAAGTCCCTTTATGCTGGGGTCCAGGGCCTTGGGAGCTCTGGGATCCTAGATTCTCTCCGGTGCAATATAAGCCTTATTTTAGTGCATTTTATGACATTTTTCAGAGCAATTTACAACCAATTTATGAATTTAAAAATACCAAATGGAAATTGTAGACATTATATGGGGAGTATAGCCATGTGAGATTAGGTTTTGTTCTTCGAGATTTAATAGTTTCCTCTTACCGTGAACAAGTGCCTTGGCGGAGCTAATTCCAAAGTAGGGGGGCACCAACAAAAAGGGTACTTTACGGAAAAACGGGCACCTATACAAAGGGAAACCTCAAAGCACAAATATACAATTATTGCCATATTGTACCCCTACATTGTGATTGGATTATTATGGATGATTTCATCGTTTGTTTCTCTCTTTAAATTGTCCAAGAAACTGCTTAATCATCATATTTTGCAGTTGGGTGTGACAGTATGAACATGACTTTGTATTCGTGGAATGCTGTTTTTTTGATTTTTGGATTTTTTTTGGATTTTTTTTTTCTTGAGCTAAAGAACCCATTCCCCATACTTTGAACATACCGAAGAGCTTTTTGATTTCGTTTCACTGGCTTACTACAACAAACACATGGATACTTGATCCCCATATCGAAACATGAAAATCAACATTGATTAAATAAAGAACAATATAACACCATTAAGATAAATGATGTAGAATATAACGTCTATCATTATCATTGTTATTATTATCATTACTTTTTTTTTTTTTTTCATTATTATCATTATTATTATTAATCTTATATAGATTATATATTCCACCTTTTAATTGGAACATGAACTATGCTCTACGAACGTCAAAATAAATATGCCCAAGATAGATATAATTTACATATTATTCTTCCTCCATCCGTCTCTTTCATCCGCAGATATCTGTTCGTTCCTATTTTCACCACTTCCCACTCAATATATTGCCTCATAAAAGTCTAAGTGAATGAAACAAGGCAACATTTACAATACTGTTCACAGACTAGGTTTTCCGTTATAATATTAACATGAATAATGCTCTACAAAATAAGACTTATTTCTAAGCGCGAATGGTTTATTATTTTAAGTCGAAGAGATTTTTGAACCGGGCACAAACCTTTCAGATTTAATGAAGAATATCATGAGGCTTAATATTTTTATTATATCGCATACTTTCTTAAGATCTAGAACTTAAATTCCAAATCCTTCTTGAGACTTAAAGGTAAAGACCAGTAATGGTCATGCGATTGCATTGTGAAAGAAACGTTGTGGAATCGATCAGAAAAGGTTGATCATCTAGCATCTAGCATCTGCAAGGTTCTGGAATCATCAAAATGATAAGAAATTTGGCCCATTCTTCGTAAAGTTACAAGCACTATACACAGAAAGATGTATATGGGACTACCCTATCTCTCTCACCAGACCATGAGAGAAATAAATTTACCAAATATATGAATTAGTAGGCGGTTTCCCGGCAAATTTTTTATCATCATGTATTAGTCAAAACATATTCTTTCACATGATTGGTAATGAGAGCTTCCATTTCATTTTTTGAAATTGGGGCGTTGCCAATACTGGTCTTTACCTTTAAACTGTTTTAAGTATTTAAAGCTTCATTAATCGAATATACGGTTAAAAGATTTAATGAAAGTAACTTTTGCAAATAAATCATTTAGGATTTAAAAACTTCTCGTACAATCTGATTGATGTCACTTGCGCGCTCACAGCCAAAAATAAATCGTATTGGACTATCCATCAGACTTTTTGCCGCTCTTTGCTCACTCTCTATAGATTCAAATAAAATAATAAGCCAAAAGAATTGGGAATAGGCCCACTCTTTTTCTTCTTAAAGCACGAATTTCTTTCGTCCACTGATGTTCGTTCTTATTTTCCCCTCCTTACACTTAAAGAATTCCGACCCCCCTGTGGCCTGTTCAGATCATCATGTTCCCAAACAAGATTTCCCCTTTTCCCGTCCTTCGGGAAAAATAAAAACGTAAGAATGATATTAATCTTGGTGGTCCAAATTCCTAATACTAGCTCAATATGCCCAAAGAAAATATGTAAGTTTGCCCCGTATAACAAATACATATAAAACAAATTTGTCTGTGGCTCATCATTCCAACGAGTACGAGTCATGAACGAAAGATGCCTGAGCGTTTTTGTGTTGAATTAAGTGACCTTCATTATCATTATTATCATTATAATTGATAGTATCATTATTTCGTTAAACGAGGTACATTAACAAAAGTCAAAATATATATATGATCATATCATTGTAAACAATAAAAAATGTCATTTCAACTTAATTTACAAATGCAGGAGACCACCATCTTAAATTGAATGCTGATTTATTCATGCAACGAGAGATAATGGCAGTGATTGCAAGTCAGAATCTTATTGAATTCAGACAAGAATACCGTTTGCATGCATGTGAAGAGATCAGGGAGTTGGGCTCCCTGGTAGTAGGTCAAACACTAGCCTTTTGACAAGGCCTCGTGACTGGCTAAGCGGCTGAGATGAGTCTAGATACCCCGGGTGAACGCGCGACCGAGTGACGAATGTCACGAGGCCTTTTGCAAAGTGGGTTTCACTGCTCCGCATGAATTATTCATAGATACATATTAGCATGCCAATACGCCTACTTTGGATTTATTGACCAATCAGAACGGCGATCTCCCAGTTGGCTTCGTTCGTGATTCGTTCCATGTAGAGGTCAGTGGTCTTAGCACGTACATATAGTAGGCATGTAGGTCCATGTTTGCACTACGTAGAGTTTACTGTGTGTGTGTGTGTGATGGATACTATTATGCTGACGTCGTGCGAGGATACGTTCGCTGATTGGACACTACGTTTTCTGAAGCGAGTTCCAGTCGGAAACAAGGGTTAACATAAGAAATCCAAACCAGATTGATAAAGGCCACAGGTCTGGACAATTCGCACTGGCGTTCATTCAGGTTTTCGCGATTAGTCTCTTTTTAGTCGCTCGTCGTCTATCAGGCATGTGGCCTTGTTTAAAGGCTAGTCAAACACCTGAAATGGCTAAAACCATGGACTTCCACTCAATGTTTTTAGTGTTTTCCACTGCATTGGGGCAGTGCGTGTAGAGTTTCAGCATGGTCCAAGGTTTCAGGCAGGGCTGACCTAATCCTAATACAAACAAAGCTCGACGATGTTACTAATATTCATTGGGGCATAAGCGAAGGCACTACGTCAGCATACATTAGCGTGAACCTTTGACCCCCGACACTGGCAGATTCGTCTGGACGTTCGTGTGGACGAAAATTTGGGGATTGCGCGATCAGTGGAGAGACCGCGCTGTGTGTGGGGGATAAAAAGAACGAACGGACTGAATCTGGACTAGGGTGTACTATGCTTTGATTCTCTCAATAGATCATAAGGACAGTGTCATCATTATTTTGATGCTGTGGATGTTTGAATGAAAGAAATGTTCTTGTCTTGTCTTAATATGGATCAGTATTAATAGATTTATAGGAGGGGGAGGTGGATGTTTTGTTTGCTTGATTTTTTTTTTAATGTTTTTTTTTCTTCAGTGTTTTTTCTGTATACATGTATGAAATACATGTATGAGATGTCATTATTATTTTTATTTTTTTTCTTCAAATCTATGTAATAATTATTATTAATCCCCAATGAATCAATATAAAAACCTGCTGTGAGCAGTATAAACCCTCCATCCTACAGACAGAGGTCTATCTGTTGAAAGGTATTTCTAAAACAATTAACCAGGGTTAAATCATTGTGTGTGTGTGTGTGTGTCTTTTTTTTTTTTACAGATGTGTAGCAATCAGACGTGATTATTTACATCTGGGGACTGATATTTAAAGTATTTAGAAAAAAATACAGATGGGCAGAGAGTATTTTTCTGCTATTGTTTTTTAAAAGCCACCACCACCCCCCCCCCCCCCTCCCCTAATACCAGAACCATCACAATGTCTTTCTATATTTTTTTTTGGAGGGGTAGCCGACTGTACTAAATATACATGTAATTGAAGTTTTTAACTAAATAATCTTTTGTATAAGATGTTAATGGTTTTCTTCCCATGATGTTATTAACATTATAAAAGCTTTAGGTATCTAAATGGAGTGTTATGTGATTGTTTTGCCAGGTTTATTATTCCATGTCTGTGAAGTCCAAGAGTCCAAGGATATTGTATCATCCAAGTTTGAATATCACAAAGGATGGGAAAGTTCCAGTCAAAGAAACAGGTAATCTGTCATTTCTTTTGTTAATGATTGTGTTTTGTTTATTTGATCTTGACGTATAAGTAATGGAAAAGAAAATTATTGGGGGATGAGTAAATTGATATATTACATTACTTGTCTATAATAGACTTTCCACCCAGAACATGCAACAAATAAACTTTGTTAACTTGTTGTTGTTGTTGGTGTTGTTGAGATTAAGATGGTGCTCTGTAATATACGCAATCCTGTGGGATATATTTTTTTAATGCATTCTTTCATTCTTATTTAATATTTGTGTTTTGTTTTGTTTTCCAAACAACTCAGTGTTTGAGATGCAGCTTGAATGTACAGGCCATGAAGGAGGTGAAGCTATCATTGAGCTTCAAGTCAACCTTACACTATACTCAGCCAGCAATATCACCACACTCAATATCATTAGAACCAAATTGTGCCAAGGAAGTGAGTATAAATGTCACTAGAAAAAAGTAGCTTAAAGCCCCACCAAAGTGTTGGGAGCCCCAAATTTGGATGGCAAAATTTCACTTATCGATGTCATTTAACACACAATTCTGCAAGGATTTTCTAAACAAATGTGTTTGGAGATGAATATATTGATGAAAGAATTCAAAACTTGGGTTTTGTGTTGTACGCAGAAAACCTAAATTTAGTACTCTTTCATCAATATTCGTCTTCATACACATTTATTTCGACAATCCTTGAAGAAGTCAGTGTTAAATAACATCCTCTTTCACTTCATTTTGCAATCAAATTTTTGGGGCTCCCAACACTTTAGAGAGGCTTTAAGTTATACAGAGGAGTTGGAGTACAGTGCACCTATTTGCAAGTTTTTCTCTTTTCCATTTGTAGTTTTTGTTGACTCAAAAAACAAACCTGAAATGAATTGATAGCCTGTCTAATTGTTTGGACAGTTTTCTCATTTTCTCTGTCTATACATTGGTTCTCTCTCTCTCTCCCTCTCTTTCTTTCTGTCTCTCTCATACCCTATCCTTTTACATGTCAGTTGAAACACAATTCTTATTGCTTTTTAAAAACATTTGTCCCTTGATTATATCCTTTTCTCAAAACTCTGTTCAACTGATACACAGAATTGTAAAGTACACTGTAATTTATATAACTAGCGACCTCATTGTACAAAAAGAGTGTTTACATGATCAGTTAAACAAGCCTCTTATGTTGCAAGTTTTGTTAGTCACTTCTGTACCTCCCCCCCCCCCCCCCCCCCCCCATCTTTTGATCTCCTTTACTTTTCTCCACAATTTTGCCTTCATGTATTTCTGTTATTTGTTTCTTTTTACATTGGGAGATTCAAGCTTGGCAGCTAGCCATGTCATACTTTCACAGCACTGGTCTTTCCTTTTACTTTTTAAATTAAAAACCGTCTAGAACAGTACCGGTACATACAAAAGGATTCCAATTTTACTTCTACATGTATTTTTGAATTGCCATGGTACTAAAATATTGGTACCAGTGCTTCTCTTGCACTTTATAATTAATATTTATGTTTGTGATTCAGTAAAGTACTTATGAAAATCATGTTATTAAAAAGTTGATTCTATATGTTGTGGCACTGTGGACATTCACAAGAAATAGTGCAGTGTTGATAGGTTGCAAGTAGTGTACATCAAACTACAACTGTAACAATGTACAACATTAGGATTCTTAAAAAAAATATTTGATACAGTTTGTATTTCACTAGTACTTAAATAGCTTCCTTGGTTTATATTTCATTAGTGCCAGGAGTTCCTATTCAATCCAGAGATCCAGTACAGAGAGAAGACACCAGGCCTAGGAATAATAACTCACATTTAGTCAGTAAGTAGCAATATATTTTCAATTGTTTATTTATAAAAAGTGTCAGCTGTTATTGAAAGCCAAGATAATTGTCTCAATATTTTGTCTTTACATGTATTTTATTTATACAGTAGGTTTGCGGTTGCACCATGTGTGTGAGAGAGAGAGAGGTTTGAGGAGTCCTGAACAGGACTCTGACTCGGTAATCTTTCTTGGAGGAGTGTAGTCCTGAAAAGGACTGTTTGTTATCTTTCTTGGCATATAGATCTCAGGAGAACTATAGCACTTGGAGAGGATGAGTGGCTCGACGTTTCGAACAGGTTGACTATCCGTCGTCAGGAATGTATTATATTGTTTGCAGTAGGATGGTACTATTGTGGTATCACTTTCTTTGAGATAAAAGTACTTTTCAGTCTTTTGAAAGCTATTAACATACCGTAGTTGGCCATGTAAGAAATTACAAGCTCTATGTATGAAATGTTAAGAGCAAGAGCCAATTCTCACTGTGTAAAAAACATGAAATCAGTGAATTTTAGTCTTTTACTTAAATCCTTAGTAGCCAGTTTTATGCTGTCTTTAAAGCCTATATATTGTATTGCTGCATCATTAACTGTAGCCCCAAATAGATTCAAGACTTTTCATTTAGCCAAGAAATAGTATGCTTTATTTATATCCAAAGTTCATTTTTCCAAGAAACATTCCAATCTTACATGTCGTTGCAAAGATGTGTGTGCTGCCATAAGAATTTCAACTCATTTTGGACCATAGTCAGTACTTAAAAAGTAATAGCACTGCCTTTGAATATAATTTTCATCTACATGCAGCTTTGTTTCGTAAATGAAACTGCATTTATTAAAAGCCCTCCTCAGTGTTTCTTGGCAGAGTTAGTATGATTGATTGTCTTTGTTTTCACAGCTGAGTCTAAGGTGAAAGCAGTGACATCCACCAGTGTGTTCTACATAGCAGTGGGGGTGGTCTGTGGAATCATCCTTCTCTTTGTTTTAGTGGTAGCACTTATCCATGTCAGAACAATGAGATCATCTGATCCAGCAAGGTGAGAAATTCAGTTTAAGAATAGTATCCAGATTATAGGATTTAATTTTAATTAATTAATGATGGAGCAGAGAGCACAAAAGAGAAAGAGAGCTAGAAAGGACATATGTTCATAATTAATAATAATAGTGGAGTCTTGTATAGCACTCATGTCTGGCACATTGCCAGCCTTATGAGAAAACATGAGGAGATTAAGGCCTCCTGTGTTGTTACTGAAAGAATAATTGTCATATACAAATAAAATGTATACAGATACATGAACACAATTAACTGTAACATGGGAAAAACTGTGATTAAAAGCAATACAAATTCCATTCAGATGACATAATAAGTATGAAAAGGTATTAAGATCATAATTGCAAAGTGATACAACACCAACATGAATCCTTTTTTGAATTCCTGTTTGCCCTTACAGTAGTGATGCCAGTAGTACTGTGTTGATTAATGGAGGCAGACAACCAGAGCATCCAAACTTTCCCAAGATTCCAGAGCCAAAGGTCGACAGCATTTCTAATGGAAATGGTAAGTTGTTTTTTAAATATCACAGTTAATGGAAATGCCTTTGAAATGTAATCATTTAGAATGATGTCATTATTGACCTACATCCCATTTTTAAATGATTAGCATGTTAAAGATAAAGTTGAGTTCTGGTCGTGCAATTGCATTGTGAAAGAAACGTTGTTGAATCGATCAGAAAAGGTGGATCATCTAGCAAATGAGTATTGGTGTGTACTGCAAGGTTCTGGAATTATCAAAATGATAAGAAATTTGGCCCAGTCTTGGTAAAGTTACAAGCACTACACAAAAAGATGTATGTGAGACTACACGAACATGTGGCATAAAAATCTGTCCCAATTTTTATGATGTTAAATGCCATATTTAGAATATTAAGGCATTTGAAGAGCCATACTTTTCAGGGAACATTTTTTATCTGCTGTTCATTGAGACGTGCCCATTTAGACTTCTTTATTTCATATGTATGTCTATATTTTTTGTAAAATGTGGAACAATAAAAACTTGAAACTTGAATGTGTCTTTGTCTTTGTCTTTGTCTTCCTAGGTTACAACTCACTTCACTACCAGGTCTGTCCTTCATTAGCAGAAGCTGAAGACTTGAGATTAAAACTAGCTCCGTATGCCATTGAGAGAAGCAGAATCACTCTGGGTGAAGTGCTGTTAGAAGGTACAAACTTATCATCCAATCACCAACTCATATTTAAGCAAACTAAGATTACATAACAGCTAATGGCAGTCAAAATTATGCTGGATATTCTTTCTCGTTCAGACTATTGTAGTAGGGTATTTGACTGCGATAAAAGAAGGCTGTGAGAAATAATGACTGCCATATTTTGTAAGCTGGATTACTATATAATCTTATATTATTAGATTTCCATTCAAAAGAATGAATTGCATTGAAACACTCAACAGTTTTTTTTTTTTTCTTTTTGTGCTATTATGCTCCTCATTTTCATTTTTGTGTTGATCAAAAGAACTTTCCATGATATCTGTCTTCACAATGCATTGACCCGTAATAATTCTTCTAGAAGAAATATTTGAAATAGTATAAACAAAAAATAATGAAATGGTTGAAATGAAAATTATTACCGTATATAACGGTGTATAAACCGCACTTTTTTGCCGCCGAAAAAAATTCAAAGTCGGGGGTGCGGTTTATACACGGTACACCAAAAAAAAAAAAAAAAATTTTTTTTTTTTTTTTTTTTTTAAAGTTTCAATTTATGCCCCTCCACCTGGCGCTATGCCTGGCAATGTCTCCCGGCTCGGTAATCGGTGTGTTGACTCACCACTCGGAAACTAGAACAACACTCAAATTTGTCTGTCATCTTGGTTTGAAAGTAATCTTTCTGATAGAACTCAATATGTAGTTTATAATAATAATTCCTCCAATTTTTTTTCTATTACATGGTGTACCACAAGGTTCTATCCTAGGTCCCTACTGTTTTTTAATTTACAGTACCGTAATGATCTTACACACACACAAAAAAAATCTCGGCAAAAAAAAAAAAAAAAAAAAGTTTTTTTTTTTTTTTTTTTTTTTTTAAGGGCGAAAAAGAGGGGTGCGGTTAATACACGAGGGCGGTTTATACAACGTTATTTACGGTATGTTTATTCTTTAGAAGTGCAACATTTTACTTGATTTTACATGATGTGTTGAAACAATGTTTGACATTTTGATTCTTTATAATGATTATTGCTAGGCACGTTTGGGCGTGTTCACCAGGGAGTGTTAATCAGTGCAACAGGAGATTCAGAACAAGATGTTTTCATCAAGACTGTAACAGGTAAGTGTAAACCAGTACCAACCAGTATGAACCAGTTTGAACCATGTGAATCAATAATGTCCCCCCCCCCCCCTCCCAATAGAATATGAAGCATTTATACATGTATGCCAATAGGTATTATTGTTTTGGTCTATGAACAATGCTCTTTGATACATCTTTTTTTTCTTTTCATTATCACACCAATATTCCAAGAATATGCTCAACACGAGAGTTGATTTCCAAATTCCTACTAAAAACAGATGCTAAAGGTAAAGACCAGGTTTGGAAACGCCCTACTCTCAAAAAATGAAATGGAAGCTCTTATTACCAATAATGTGAAAGAATATGAATTGACTAATACGTGATCATACAAATTTTGCTGAGAAACCGCCTACTAATTGATATATTTGGTAAATTATTATATCTATTTGGACCTGATAGATATAACTCACGTGTCGCGAACGTGTGCCTAGTCCCATATACATATTTCTGTGTACAGTGCTTGTAACTTTACCAAGACTGGGCCAAATTTGTTATCATTTTGATACCAGAACCTTGCAGTACACACGAATACTTATATGCTAGATGATCATCTTTTTCTGATCAATTCCACAACGTTTCTTTCACAATGCAATCGCATGACCATAACTGGTCTTTATCTTTAAAGAGATTTTGGAGGATTTTCTTCTAAATTGAAGCTTCTAAGATTGATGTGAACCCTCTATTTCATATCACTAGATCATTCATCAGAAGAACAGCGCCATCTGTTGGTGAAAGAGAGTTGTCTCCTTCAAGGTCTGAGTCATAAGAACATCTTGCCATTGCTTCATGTGTGTTTCTCTAACCCTCCCTTCATCTTGGAGGCGTTTATGAAGCTAGGGAATCTCAAGCAGTTCCTCAAGAATGGACGGATTGGCCCAGGAGACAAGCATCAGGTAAGCGCATGAAGTCAATTCATAACATTTATTCCAGGGGCCATATTCTGAAAATGAAGTTAGTAAACCAAATGTTAGTTGTCATAACAAATAAAAAATAAGTAATTGGTTAATGTCTGCGCCAAGCTGGCTGTTTTTGCGTTAAGTTAAAAGAGACATCTGCGCATGCACCAATATCAAGTTCACTTGTTATGACATTTAACATAGTTTTTCCCTAACATAAAAGATAATGCCTTTTTTTCAGATTTCAAGGTTTCTCTTAATACTGGAGTTTGACCAATTGCTGCTTTCAATAGCATCATCTGATTCATTCTACATTTTGACCGTCAAATTGTGAATGGGACAAATTAATTTAATTGTACATCATAGTTATGTCACCCATAAATTAAGATTTGTCTTTGTGATTTTCTAGATAATTTAACTGAGAGGTAAAGGTACCAATGTGTTTATCTTTGTGTGATTTTCTGTAATTTTTTAATGAAAAATTAATTTGTGTAACTCCTCTAAAGATCCTTTCCAGATGTTGTGCCCTCATATATATAATGAAAACATTATTATGTACGAGTACTGTAGTTTACATTCCACAACTTAGCATACATGTATTAAATTGAATTCTTATTAATAAAAAATTCTCTAAATGCTTTGAGAGCTATATGTTCAATTCATTACAAGACAAAAATCTCTCAGACATCAGACCCTCTCCCATTTGAGCACTATTTTCACAAGATTTGATGTTGCTTGGATAAAGCTTTAGTTTCCGATGACAAAAGTAGCAATATACATTCAACTGAATACCGCTTGTATTTTGTATTTGTATTTATTAACATTTATTTCCTTCTCAACAGTACAATATGAAACACAATGTATATATACATGATATATGTAACAATTATTTCAACATAGAGTATACAGTAAATAATTCAGATACGAAAGGAGGGGAAAACCCGGAAAGCAGAGCTTGAGTTGGGAACGTCCATAATAAATTAACACAGTTACCAAGAGAACATTATAGATATTATTATGAAAATTACATTTTATATAACAGAAAGTTGATAGGAAAGAACAAAAATAGTAAATGGAACAGAGAGAAGAAGAAAAAAAAATGAGGAGAGAATTAAGTAAAGGAAGGCATGTTCACTTATAAAGAGAAAGTTACCTCAATTGGCTGTGCATGTGTCTGTGATTACATCATACAAATAACGAAGTACTACAATTTTAAAATAGACAGCGGGTACATATCATTAAAAACAAGCAAAATCACCAAACAGACAACAGCTTTATCCGACAGCATTGTCCTGGGAATTTACATATGGTACTAGCTTGTGTGTTTCATCTTTTCATTCCAGGCAATATCAACTCGTGATCTAGTCCATCTTGCCATTCAGATCACACATGGAATGATGTATCTGGGTAAAAAGAGACTCGTTCATAAAGATCTCGCTACAAGGAATTGTGTGTAAGTAAACCAATCTCCCTATTACTCTTTAAGTTCTTACTGATGTCAGTGTCAGACTACCAATCATGATAATGAAGTTTGTTTACGCTATCGAGACCTAGTCTTAATAGGGTGTCTGATCGCGCACCACTCAAGATTGTGTGCTAAAATCCTTCCCATTGAGATTGCACGCATTTACGTAAAGTGCCAAAATTGGTCAATAGTCTTTTGAAAAATGCCCTAGGGCTTTTTTGCAAAAGACTATTGACCGGTTTTGGCATTTTACGGGAATGGCTAAAATCACGACTCCAATTTTGACCAATCAGATGGCTGGATTTCTAAAGTGAGGTATATAATTATTCTTATGCAATGGAAGATTTCTTTCTGTATCAGTGTTAAAAGACACAAGTTCAACTAAAACCAGCATTCTGATTAAAGAGCTATAGACAATAACAATAATCTAGCATAACTATCAATCTGCAGGTCAATCACTGCAAACATGAAGCAAGGTTGTGACAGTTGTTCTAGATGAAGAAATGATTCAATGTATTTAACTTACAAATGAATGCTAACATGTCAGTAATCATGTTATGTTTTTGATCTGTTTGTATAAGAATGATATAGGACTTCTGTAAAAAAAATATATAAAAATACATTAATTTCCTTTTAGTATCACTTGTTAATTCGGCCACTGCTATATGCACATGCATAATGTATGTACTGTTTGGTTGGTTTGTGGTGAACAGAGGGTTGATCGGTGGATTTTTTTTCTTTTTCTTTGCAGGATTGATGAGGACTACAACTTGAAGATCACAGACAACGCTTTGTCAAGAGATCTTTTCCCTAGTGACTACCATTGTCTGGGAGATAATGAGAACAGACCTGTTAAATGGATGGCTGTGGAATCCCTGGTTCATAAGAAATTCTCACATGCTAGTGATGTGGTGAGTATTAAAGAAACCTTGGTAGTATAAACAGACCTATTCATGATCTAAAAGCTGTTAAAGTTGAGTGACAAAACAAATTTGTATAGTCGGTAGTTAATTAATATTTTCTTGGAAAATTTTCATCAGTCTCTATAGCATTTTATGAATTGAATACAAGGTGTTATCTCCAATTTAATGATTAAGTTTGTTTCCTTCTTTCTGTTCATTTCTGCATCTTGCTATACCCCCATCTTTCTTTGCAACTCTCTTTCTCTCTCTCTCTCTCTCTCTCTCTCTCTCCCTCCCCTTATCATTCTCTCTCTCTCTCTCCCCCTCCCTCCCACCCTCCCTCTCTCTCTCCCTCCCACCCTCCCTCTCTCCCTCCCTCCCTCCCTCTATCTCTTTCTCCCGCCATCTTTCTTTCTTTCTGTCTTCTCTTATTTTGTGTAAATCTGTTTGTATTCTGTTCATTCCAATTCCCTCTCCCCTGACTTTCTTACTTTCTCTCCATCCCTCTCCCATCACTCCTTCTCTTCGTCTTTCTCTTCATCTTTCTCTTCATCTTTCTCTTCATCTCACTACAGTGGTCATTTGGAGTGACCCTGTGGGAACTGGTCACCTTAGGTCAGACACCATACATGGACCTTGACCCCTTTGAGATGGCTACCTTCCTTAAGAGTGGTTATCGTATGCCTCAACCACCAAGCTGTCCAGATGAACTGTGAGTAGGATCACCAATTCAATTATTCAGCATACTTGTGTTTGAGAAAACTAAATGAAATAGTTCTGAATATTCATAGCCTACCTGGGGGGGGCGTTTCACAAAGCCTTTTTTCAATGACAAATGACAAAAATCAGTGACAAATCTGCTGATAACCAATCAGAAGAAAGGATTTCAGTAGCTTATAACACAAATTGTAATTTGTCACTGATGACAAGTTTTGTGAAACGCCCCCCCCCTGTATTGACTGGCAGGAAGTTTGATATGCATGTAACATTTTAAAAATTGTCTTGAAAGTCTGAGGAATTAATCGTCTTGAATTCACCTTGTTAAGCCCATAGAGAGACTTGAGTAGATTATTTGCTATATAAAACAATATTAATAATAGTAGTAGTAGTAGCAGTATTTTATTGTTATTGTCATTGTCACTGTTACTGTCATTATTATTATTAACATCTCATGGTCTAACCCCTAAAAGATAATATGTTTACAATGTGTGCAGGGCTGCTGGAAAGGATCATCAAATAATAGACCAGTTCATGACTGCAATGACCCCGAATATCCACAGATCTTCAAAACATGAAGATTTCCCACTTTGTACATTTTGAAATAATCACTCCTACAGCGATGGAGATGCTACATACTTTGCCTTTGTTTCCCCTTTTCAAAGAATACTTCCACTTGTGTATCATCAAGTGCTCTGCTTGTGCATAAATGAATAATGATTACATAACTTTCATGAGCCGTCTCCGTGTATTTCACAATTCGTTCTGCAATGACCTTTATCTGCTCATGCTCAGACTGCAACCGTGAACTGGCTTATTAAGCCAGTCAGTCAGTCTCTTGTATATTAAACAGTTTCTATAAATACACTTCTTCCCTCCTTTTTTGAGCAGTTGTGCCATAATGTGCCCTTTTGTGCATGCAGTGCAGTGACAAATTGTCAATCAAGATTGTCTTATCAAAGGTTTTCAGAGCTGTGTCTTGGATTAGAACCCCAAATCTGTTATATTTGGTCCAATGACCTACTGCTTATCCATGACATTAGCTAGGGAAACCAGGCTGAAGGCAAAGAATTGTAGGAATCACTTTTGATTACTCATTTTACAAGTATCATCTCAATCCTCCCTCTCTCTCACATGGTGCATCCGCAAGCCTACTGTATATCTACATCACCATGCAAGCCGATACTTACAAGCAGCATCTAAGTATCATCTCGTTAACCTCAAAGAGTTTTCAGGAGAATGATAAAGAAGATGTAACAGTTTTTTCCTCTAAACAGGCCTGATAGTTACCTGATTTAAATTGGTTTCCTGATTTCTTTTATTTTTTTTTTATTTTTTTTCTCCAGATTTTATCCTATTTTTTCCCAATTTTCTTACTCAAAAGGAGGGAATGTTGTTAGATGCCAATTCTTTTACCCCAAATCTCCCTTCTTTTTTTTTACTCAAGGGGGGCGTGGTTGAGAGGGGATTTTTTTTTTTATTTTTTTTTATAGTGCCCACTATCACCCCTGTCTAAATGAAACTAATGAATGCCATCATTTGGGATTTCCAAAGGATGAATGTATTAAATGATTTTTCTCCTATGTTTCTCCTTCCTTGCTCTGCAGGTTCAATCTGATGGCTTGTTGCTGGGCTCTCTTGCCACAGGATAGACCCAAGTTTAGTCAGCTGTGTGCTGCCCTCACAGACTTCCACCGTACACTTGGCATCTACATCTAAGCTTCCTGCCTGAAGCTTCTCAATGCCTCTCTAAGCTCTTATCCTACTCAACAGAAAGTGGAGACCATGATGGACGCCTCTACTTTAAAGCTTATCTGTACCAGTTTACAGGAGGGATTAGACCACACTGCAAGGTCACTGGACAGGTGGTTATCTCATCAACTCAGCTCTCAATTAACATAAGAAAAAGAGGATCATGGGGGACCAATGGTCACCGATTAGGCATTGTTTTCTATATAGAGGGAGCAAGTAGCTACAAGTAGGACAGTGTGGCTTTAACTTCTGTTTATGCAGAGCTTCATGTGATGCAAAAGGAAGAGCAACAGTGAGGGGGTAATGTTGCAAAATGTCTGTTGTTTGGTGTGCATTAGACTAGGTATGGAGCTGCTCTGAGTGCACCTCTGCTGATATTAATGTATTTTATAAATATGTAAGAAAAATAGTCATCCATGTATAGCTATTATGTAGACCAAATTGTGATGGTTGTCCTTTTATTCCACATTTTATTACAACTCTTGTTTTTCATTTTCTAACTACAACAATAATGCAAACGATGTAGAGTAATACAGTAAAGAATGTATTGAAAATGTATCACAAATTGCTAACTGCAATATAGTAGCTTTCAATAATAATAATAATAATAATAATTTGTTCTTCTATAGCGTATTTCATGTCTGTTGACATTTCAATGCGCTTTACAATCATTTTGTGTGAATAGTATAGAAAAGGCATTTGTTTATATTAGTTTGCTGATAATGTTTGTATTTCCTGTAGGCTTTCATTTACCCTACATTCTATAAAGTGAGCTTCAGAATGCATTCACAATATTCAAGATGAAAGTGAAAAGTCTCTTTAACTAGTGGACTACTGAATTTTAAAGGTCCCATAGGCTTAACACAGGGACCACCAGGTTCCATAAGCTTAACACAGGAACCACCAGGTCCCATAGGCTTAACACAGGAACCACCAGGTTCCCATAAGCAAAAGGTTAACCTCATCTTATCCAATATTGAAGCACATTTTGTATGAGAGAAGAATTTATCTCTTACTTTTACCCTCAGAGGAAATTATGACATGAAATTGAATTTGAATAAATTGTGTAACAAATGAAAGAAATATGTAATTAAAAAGTACTAAATAACCTTGAAAGAAAGAATAAGTTAATTGATATGTGTAAAGCCAAATAGAATCAACTTGATATACTCTCATGTCTACTTGCGAATTCTCAGTACTGTTTTATCAAACTATTACTTGCCCTACAGAATCCTATGTTTTCAAAGTCCTTTTTTTTACCTCATGATTATGTCTATATAGATGTAAAATTGTAAGGATAAACCTACTTAAAATCATGTCCAGGTGATATATTTTTTCTATATTAATGTTTGTGCTTTTAACCTAAATTCTCCTTCTATGCATTTTATTTGTTTATAATCTAAATGGTCCACAACCTTGGTTTTGACCACTTGCTAGGACTTAGTTTTGACAGGAAGGCAATGTTTTGTCTTTCCATCCTTTGTGCAGTTAATCTGTTTGTAAATATTTTTACATTTCTTTTGGTGCTTTATAAAGTTAATTGTGTTTCTATTGGTTGCTCTTAATATACAATATTTTGTTCATACCTGCTTGTACATGTATGTACTCACTGATCTAGCATAGAAAGCATAATGTATGCTGTGGATTACTTCCTGTACAATAGTGCATGATACATGTAGGTCAACTACATATAACTATAAATTGTTGACAAATCAATGAAGTTTTACAGTTTAATAATTCATTTCATATTGGTATCTGGGAAGAAGCAACCATTGGAATTTCTGATGAACACACCATGTGAGCTGGGATAGATATATTTGTTGAGACATACCGAAGACATGAACGCTGCGGTTGGTTGTCAACGATATATGAAAACTTTATGTTTTTACAAGGCTCACTGATAACTTATGTCCATATGTCCTACCCAGCTAAAATCACCAAATATTAAAGTACAATTTGTATCGATAATTATCAAACAGGGTAGAAAAAGAATTTCTTACATGTGATAGAAAAGCTTTATTTGATAGTCTTGAAGCATGTAAATAATGCTGATTTTGTCATTTTAAAATGTTTATTAATATATGCTTGCAGGATTGCCAGCACTTTTTGATATATTTGTTGTAGAGAAGTTTATGCAAGTGCATGTACATTTGTAAATCTTGATTGTAACAATGCACAAAGCTTTGGGTAGTATCTATGAGTGAGAGATTTGATGTGGTAGAGCATTGCCAAATAAATTCAATGTTATATGAGTACAAGAAACAAATTAAGTACATATCCTGTTCAAAGATGATTTGATAATGGGGTGTAAGCACAACAGAGGATAAATGATTTGATTATTGAAAGTTATGACAAATGCAACATATATATTTACATGTATGATATCATGAAACTTGGGACCTGCTTGAGTATGATTAGCTATAGCTATTTAAAGGGATAGTTCAGTTTTGTTGCAGAGGGCGCTATACAAAACAATTTTATGTGAGATAAAGAAATTTGAAAGTACCGGTATATACAATTTAAATGACAAAATCATCTTTGTTAGATCAAAATCAGTTCAGAGACGGCTGAAATATCCATTAAAATAACCATTTCTAATATTTGTGGTGCCCCACAAATATTCAGTAATTTTGAACCAGCCGTTGAAAAACGAGATAGCGCCTTATACGTTTTATTCCAGCCAATGCCAATATTGGCTTTTTGTTGGTTATTATACGCCCACCAGTGGGTCTGTGTATTGTTATTATTAATTAATTAACAGTCACTTTTGTTGTTGAAAGTGGAGCTGAATTGGTATGATCGTATTCAATCTAAATTCACACATTTTGTGGTCTAAAATCACCTTCATAGCAATTTTAGGTTCTAAAAGGGCATTAGAAATGTCATACAGTAGATAAGAATAAGAGCAATAATGCGCTTAGAAGGCATTTGTGGTCTTAAACAAGAACTCAACTATCCCTTTAAGATATAGTCAGTTTTCGTACTCAAGTCTCATAGGATCTAGTGAAATAGATATTCAACATTTATGATAACAAACATATTATATGTGTCAAACAAATTGAGAGCTGTGTAGGAAGCTGAAAAGATTCAGAAATCTTGTCTGGAGTTTGAAGACTCTTTCTTGTATGTGGTATTGCATCTTTCTAGTCCAAACAACTCTTATAATGATATGCAAACTCATCTTTTTATATATGGAGAATGAATCTGATTTTGTTTGTTTATACATTTACTTTATCAGAACTCAAGATTACCTGAGTGTTTTATTGATCCAAATAATATGAAAGATTAATCTGCATTCTCAGTATAAAAATATAGTTCACTTTTTATCTACAGGGTAGATATATTCATTTGACTGCTACAATGGTACAACAGCAAACTGCTTGATTCTACTCTCATGAATTCAGCTGTAGGAAAATAATTTATCTCAGAGGCTAAGCTGAAAAGATGCTTTAAAAGTGTATTCATTGTTGAAAAGATAAATCAAGTATTAAATGAATTACAAGGTCACAGTGAGGGGTATAATATATACTTGTAGTGAATTTGAATAGAGTTTTATCAAGCGCAGAATACTTTGAATTGAAAAATGTTGTGTACAAGATGTTATACTCATAGTAATACAATTATGCTACTAGCACAACATGTACAAAGGTGTCCTACATGCATTGGTAGTATGAAGTACTAAGTGTAATATATTTTTGCTTTGTATAATGCATTTATTTATTTCTGTACAGGCTTTGTGTGTGTGTTGTGTATATAATTCAGTATAGGAAAATTAGTATGTCATGACCAGTATTTAGATTTGTTATACATTAGAAGATATTTATTTGCAATGTAAGAATGAAAAATTTCAAGATGATTGATCTATACAAAGTCTTAGTTAGAAGCGCCTGCAAGATGTTGTATTGGGTAAACCCCAATGCGTATCATATGATTCTCTGTGCTTTAATGAACATATTTTTATATAAAGTTAATCCCAAGCATCACATAATGACATTTCCAGAGAAATTTGAGTTTTCAATAAAAAATATCATAGAAATTGCAAATTAATGATAAGATATATTTACTAATATCGTTTCACAGCATTTAAGGTAATGCCAAGTTTTAGCCCCTAAAACACTTTGGCTTTCGAGCAAATTGCCTCTGTACACATATTGAACTGTTCTTTAAATTCATGTTAAAAAAATGAATTTGCCTCTGTACATGCACATATTGAACTGTTCTTCAATTTCATGTTAAAAATAAATTTGAATGTGGGTGTCATTTAGATGAATACCTTTATAGAGATTTGATTAAACTCATGAAATAATGCTTGAGAGTATTCAGTACACAATTATACAGGTCAAGTTGCTCCAATTTAATACAAATTATGCCATCCATTGCAAATGTATTCAATTCAAATAGTATTGAAAAGCTTTAAAATGAGTCAGTATTCAGATCTTAAACTCCAGGTGGAGTATTTAGTTGTGTATTCGTTCTGTTTTATACCCCGGTCAAACCGACTGACCATTGGAAGTGATACAAGTCTTTATTCGGTCTGGTGTCGGTTTCACTAAACTTGTCATCAGTGACAAATGTAAGTTTTTGTTATAAGCTACTTAAATCCTTGCTTCTGATTGGTTATCAGCAGGTTTGTCACTGATTTTTGTCATTTGTCATTGAAAAAAGGCTTTAGGAAACGGGTCCCTGGTGTCTGTCTCTTTGGTTGACTGAGGTATTATAACATGTAGAGAACCAGAAGGATGTTCTTGTCTCAATAAATTATTGACTTTTATCCTTTTTGCTACTTAAAATGTAATCTATGAAATGCATGCCACATACAACTTCCAACTGCATCCTTAATTCATAAATTGGCTGAAAAATGGGTAATCTTTGTATGCTGCATAAATCTTGTTTTGAAGGATATAACAGAGCATGTAGCCATTTACATACATGTCACATTAAATGAGTAAAGCACTTATGAAAGCAATCCTTTCAATTACCTATGTAGAACTGTAATGTTTTAGTGTGCAGTCTGTAGCTAAAGCAGATTGCCTGTGTAAATATGAATGGAGCTCTCATAAAATCCTGTTTGTAATGAAAGTAGATTGAGAGATAGAGAAATGTCACAATTCTGCACCTTGCACACAAATTTGATACAACGGAAACAACCTTGAAACAACGAATATAATCTGACTTGAGTCATAACTTTTTTTGCCAAATGACATAGAACTTGTTCTTCCATCTTTTTCTCTCCAATCTGAAATTCACTCCACTGTCAGTAAAAGAAAATTGTTTCTTGAAATTCAACTGTAATATGTTTATTGTACCTTTAATGTTAGTTAAGGGTTGTTTAATTTAAAAACATGAACAGTGTTTTAGTTTGTTCTTGCTCTAAAGTCAGTAAAGTGATTTTGTACTTACTCTGAATTACAAGAATGTGCTATATAAAAAGATCTTTTCAGTATTTTAATATGAATATCATTATACTGCTTGTTAAATCCCTATAAGGACTCCCGCTCTTTGAAGAAAAAAATACCTTCCAACGATGCCTATTGTATATCTATGTTATTGAATATCTAAATGAATTGAAGGCAGACTTGGATATGGCCATATTGAATTTAATAGTTTAGTGCTGTTTTGTAGGAAATAATCTCACTGTTGAATAAGAGTTCCTTATTGCTACTCTACTCATCTTCCCTTTACGGTTTCCCTCAATCTTATTATTCCACCGGTACTACTTCTTGATTCCTCCTACTTATTTCCCCTTTCCCTCATCTTTTTTTTTTCTTTTTTAATTCTGTGTACAGACGGCATTCTCTTGACGTATGTTATTCACAAAGATGATAGATTTCTAATAAACTCCATATCCAGTCCAAAATACCTTCTAGAGTCATTTCACAGTGATACATACAATATATCTTACTTTATGCTTAATACTTACTTTATATATCTCTCTGCATATTACCAAGATATTATTATTTTTATGTTCAAGCTCTTTTATACTCCAATTTACTATTAAATGTGATATGTATACTGTATGTACATGTAATGTGTACAGTTTTTTTTATCATGATCCTTTTTTTTTCCAATAAGTACTGTTCTCTTTAATAATAATGTTCTAAATCTTGAAATAACCATTTTGACCATTAAATATATGCATGTTAAATAAAGTGTTTGAACTGTTTGTATGTGTATTCTTTAAAGATAAAGACCAGTTATGGTCATGCGATTGCATTGTGAAAGAAACGTTGTGGAATCGATCAGAAAGGGTTGATCATCTAGCATATAAGTATTGGGTGTACTGCAAGGTTCTGGAATCATCAAAATAATATGAAATTTGGCCCAGTCTTTGTAAAGTGACAAGCACTGTACACAGAAATATGTATATGGGACTACGCACACGTGCGTAACCCGTGCGTTTATCTCTCACACACCAATAGATAAACTAATTTACCAAATATATCAATTAGTAGGCGGTTTCCCGGCAAAATTGTTATCATCATGTATTAGTCAAAACATACTCTTTTACATGATTGGTAATAAGAGCTTCCATTTTCATTTTTTGAAATTGGGGCGTTTCCAATACAGGTCTTTACCTTTAACATAAGAGACTGATACTTGTACTCTCTTTTGAGAGCCAGAAGGGCAGACAAGTTAATAACCTTCTTTTGTTGTAAATGATTTTTGGCTTGCACCCAGTAAATAATATACTCCTCGATCTTGTACTTGATAACAAGTCAGTAAAAAGTAAGTACTGGGTGCAAGCTAAAAAAATGATTGAAAGTTTTCCCAGAAGAATAACATTTAATAGCCTTCTATCTGTCAGTAGATGACATCAAGTATTGTGTTTGATCATGCTTCGTTGCTAACGACATTTAAAGAGTGGTATTGTGTGTATCACACATAGACGTACAGTATGTAGATTCATATAAAGGTAAAACAAAATACATGTTTTATGATTTTAAGAGAGAGAGTGAGAGAAGCGATCAGAGGAGGATAGTAAGAGAGAGAGAAAAAAAGAGAATGCAAAATAGGAGATATACAGTGTGTCCCAGAAAAACTGTATTGCATTTTTCCTGTAACAATGCGAGGATTTTACAGGAAAATTCCCTTACTATGAAGTGTCTTCATAATGAACGATGGGAAGCCTTTCCCCTCAAACTTTTCTTGATCAGAAAAGAACTCACTTGTAGCAAGATGTACATGACATGTTACTACATATTAAAGGCATTTAACTACAACATTTCTTGTGCGTCAATATACACAGAAAAAAAGTAGTTTCTTAGAAATTAAGGAGAAAAAAACATGTGAATTTATGGCTTTACATTCCATGCTAAGGATGCAAGATATAAACTTGATTCTTTATTGCAGGCATTAATATATACATGTAATAGTGTACATGTTGTAGCTCAGATTGTTACACCTACTTCATACTAATATTGCATCATTTTGCCACATATCATATGAGAGGAAATGACAGCTTGATGTTTGAGAGATAATCCCATCTATCCTCATCATCATCTAGTGCCGTCCCTTCGGAAGGGGTTGGCGGATATATGCACCTCCATCTCTTTCTGTCATGTACCCTTGCTCTAACCTCTCCGTAGTTAAAACCAGTCCATTTCTACATCTATCCTACACATGCAAATACAAAATAGACCTTTAGCATATACAAAACCACAAATCATTCATTCTAGATTATATCTTAACTGCTAGGCAATGGCCCTTTTACCCCCAAATAAATCTGGGATTAATTTCTCTGAACTTTAATAAACACAGTAATCAAACGTTTATTACTTTATATACAACGTAATAGGGGATTACGTTTTAGCCTCTACGGTAATGAGCAAGTAATAATAATAATAATACAGACATTTATAACGCGCAACATATCCACCCAGAGGGTGCTCAAGGCGCTTACAATGAGCTACATAATATACTTAGATACAATTTTGCTTACATTACATTACACATGGTTATAAAAAAGAAGAAGATGATATTAGTTAAAGTTGGCCATTAGATAAGTTTTCAGGCTGGTCTTGAAACTATCTACTGATTTACAGTAAGTGTGTTAGGGAGACTGTTCCACAATCGGGGAGCTGCTGAGGCAAATGCTCGATCTCCCCATGATCGTCTGGTCTTAGGGATGATCAGAGTTGATGTATTGGCAGAACGCAGGCCAGAACGACGAGGCTTGTGAAAGTTGAGTAGAGAAGAGATGTACTGTAACTATACCACTGATGAAGATATTGCTGTGTGAATTGATATTTGTACAACTTGAATTGATGCTAGAAATGCGCAGGCGGATGTGACATTTTCAGATGTGAACATCTTGATAAATACTTGTTTTAAAGTTTGGAGAGCTTGTTATTTTAAGATTTTTAGACTAAAAGACACATCTTTACCATGTAAAAGAGGAAAATTCAAGTCAGTTCTAAAATCCCCCTTAATTTTACACGAAACATCTATTTACAGTAAGGACGTCATAACATGCTCTTTGCATTGAGCCTGTGGCAGCCAGAGTTTTATACATTCCAATTAATTTAACATATTAATGACATAAAACAGGCTAAAGACATGTCATTATCTCTTTAATTACATTCATGGCACCTCTCTTCTCTGATGTAATTAGAATTAGATAATATTGATAAATTATGCGGTGGATGTGACAGAGTTTAGAGAGAATGGACACGCTGCTTATTCTCTATTTGCTCAGCATTGCGTAGCATTAGACCCCCCAACAAGACTTGTTACAGTGCCACATGATCCAAAGTCATTGAAATGGTCAACTTAGATTGAGCGATGGAGAAAATTGAAATAAATCTATATAAAAGTCCTAAAATTTGGTACAAAGTTAGCTTAAATACCTCCTCATTGTGAAAACACAAAAGGTACTATGTCCCATTCTCTTAATATGATATTTGTCTTCAAAATTACCTAAAACTCCAAAAAAAAAACATTATATTATCAGAGATAATGATACAAATTAAGCCATGGCATTACATTTGTCTTTAAATGTACATTCTTAGGAAAATCATAGCTTCACCAGAGCTAATCACCTGTTTGCAGTAGACCATACATTACCAACATACTGGAGTTAGATTGCTCAGGAAACCGGCCTTCCCCGGAAATATCCTACAAATAGAATAAATTATCACAATTTATTATCCAGCTCATTGTACACTCAACCCAAGAAAAGAGCTAAATGAAAACCTAACATGTATGTAAAAGCTCTGGGTAAGTTTGGATTGCTGTCATTATTTGTCGCCGTGTGTTATTCGACTTGCCTGGAGTTAGTCACCGTGTGAACAGCCCCCCTCCCCCCCCCCACCCCCCCCCCCCCCTCCCCCAAAAAAGTTCCACTCTTAAAATTAAAAACAAGAAAGGGAAAAAAACAAAGAAGAAGATAAGAGAGAAAAATACAAGGAACAAGACAGAAAAATGCTCTATCCACAAATGGAATCACTTCAGTCGGTCGCAACGTACAATATACTTTATCTTTAAAATTAAGGAAGAACTGTAGAAAATTACATAGACATAGATTACATTTTGTGTTTACAAGAGCTTTGGTATAGAGAGATAATAGCGGTTGGTTATATTGCGCTGATTTACTAAATGTATGCACGCATTTTAGGTAATAGTGATATAATATAATATTAATGATAGAATTATATATCCAGGTGTACAAAGCCTGGTCGCACAGGTCCTTACCTACAGTAATCATAAAAGTACAGACGGCAATGTTTCCAGAAGAATCTTTAGCTTCACATGTGATGCTAGTGTCTCCAAGATGAGAAAGATCTATGGATGTGTGAGAGCAGTTAACGGACGGATTGGGATCTACGTTGTCTGACACAGATGGGATGAAAGCCATGACAGCAAGGTCTCGATCCGCGATGGATGTTTGGATGTCACGGCATTTCCAACTAGGGGGCTCGTTGTCTGCGGAAAACAAGACAAAACTACTTTAAGAGTTATAGTGTACGTAGCCAGTAGCGGTTCCAGGGGGGTTGCCGGAACGTCCGCAGCTCCCCTATTGGCGGTACCAAAAAAAAAAGGATAAGGAAAAAAAGAGGGAGAAAAGAAGAGAAAAAAAGGAAAGGAGAAGAGAAAAGAAAGATGTGAAAAGAAAAGAGAAGAAAAAAGAAAGAAGAGAAAAAAAAGAGAGAGATGGAGAAAAAGAAAAAGAGAGAAGCCGGGTGAGAAAGGAAGAAAGACAATTAAATTGCACTATAAGTAAAAGTAACAACGAATACGGGAAAAACTTGGGGGGGGGGATGTGCGTGTGAAATGCACGCGCATTGAGGGTGGGGTGACTGACCGTATTTTAATTTTGAGGTTGTGCAAAACAGAATTCAGCTTATTTTTTAAAAATCCTAAGCATGCTTGTTTATTTTAAGCCATATAAGGTTAGTGTAAAAAGGCTAAATCCTGAAAAGGCCGCGCCCGGCCCCTCCAAAGAACGGCATTCCCGGGCGGCAGTATGGAAATCAGGATATTTTTGTTTCATCCCCGAAGGCTTGGGAGTCATTATTGAAGAGGAAGCCGGCCATAGGCCTATACGTAAATGGCAGTGACGGTAACGATGGATAAAGGAATAAAGAGGAAGGGGTGCATATGATTGTTAACTGCAAGCGTATTTGAGATGATCATCCGATCATTTTAGGTTGTGCAATCTGGGTGTAAAAGCACTCACGATAAAGCCGCGCCCGGCACCTACAAAGATAAGCAGAATTGTAATCAAGAGATTGGGGGTCACCACAGAAGGCTTGGGAGATGTTATTGAATAGAGGGGGCCATCCGCATAAAATCGTGAGCCGCAGATTCGAAGTTAAACGTTAATAACACTACAAAGGCCATCACTCCTTGGTCAGAAATTCGGAAAGGGCACATTATTGTGGATCTACAGTGGATGTCTTTAGAAGCTATATACTCAACAGTCAAATTTTAAATTAACGGTAGAGGGGCCGCTTCACAACTCTAATTTTGGAAATGTAGAAATATGGCTATAGAAAGAACGTACGAATTGTTGTTTTTTTTTTTTTTTTAGAATGTATGTTTTCAGCATTCAAATTTGCAAAATCTAGCTTGGTCGGTACGCTCGCTCGCCCAATAACCAAAACTATGATTGACATTCTGCCCACGCTCCCGGCCGTGATTTATCCATGGTAGTATGGTAGCATGAACTACAAAAGCCAGAGTGGATGTGCGTATCAGGACAATTACCCCCTGGGCAATCATCCCCTGGAAAATTAACCCCTGAGAATTAACCCCCCAGGACAACTAACCCCCGAGGACAATTACCCCCGAGGGAAATTGTCCACGAGGACAACTACCCCCGAAGACAATTTCCCCCCGAGGACAACTACCCCACGAGGACAACCCCCGAGGACAATTACCCCCCCCCCGAGGACAACTACCCCCCCCCCGGACAACTACCCCCATAGGACAATGTTTTATCCTTTTTTATTCTTACATGACTGTGCCCATACGTGCGTACATAGCTCTTGACGAGTGCCAGAGTCAGGCAAAATAAATATTCTGTGAAGACTTTGGGATTCGGGGGAAACTTTTCATATCTTAAGAGGGTACCGTGACGCTGCTCCAGAGAAATGTATTTCTATGAATTTTGAGAAACATTGGACAATTACCTAAAACTTACATCCTTCGTGGAAATCAGCAACCGCACTGGCGTTACATAAATTATAATTAAAGGGAAATGTGTAATAAATGAGGAAGACAACGTGCTATAGTATTTGAAAGAATATGGGTTAATGCAGGGGACTCGTGGCCATCTCTCAATGTGTCAGATCGTCTTTTGCTATTGAATCATTATTGTCCACGGGGATAGTTGTCCTAGGGGGGTAATTGTCCTCGGGGATAATAGTGCTCGGGGTATAATTGTCCTCAGGCTCAGGGGGTATACTTGTCCTCGGGGGGTAATTGTCCTCGGGGGTAGTTGTCCTCGGGGGTAAGTGTCCTCGATGGGAGGTTAATTTTCCGGGGATTAATTGTCTTTCGGGGGTAGTTTTCCGGGGGTAATTTTCCGGGGGTGATTGCCCAGGGGTAATTGTGCCAGAACCCTTATGAATTATCAAAATATGCTCATCTGACCGCAATTAAATACCTAAAACCCGTGAGCTTCTGGTTGCTCTGCCCCCTGGACCCCACGCCAATTAGTGACCTGCAAGGGTCACAAATAACATATCGAAATATGCTCAACTGACCGTAATTAAATGCGTAAAACCCTTAAGTTTCCAGGGGCAGAGCCCGGCCCCCTGGACCCGACCAGGGGCCCGTCATGAAACACTTATAAAGCAACACAAGAGTTTAATTATTCTTGATTTCTAAATAAACAGACATTTTTATTGCAATCATGGTTGTAGCTAGAGCTGTTTCTTTATTTACTCCACAATTTAATTTCTTAACACCTGCAGTTAATGCGGGATGGGGTACGTTGCAGCCTCTCTTTCCCCGAAAATTTGAAAATTACGAGCTGACCGAATATACCTTTTTTATATCTAATCTCGTATATTTTGGTATGGTATGGTATATGGTATTTATTTCATTCTTCATTAAAAAAAATTTATACAATACATACAGAGTATTAAAAAAAAAAATGAAATACATAAATACATGTACATGTAAAAGGGTAACAACACAGATAATATGAATACAATAAAATTAACAAGGAAATTAGTTAAGAAAGCAAATTTATGTCGAATGAGGGGTCAACATAAAAGGGATTTAGCCTTGTTGAACGTTGCCCTCAAAACAAGTACGTTATTAATATCACATTAAGAAGAAAAAGAAAGCAGGCGGAAACAGTACCCATAGGAAAGTGGGAAGTATGCCGCAGACCTGCCGCATACCAGTATGCCACAGGAACAGTCTGCAGCAGATCTGCGGCAGGATGAAACTTTGCTCCAGACTTGCCGCATACTAGTATGCCACAGGAACAGTCTGCGGCAGATCTGCGGCAGGATGAAACTTTGCTCCAGACTTGCCGCATACTAGTATGCCACAGGAACAGTCTGCGGCAGATCTGCGGCAGGATGAAACTTTGCTCCAGACTTGCCGCATACTAGTATGCCACAGGAACAGTCTGCGGCAGATCTGCGGCAGGATGAAACTTTGCTCCAGACTTGCCGCATACTAATATGCCACAGGAACAGTCTGCGGGAGATCTGCGGCAGGGCGAAACTTTGCCCAAGACTTGCTGCATACCAGTATGCCACAGGAACAGTCTGCGGCAGGTCTGCCACAAAAAAGTGGGAAATGATACAGTCTGAAGCAAGGCTATATAGGCGGCCATTTTGGAGGACATGCAGTACCATGAGGTTGCAGGCTGTGCCCATGATTTTGTAAATTCCTGTGTTAATTAGCACTGTTAATTGTCTTTTTAGCTTCTGTCAAACTAAACAATTTGCTTCAAGTTCAACTGGTACCATAAGAGAAATTTATTACATAAGAGGAGACTAAGGAATTAACGGACTGTTTCAAACTTTTTTGTTGTGCCATATGTGATCTTATCTTCAGCCCCACTAACTCACTTTTTCGTTGTAACTAGCACATGGATCTGTGACTCTACTCTGGGCTATGTGTATACAGTTATTGTATTCCTATTCCTCTACCTCTACTTCTGCACTGTGTTAAACCCATATTTGTAGAATTGTTGAAGCAATTCCACCTATTTTAGCTGTTTCTACTAATTCAAGGTGCTAGAATGTAATGATGCAATGCATGCTCTCCAGCATAGCCTTCCTGCAAGACTGCATACTTAATTGCCACGTACTCGATATGCAAGAGTATGCGGCAGGTCCGCAGCATGTCTATATGAGATATGAATATTCATGATGAAGAGTCTGCGGCAGGTCTGCAACAGACTCTTTGTTATAGCCTTTTCTATGAATATCCATGATAAAGGAGTCTGCGGCAGACCTGCGGCAGACTCTTCATCATACTGAAAGAGTATGCGGCAGGTCTGCAGCAAGTCTGCGGCAGACCTGCCGCAGACTCTTCATCATACTGAAAAAGTATGCGGCAAGTCTGCGGCAAAACTAATTTGCATGTGAAAAAGATGACTGTCTGCGGCAAGTCTGCCGCAGGAGTATGCGGCAGGCTCATTTATTTCCTATGGGTAAAAGGGAAAAGGAAAACATTATACCAAAACCAAAAAAAATATATACAAATATGTACGCCATGAATCAAATATGATATTCAAGTTGTTGAGTACAAATTTAATAAAAACAATTGAAAGGAACGTTTAAAACTATTTAAGGAAGGTTGATTCTTAAGATGGTTTGTAATCGTGCTCCATAGATGAGGACCTTAAAATGGTAAAATTTGAAATATTAGCTCTAATTTTTGGCAGATGGTATTCAACAGCATTACGTGTATTATAATTAACTTAAACTCGGGGAATGTTGAATGGTGATAAATAACACTTTCACAACATACATTTGCTGACATTTTCACTCGCTCGCTTTGCTCGCTCGCCAAATTATGAAACCAGAAACTTGATATTCGGGCAAGTGGCTTCAGCCCCGCCTGATGAAAATGTCAAAATTTTAAGCATAACTTAAAATCGGGGAATGTTGATATACCCCCCCCCCCTGGCGCTCAAGGGGGGGGGGGTGCAAATTTTCAAATTTTCGAGGACCAAACAAAAAATGTGCTCACTACCCCCCCCCCCCTTCTTTTGCTTAATACTTATTCAGTACCTGAACGAACATATAGCATTGTAAGTTGTATCATACCTTGGACTGTAACCACGAACAGACACATGCCAATGTTTCCTGAATTATCCGTAGCAATACAGGTAATATCGGTATCTCCAAAGTGGAAGGCATGACGGGATGTATGAGAGCAGATCACATACGGACTTAGATCAGTATTGTCTGATGCCCGTGGGTTGATGGTGATGTGGGAAGATGTAGGAAGACCTTGGTCCGTGGTGGAAGTTACGTCAGAGCAGTTCAAACGAGGAGGGTCGCCATCTTGAAATACAAATTTTGGGATCGACAACCAAAAATAAAGTGAGTGATGGCCTAATTCATGGGGCACAAATGTATGAAATGGTGAAAAGGTAACCCCCCCCCCCCCCCCAAAAAAAAAAAAAAAAAAAAAAACGGCCAAGTCCAATGTGTTTTTTGTTTAAGTTTTAAACTGACCCCTCCCACATATCCTCTTATACCCTCTTCACATACACAGATTTTTCTTACGAGTCCTTACGGATCGCCAACTCATAGTCAATCGCAAGCATCCGTAAATAACTCACAGGTATCCGTAAATAACTTGTCACAACTCGCAACAACTCGTAGACACTCGCAAGGATCCGTGAAAGGAGAGGCAATTTGTTTGGCATTTCAAAAATCTTCTTACGATTGTCTACGGATTTATTTGTCCGTAAATAACTCGTTAATAGGTCGTAACAATCCGTAAGTATCGTACACCGCTCGAATCAACACGTTACCATCCGTAAAATGCTCGCAAGAATCCGTAAATGACTCGTAAAGATTTTTGTAACAATTTGTTTCGGTTGGTTTACGATTTGTTTACAGATTTTGTATGGATTACTTACGGATTATTTACGGATTATTACGAGTGCTTACGTGTTGTTTACGATTTCGTTTGGGTCGTGTTACAATGGCTTTACGGATTGTTACGAGTTATTGCGAGCATTTTATGTGTAGTTACGAGTACTTTACAAATATTCTTAAGTATCATTTACGTTTTTTGGGGAAAGGTATAAAAGCTGCAAATTTGAACACTTCATTTTCGTAACTAACTCGTAACTATTCGTAACAACACGTTAACAGGTCGTTACTGACACGTAAGTTGCTCGTAGTTATCCGTGACAACTCGTAACAAATCGTGGAATTCTACTGTAAGTATATTGTAATAACTCGTAATAATCCGTAATAAACCGTAAATAGCTCGCAATAACTCATACAAACTTTTAAATCGATCGTAAAAGCGGCCAAATCGTAAGGATCTGTAAAAGATCCGTAAATTTGTGCGATCCATAAGGACTCGTAAGAAAAACCTGTGTATGTGAAGGGGGTATTACACTATGGCCGTGTGTTCTCGCATCACTTAATTACCGGTGTAGTACCCTACCCTACCCATGATGCCAGTGACTCCTCTCAGTGGCTGAACCATCCAACACCATAACCTAAAATGGAGAACATGTATGTTTTGGGGATTTCTATATTGTGTGTGTGTGGGGGGGGGGGGGCAATGTAGTGTATTAAACTTATTGGATCTTAAAATATCTTTACAAATTACAGATCCCAACATTGCAAACAAACAAAATATAATAGAATTGATAAACGATTTTGGATTCTAAGTTAAATAAAAGTAGAGGAATTCAACGTAATATTTTGTCAATAGAACTTATCTATATACCTCTCTTTAGAAATCTAGCCACCTGATTGGTTGAAATTGGAGTCGTGATTTTAGCCATTCCCGCTAAGAAACGAACAATGCAAGTACCGGTTAATAGTTCATTAGTGAGATTCCTGCAAGATTCCGGGTACCGGGAAAATAGTAAAATTTCGCTGTGGTCCCCATTAATTGGTTAACGTGTTAAAACTTAGTTTGTGCGAGCGCGGAAACCATACAGTGCTTTGCGTCTGCGATTCCCAAATGATTGTATCATTCAGTCGTCTTTCCAGTGAAGATTACTACAGTATCTCAGATTTTCTGTGGTGTTTCAACAAATCTTTACTCAAGAAAAGGATAAGGTAAGAATTCTTGGTAGATTTTTGTGTCAATTCGGTATATAAACAGTCGATATATCTATAACATTGACTGAACTGTAAACTTTGCAGCACTGGCAATTATGATTCAGGATTTCTTGTGTTCATGAAACAGAGTGCGGACATTGAGAAAGTATACTAAATTTGTATATTTATACCAAAATATATTAATTAACTGAACTGTAAATTTTATAAAGGTCATTGTTGAAAAACACAGTAACTGATAATGGCAATCAAAAGATACCAGGCACTAGAGTTATTTCAACAGAATTGCTATTTTGTATTATGATTCAGGAGTTCTCATGTACATAAAAAATAGTGTGGACCTGAAGAAAGTATACTACATTTTTCTAATTATACCAAAGTATAGCCATAATCAATTCCTGAAATACTCTATAATAACACAAATTTTATAATACTGTTGTAATTTTTCCTTTTTGTTACATACCTGTGACGGTGACCGTGAAATCGCATGTCATGTAGTTTCCCAGATCATCTCGTGCAGCACAGGCAACCCAAGTGTCTCCGTAGTAAAATACATCATGTGAAGTATACGTACATCCCACAGAGAAGTTATGATTGTAATTGGAACCATGCACGCGTGGAGATATGATGACAGTAGATGATGTAGGAAGACCTTTATCCGTGCTTGATACGAGGTCTAGACATTGTAGCCAGAATGTTCCTTCATTTTCATAATCAATGTAAAAATCAACATTTAAATTACAGTGATAACAGATAGTATGAGCTCAATTCGTAATATAAACACACTAGGATTCGATAAAGAGAAGTATTATTCCTTAAGAAAGCAGTATGCGTGCCCTGATGTATCAGTTGGCGAATGGGACTTCTTCCTCCCCCCCCCCCCCTCCTCCATTCCCGTTCTTTCTGAAATCGTTGATATTTAAATATATCATACTTTTATGGTACAACAGGACGAGTATCCCAGCAGATTCCTGCTTATCACTGTTGATTGTCATGAAATCAAAGCTCTTTTATCATCAATAAGAAAAGAGGTAAGTTGTAGAGCGGGCATCTATCAGCTATTCGATTCTCTTTTTCTCTTTTTACTTACCATTCCAGGATGATGCCGAGCTCACAAAATCATCTGTTCAAATTACAATGAAAAGGAAGTGTTAAAATATATGTAACAAAAATCTAAATAGGTGTACCGAGCAAAAACAAATATGTCTTACATTGTTTTAAAATTATCTTCAGATATATAAAATGTATAATTTTAGTCTCATGATATTTTGTTTTCAAACTATAACAACAGGACACAATTGCATATTGATGGATTTAAGGACTATTCTATTCCTTTCACATTATACCTGGGATAAGAACCAAGCAGGCAGCACCGGCATCTTCGTCATGAGCACAGTCAAAAGGTTCAGGTCTATCGTGGAAACATGTTCCCAAGTTGATTTCTGTCCCAATACAATCTACTTTACGGAGTAGGATGTTTCCTACCCCTTCACCGTATGTAGCTTGCACAGGTGCATATGCTGCACCAAAGAACCCCAGCATTCTGCATACAACATTAGCGTCTTTTGCGTCCCAGCCATCGTCACAGATAGTTCCCCAAGATCCCCTTTCCAGCACTTCAACCCTTCCTGAGTTGTTATTGGGACCATCGACAAGACGGACATCAAGAGAGATAGGCTCTGAAAATTAATGATATATTATGAATTCAGGTTTTGAGTATGGAAGAGAACAAGGATATCAGACAGAGACGCAGATATAAATATAAGTAGAGTATAGAGTAAGTATAGAGTATGAGCGAGAGAGAGAGACAGAGATAGAGACAGAGAAAGGAAAGGGAAGCAGTGAAGAGAGGAATATGGAGAAGACATATATTTGAGAGAAAAAAACAAGACTAACATATTAAGACTTGTGAATGCCACAAACAGGGTTACACCATACCTCTACAGATGACACCAGCATCTTCGCTGTGATGACAATTATTGACTCCAAATTCACTCTTGATGCATTCTTCAAGGCTGCTTTCTGATCCAGTACAATCAACTTCATCAAGAAGAATGTCTCCAGAACCCGGACCATATTCAGCCATGACTAGTGCACTTGACGCTTTGAGGAACCCTAGCATTCTGCATACGACATTGGCGTCGTTCAAATCCCATCCATCATCACATACTGTTCCCCAAGCACCGTTGTACCATACCTCGACTCGACCTGAAGCATTGTTTGGTCCATCAACCAAACGTACTTCAAGATGGCTCCCTACATTTTTGGAGTAAGGGAGGACATTTAAATAGAGGTTCGTTGACTTTTTGTGTTGCTCAATTCAAGCGTTTGACTACGGTTGCCAAGGCCCCTCATGTCTTGACGGGTTAATTATCTCCCGATATGTGGATAAAAAAAAACATAATTATATATTGCCAAACAAAATCTAATATCGTTATTCTCTCTGTTTATCCGATAATTGTTGAAGCTGTTTCATTTCTTATTCCAAGCTAGCATTACCATCCAGACATATACCCCAGTCCTATCGTCTTTGTGCCCTGTTCCTTCAACTAGTATTAACATTACAGATCTTATTTCCAGTATACAGTGCGTCCCAGAAAAAACGAAACCGAGAAGTATCGATGTTTTATCATAACTTAATCACAACCATAATTAATGAATGATACATATTTGGAAAGCTTAGAGTCTCTTCTTTCAGTTGCATGAAGACTCTCGTCTACAGCTGATTGTCAACGAAACGGAGTTAAGTCTTTTGTCAAAACTGCTTTTTGCTACGGCAGGCAACCAGTGAAAACGAATTCGTTTAATAAAATTATGGAAATGCAAGCACTACTTTAAACAAACAGAACTTTGTCATTCCTCGCTCATTTTTCCTGATTGAGGTGTCATATGAACGGGCAGAAATTCAACTTTCTAGTTATGTGAATTTTTCTTCGAAATTCAGATACCGCCCGCCAAATGTCTTTTTGGTTTCCTTCCTTCAAATTGCTTTTAATCACTCATGCGTGAAATATGCATCATCTGAGTAGCATCACATGAAAGAGGAGACTCTAAGCTTCCCAAATATGTATCATTCATTAATTATGGTTGTGATTAAGTTATGATAGAACATCGATACTTCTCGGTTTCGTTTTTTCTGGGACGCACTGTATATCACTACAGCTTGTCAAATGTTCCAAGGGAGTGGGGGTGACAATTATGAGGATGAATTGGTAATGTAGAAAACTAGATATATATACGCAAATGTATAATGATATATTACACATCCTAAATGAAGGAGTGTAAAACAAGAGAAACTTTTTGAAGTCATACCTTGTTTAGTTGTTTAGATGCATATTTTTCCTTCAAAGTGGGATAATTTAGCGGTAAATTGAGACGAAGGTAGCTTGGATACCTCCTCATTGTGAAAACATATCATAATGTTGGTTGTATAAAGGTCCTTCTATACTACGTCCCTTTCTCTTAATATGATATTTGTCTTCAAAATTACCTAAAACTCCAAAAGAACCATTATATTATCAAATATGATGATAAGCCCTGGCATTACATTTGTCTTTAAATGTACATTCTTAAGAAAATCATAGCTTCACCAGAGCACATATGTTAACAATAGACCATACATTACCAACATACTTGAGTTAGATTGCTCTGAAGACCGTTCCTCTCTCGGAATATCCTACAAATAGAATAAATTATCACAATTTTATTATCCAGCTCATTCTACACAACCAAAACATAGTGCTATATAACATATAAACTATATCAACTACAACAACAAAATAATAAAAAAACATATACAGGTGGAGATCCTGCAATCCCATGTGATTCCCAGGTGACGTGCTTTGAAAATAAAATACAAACTACTATAAAAGAAAGAAAGATCTTACCATAAGGACGTCAAAGTTGGTGAGATGGTTACATCCACAAACGATCTTCTCCTTCTCATCAGATGGAGGAGGATCCCAGTTGTTATCATTGGATGAGCTAATTCCAGATGATGAAAGAAGCTGACACCCCTCTTGAGACCAGTCACTAAAGCCAATATCCCAGTATGAACACGACGGGTTCGTCAGACCAGTCTTGTGAGAAAATTCAAATTTAGAACTAAGTGCATATGACTACCGATATAGTTGTGTTCATAGGTGTTCAACTAATGCTAATAACATAATGCATGTCTTTGTCTGATACAGAAACTAAAGAATTGTATACTGTGAAATTATTATACAGAAATAATTATAACACATTGGAAATATTACTCAAAGATGACAATTAAGATGCACAGTCATGCACATTTATTCATTTCTGTGCAGTAACTTTGAAAGTGAATTTCCTTAAGGGCCTACCTCTATCGGGGTAAAAGTGAAATTGATGGGTTCTGTCAGATCTTCTATTTTCTCGTCCCCGATGCTCAGTGATATAACAGGTGTGTTAGCAGATCGGTTGGTTCCTACACTCGTGTTCTTCAATGATTTAGAAATGAAAAGGGCTGGTGTGGAAAAGACACTGAAGATCACGCGAACAAAGCCGTTAGAACTTCCTCCAGATATCAACGGTAGTGCGGAAGAAATCGCAGGTGGTATGTTGACAACAGCAATGGTATCTGGTTTTGTAGCTTCAGCATGATTTTCATTTGAAGTTTGGATGTTGGTGTCAAATTTCGTCAGACCAGAATTGCTGTCTCCTGCTAACGAAAGGACTAGACCATTTGAGATGAAATCGGTAGGTACGCTTTGGACCTGAAAAGTTCAGAAAAACAGAATTGGTAAAACAGTCAAATAAGAACGTTGCTTTGGTCATGATGAGGCATAGTATACTACTGGGGAAATGGACTTCATCTTTGCACGTGTCAGTGACAGATATCTTATTTTGAGGGGCGTTAATTAGTAGATGTCAGCTATATTCACAGTTACTACATGAATTTTGGTCTTTCCTATATACCCTGCCAAGGGGACAAAATTCAGATATAATCAGCATTTTATTCGACATAGTTCAAAACTTCTACGTACCTGCACGGCAATATTTGGTTGTTGAAAGCTGAAATTGTCACCGTCCTCTATAGGTACACTTTTTATCTGCTGCTCAAATACGTTAATGACATCACTAACAGAGGCTGATGCTGATTCAAGTGTTTCTGAGTCAACCTCAGCGATGTTACTCACTATGGCAACAATGGATGCAGTAACCTGTTATTCAAAATCAAGTAAATACATTCACTTACATATTCTGAAAGCAGTAGCATTATTAGTATGAAATGAAAACTTCAAACATTTGGACAGTCGGATTTGACAAGATCTTAAACAAAATGGCAAATTCAAATATTCACAATAAATGGCCTACAAATTGTAATGGTCTTTATTTTAGTAATATAGCAGGACTGGCCAGTGAAAGATAAACAACTGAGTCGTTATATACTGGACAATGTTTCACACCAATTAACTGAATAAAAACAAAGAGACAAATGACATTAAATATTTTCGGGAAAGTGTTTTATTCGCGAGACTAAGTTAAGAAACATACCTTTTCACTGTAGATCGTTCGAGCACTTATATTTGAAATGATATTTGCAATCGAAAAAATGTCATCAGAGGAGATATCACCAGTGTTACTTGTCACCAAACTGACGTCTTCACTGAGCTTAGCAACATTCTCATCTGAAACGCTAACCTATAAAAAACGATTTGAATATCAGTCCGATTGTGTTTGCTTTTATTGTTCTATAGAGTCATTCAAACAAAATGGATAGTATAGATGTCTCTACAACCGTCTCCTTTCTACGGGACCAGGGGTGTCCATTTTTATGGCAGGATCCCCTTTTTAATCTATAAATATTGCTCACAAGAGAGCCTAGGTACATTCTGCCTTCATTCAGAGAAGGTATTAGCCCACCTGTTTTCATTTCTGAGCATATATAACAACTTATCACAGAATGTTCATTTCTATTTTATTCATTGAAATGTTATAAATGTTCTTTCATTTCTAGGATGTGTCCAATAAATAATAAAATTCAAAGCTACATTGAAATAGGCTTGATGAAAATTGATGGTTTTCAGTCTCTAATAACTCATGATGAGTGCTCTCGTGACTGTGTTGTGACAATTCAAGACAATTTTCTTGAAAAGGCCGAAATAGATATCTCAATATTTAAATTACCGTTGAAAGCTGGCTAAGTAAATCTCCAACATTTCTGAATGGTCCACAGTTATCAATGGGAAGCCACGTACTCTGTGAAATCAGATCACCGACGCATATGGCAATCCCGATTGGTTGGTCAGCTGTCAAACAAATTCACAAACATTTACTATCCCTTATACCATTAATGAAATTCATTAAATAAGGATTTCATTATTTTTGTATGGAAAGTTGCTTGATAAAATCGTATGAATAATGATGACAAAAGCATATAATTAGAAAATACAAATATGAAGTTGTAAAAACTTAAATCCTCTTATGTTCATATAATTATATTAATGCAAATTTCTTCTGTGCAATTCTGGGTAATACATTTTCTAAGAGTCGCTCATTTGTTAATTTAAATCAATTATACTCAGAATTACTGATTACATTTACATTTATTAAAGGGAGATATAGAGGCAGGTATAACGTGCATGAGAAGTATCCTAATTTACCGTTTGCTGTGTTGAATGGACATACTTCAGTTGAGTTCGCCCACGTTCCGTTCTCACCCTCTAGGAAACTGATTAGTCCAAAACGCGATGACATCCATGTCGTATTCTTACAGATCGCTGGAATCCATGAATATTAAATTAAAAAAAATATAAGGAGCAAGCACTTTACGCAATACCATTTTCGTGTTTGATGAAATGAGAGAGTTTTGAGTTCTGATGACGGTTTAGCATTTCTATTAAAAACTGGATTAAGTCATTCTGAAATACAGAAACTGTTTTATACGAACAATATTATAAAGACTCTAAACGTGCTGCAAAACTACTCACAATCACATTCTTTAAAAGGCATATTTCTTTGGCTCATCTCCGAATTACTATAAATTGTCTATGACAATAAAATGTGCAGACAATAATTATGTGTAATCTTTAACAGTCGTAAAATGATTCTGTGCCAATCTATTTTGGGGATTATTAGTTTGTTAGTAAAAGTCAAGATTGACTCCCAATAAACAAAGATGATTAATGACTAATCCTTACCTGTGTTCTCAATCTCTAAACTGCTTACATCGAGAAAACCATTCGAGTTTTCAGCCAGTCTATTAAGAGCTTGACTAACAAGATCTAGTTCATGATATGCAGTCAGATTGGAATTATTAATGTAGACATTCAGGTCAGCAATCACGTCTCCTTGTCTGGTGAGGTTGCTGCATACCACCAATGGTGACAGGTCCTTGAAAGAGGGATTATTCTTAAGGCCTTCAAGAACCTTAACAAAAACACGAAAAGTATCATGATGTAATACGATTTTGTTTTATTATACATTTATTTCTATTTTGAAAAGACTATACACATAAGAGGTACATAGAATTTGTATACGTAACACTCCATCCTCCTACCTACTCCTATAACATCGTACTCCTATAACATCGTCATATGCCCCCCCCCCCCTCCTCCCCCTCCCGGGAGCGCGCTTCGCGTGTCACTACCGCCCCCTAAAATAAAATCCTGGCTACGCACTTGAGAGGATAATAACCCAGGTGGCAAGCCCATGTGGGACCCACATGGGTCCCATATTCTCTATTGAGGGTGACTTGAAAAAGTTAATAACTTGGAAGGGAGGGGTGCAACCTGCCACACGCTTCTACCTCTTGCTTGCTTTGATCCATTGCCGAAAATATTTTGGCACCTATCATCCTCCCCCCAACCACGGATACAAATCGACACCCCTGGTCATATCTGTGTGCATGTTTTGTCCATGTATTCAATCTTTCATATATTTCTTAGTACTTACATAATTGCCGATGTTGAGCGATACCTCGAGATAGATGAGGGAAGTACGTTCAGAGAGGTCATCATTCGAAGTGAGATTGAATTTTAAATTAGAAAGGTGGATATTGGTCAAACCTGCATAGAGAGAAACGTAAACATATTATATTCGTATGTTGTAGTTTCTGGAACATCGTTACTGCCTTTTACTTATAACCTTCTCGTATTTTTTTTGAATGACTCTTTCAAAATTGAGTTGCCTTCAGATAATAATCCTTCAATATACATTACATGAAAGGTATACCAATCCGGTTTTCGGAAAAAGATGTGTGCACACTATATTGTGATATAAGCTAGGGTGTTTGTTGTTTAGCAAGTATCCAATTGGCTGAAAATGTGTCACATGACACAACGATCTGTTGAGTACCATCGTGCAATAACAACACTTGTTGGTATAGTTGGTATATGCGTGCAAAAGTGAGTAAGGCTGCGCGTGTCTCTTCTTGGTGAGTATACCCAGTCTGTTTGCATTGTCTCAGCTGCGCGCATCTGACGCAAAGGTAACCCGAATGTAATTGAGGGGCCTGCCTAAATCCAAAGAAAAGTATAATGCATGCATTTACTGTTTAAATATAACATAATTATATTCACCTCCGAAGTCCAAATTTCCCTTAAGTTTGAGCCCTAAATAATGCAAATTTACAGACTTCGGAGTTGTTACAGGATACTGTCATGCACCACAGGTAGACAAATCAGTGCGTCCAGTATCGCAGGGCTTACGCCGTCTACAAAGACGTTTAAATATAATTACGGCCGTCTACCACTTGCAGTTTGTGAGTAGGTGTCAGCAGAACTACGCCGTATGGAAAACGATGACATCATCGAACGCATAGACTCCTCACAGTGGGTTTCTAATCTGGTGATAGCACGCCGGAAGAAAAGAGAACTGTACCTCTCCGCACGGACCATCAGGCCCTGACGGCCATATTGAGCACAACCGGGTCAGGACATCGCCCACTACGCATTTACCGCTGGTCTGATCGTCTACACCAGTATAATGTTGACGTGGAGTACCTCTTGGGTAAACTCAACAGAGTCGCTGACATGTTAAGCCACAGCGCTCGGAATGCAGAAACTGCGGAGGGACACAACGAAGGATAGAAGTGCTTGTCCTAGCTGCAAATGGCAAAAAGTGCAGAGCATGTGAGAAAATGCATCATTTCGCGAAGATGTGTCGCTTAACGGGCCAAAGCGTTCAACATGTTGAACATGATACTAGTACTTGTGAGAAGAAACGCCCAGCCTTCGTGTACAGCATTGGGAGTGGAGGTGACTTCAAGTATTGTGAACTTGAAGTGAATGGCGTACCACCCAATCTCTTGATCGACGTAGGGTCAAGTGTCACGATCATTTGATTTACAAACGGTATTTTTTATGCAGTTCCGCTAACGCCAGCACTCGTCAACTTGACTTCTTACCCCGACAAGTCAATACCAATGCTAGGTTGCGTCAAGTTACAAGCCCGCCCGCTTCATGGACAAGACTGTTGACAGTTGTCAGATCTACGTTGCGACGGGACGTAAGAGCATCCTAGGGGTTGACCTCTTTGACCTGCTGGGTTTTCGCCTCCGTGACCCCTCAGGTGAGCAAGTCAACATCATCAACCACTCTCATATGGCACAGTATCCATCCCTGTTCACAGACTTCAGAGTTGTTACAGAATACTGCCATGCACCACAGGTAGACCAATCAGTGCGTCCAGTATCACAGGGCTTACGCCGTCTACCATTCGCAGTCCGTGAGGAAGTGTCAGCAGAACTACGCCGTTTGGAAAGCGATGACATCATCGAACGCATAGAGTCCTCACAGTGGGTTTCTAATCTGGTGATATAGTACGCCGGAAGAATAGAGAACTGCACCTCTGTATTGATCTCAAAGCAGTCAATAAAGACACCATACCGGCTAAGTATCCGCTGACAAACATCCAAGAGCTGTCAGTGTCATTTCACGGCTCGACAGTCTTCACGAAGCTAGACATGCGTCGTAGCTACCTACAGATTCCACTTGCAGAACACAGCCGGTACCTTATACTGCATTCATCGCACATTATGTCATGTTCCAGTACAAGTACATGCCATATGGTCTCAGTTCGGCACCTAGTGCCTTTCAGAAGATAGTGTCTTCGTTTCTCGCAGTGTGAGTCAACCTCCTAGATGACGTTGTCATCCATGGTCGCGACATGGAAGAGCATGATCAGCGTTTGAAAAAAGTTCTTGCTCGGTTCACAAAGCACAACTTTACGTTCACCAGGGAGAAGTGCACATTTGCAGCATCCCCAATTGATTTCCTACGCCACAAAGTTTCAGCAGCTGGAGTGGAGCCTATTAAACGGGACAACTTCAAAGCTATTCATAAGCTAAACACCCCTGAGAACACGAAGTAGCTTGCCTCGTTCCTCGGCACAACAAATTTCTATCGCAAGTTCGTTCTGCAATACGCAGTGATCTCTGAAACCATGCAGAAATTGTTGCGTAATGTCACACCCCGGACACACCCTGGGAATGGTCCGACAGGCAGGAACACGCATTCGACATGCTCAAGTCGATAATAATTTCGCCACCGGCGGCTCCAATCTACAATCAGGGGACTACGCCCTCAGTAGGCATGAGTTTGGATTGCAAAAAAAAACATCATTATATTTCGACCTTGGTAAAATATAATGACAAAAGAAATCCTGAATTTGTCGGTTCCTATATACCGTATTATTATATCGAACGCTGGAACATGCAAAATTTATATATGCACTGTATTAGATAAATCTTACAAATAGTCCAGAGCTCGTCAAATAAGTATATATTAGCGTCATATTTATCCAAGCAACCCTGCGTGCACTAGCCCGTACCGACAAGCAAGCCTTACTGCTCGAGAAAAAAAATTGCAATTAGCCTTAATTTTATAACAAATTATAATTAAGGCTATCTAATATAATTTATTAACTGGATGGGGATGTAATATATATTTTTCAGAACGCGAGGGAGTTCAATTTTTCCTTGTGATCATATTACTACTTTGGAAATTATAACCTCTTCAAAGATCAAAAAGACTGTTATATACATACCCTACCAGTCAATAATATGTATAAAAAAAAACAGATTTCAGGTCCTGCAATATAGGGCAACGGATTGGTGGAAAAATAAGCGCAAAACATGACATTCTCTAACCTCACCTTCAATGTAGATAGATGCCATTTTCGTGTCTTTATATGGTCCATTTCCAAAGCCTCGGCAGAAGTAATAGCCAATATCACTTTCGGAAACTGATGGTATACGTAGAGTATGCTGATTTCTCATGGTGGGTAGAGGGTGCCCATCTTTGTACCACATGTAAGATTTAGCATTGTTGAAGCTGCATGTGAACTCTACAGGGGTGCCCATCTTCACCGTGTGGTTCTCAGGATGACCGGCTACTTCAACAGGATCTGTATATGAAAAGAATTAGGATAATAGGAGTTATAGGTGTCAAGAGTCTAGTGGTAGCACTTGACTTGAAATTCAAAGGTCGTGAGTTCGATGCTCGACACGGCACTAATGTCTTTTCGTAAAGTATTAATCTACATTTGCCACTCCATACCCAGGACAGAAACAGGGACCCGGTAGGATGATGAAAGCTTTTGTGTTAGTAACTGCCATATGCACTCACAGTGACCATATGGTAGGAAAATTCCGAAGGGAGTGGAGATGGTGCACATTGTGCATGGATGAATCCAATGACCGGGTGTTAATATCTGTAAAGCGCTTAGAGACTGTATTTCGTATTAAGCGCTATATAAATCCAGATTATTATATATCATTGTTATTGTTCTTATCATAGGTCAGTGGCCATAATGCAGCCATCTAGTACACAAAGATTATGAGGTTAAGCTTATCATTGCCATTGGAACAGTTCAAATGCATTCAGCCTATTTCATATCTACTCACTTATTTGTCTCCTCAGATAAAATAACATGAAAATCATTTTTAAGGCAGTAACCATAACTATTTAACAATGTAAATTGATGAACATCCATGTCTGGAAATCCTTGTTCAAAACCTAGAACAAAACAACCAATATGACTTCCATGTTATTATTATTTACTGGCACCCGCTATCTAAACCTGCCGAGTCCAATAGGTAATCGACCAATTACTAAATTCATTGTTATTGAACGGATTTCATTCAATTACATTTTTACTTGATAGACACAATATTTTGAAAACTAGTAAAGACTCACGAGTGGGGTGAGGGATGACATCACAAAGAGTACCCTCGTATTGATCATAGCAGTCACATTGGTATTGTCCTGATCCAATGTAGCTACATTCACCATTGATACACGGATTATGAACCAAACAAGGGTCTGTAGATTTTTGTATCCAGAGAAAGGGAGAGAGAGAGAGAGAGATTACAAAATTAACGTAGGCATATGAAGCAGAAATGATGATGAGGGAGTGGGGAGCTACAGCCCCCCCCCCCAAGAATCAAGAAACAACAACAATTCGGTAAAACATCAGCTTCTCATCGGGTAACAGTAAGCGATGAAGAAATCGCATTGGCTGTAGAGGGTTAAAAATCCATGACAAGCCACTAAAAGGACCTTTTCAGAAAAGAGATACAGGTATTTGTTTAGCCAGGGATATCTTCTGGAACTTACTCCATCTTTCGCCAGGGAAATATTGGTTAGGTAAGAACAAACATTTCATAAATATCAAATTACTTTATTATCATGATGATAGTATAGTATTAATGACTGCTTTGAGAGAAATAGTTGTTTTTATACGCTCAAGGGTTTTATACGCTCAAGGGAACGCCTCGGGCAATAGCACAATTGTAACCTTCCCTTGAGCGTATAAAAACAACTATTTCTCGAATATTAAAGCAGTCATTAATACTTTTTTATGCCGAAAAAAAAGAGTCAACATAATTATGACACCACCTTGGCCTTTCTCTAGTTTATCTGCACGGTTGTTTTTTATGACTATGACTGAGTGTATCTTTGAGAGTAGACTAGATCTAGATTCTAGTCTAAGAAAGATATTTTTACAATTTAGGGGCTGGGCCGGCCCTGTGGGGAATATGGTGAAAAACCTGCTCTTTCATATGACAACTCACTTATTGAGTATCACCTTCACCTTCAATCATAGAGATTGCACACATCCCTATGCATTGCGCACTCATGAGAGTCTATGTGAAGGATTTTAGCACTACTACTAGATCTATTTTCAATATATTATGGAGAATTTTGATGTTCTTCCTGTCAGCAAGTCTTGCATTTGATCATCAAGAAGTTTAAATCTTGGGAGAGTTTCTTCAGCCATTTTTGCCCGAGAATGCTGTACGTACGGTCGTCTGCTCTGTGCTGTGCTGTATTAAAAATATCGACCAATTCTTCGCAAACGTACGGTATCCTCGATCGCTCAAACCAGCTTTTAACATGTGAACCTATGGGTATTTCACCAAGACTGAACTAGTTTCTCGGTAACCATGGTAACTGGAATTTTGCCGGGATTTTAGAACTATTATTTTAGAACTATTACATGGGTTTGGAATTTTACCGGGAATTTTACTGGAATAGTTAAAGTTTATGAATGCAATTTCGACCAATCAGATGGCTGGATTACTTAAGTGAGGTATATAATACCTAATAGCAAGATTATTTGTTGGCTAAATTACGCAGATTTATTAAATATATGCATGCATGAGGTAATAGTAATAATAATATTTATAAAAACATTATGATAGAATCAGTGTATTTTCAGGTATAGATACATGAACAAAGCCTGGTCGCACAGGTCTTATACCTTGTACAGTAAACATAAAATACAGACGGCAATGTTTCCAGAAGAATCTTTAGCTTCACATGTGATGCTAGTGTCTCCAAGATAAAAGAGATCTATGGATGTGTAAGAGCAGTTAATGGACGGATCGGGATCTACGTTGTCTGACATGGGATGAAAGCAATGCTAGCAAGGTCTCGATCCGCGATGGATGTTTGGATGTCACGGCATTCCCAACTAGGGGGCTCGTTGTCTGTGGAAAACAAGACAAAACTACTTTGAGAGTTATAGTGTACGTAGCATCTTCAATCCTAAATGAATGTTAAGTGCAACTTCCTTGTTTTGCTTATTTATTCACGGTACCTGAAAGAATATATAGCATTGTAAGTTGTATCATACCTTGTACTGTAACCACGAACATACACCTGCCAATGTTTCCTGATTCATCCGTAGCATGACAGGTAACATTGGTATCTCCTAACTGAAAGACATCACTGGATGTATGAGAGCAGATCACAGGTAGACTAAGATCAGTAATGTCTGATGCCCGTGGGTTGATGGTGATGTGGGAAGATGTAGGAAGACCTTGGTCCGTGTTGGAAGTTACGTCAGGGCAGTCCAAACAGGGAGGGTAGCCATCTTGAAATACAAATTTTGGGGCAACCAATGCATGAAGGACATGGCTGATTGTCAACGGCAGGCAGCCAGTGAAAACGAATTCGTTTAATCAAATTATGGAAATGCAAGCACTACTTTAAACAAACAGAACTTTGTCATTCCTTGTTCATTTTTCCTGATTGAGGTGTCATATGAAAGGGCGAAACTAAACTTTCTATAAATGTGATTTTTCTCTTTGAAATTTAGATACCGTCCGCCAAATTACTTTTTGGTTTCCTTTCTTCAAATTCATTTTAATCACTCATGCCTGAAATTTGCACTATATGAGTTGCATCAAATGAAACTTTCCAAATATTGTGTCATTTATCAATTATAATTGTGATTTAGTTATGATAAAACATCGATAATTCTTGGTTTCGTTTTTTCTGGGACGCACTGTATAACACGAGTGTCTACTGAATCACTGATACAATTTAATAATAATGTTGTTGTAATTCTTCCTTTTTGTTACATACCTTTGACGGTGACCGTGAAATCACATGTCGCATAGTTTCCCAGATCATCTCGTGCAGCACAGGCAACCCAAGTGTCTCCATAGTAAAATACATCATGTGAAGTATACGTACAGCCCACAGAGAAGTTATGATTGTCAGCGGAACCATCGACGTGGGGGATTATGTTGACAGTAGATGATGTAATACGACCTTTATCCGTGCTCGATACGAGGTCTAGACATTGTAGCCGGAATTTTCCTTCATTTTCATAATCAATGTAAAAATTAACATTTAAATTAGGTATACTGATTAGTTTTATCTTCCGATAACAGATAGTATGGGCCCAATTCATAATATAAACACCAAGATTCGAAAAAACACTTATTATTCCTTAAAGGTAAAACTAAGTTTTGGTATGGGGTCATGAATTTGGTTCAAATGAACATATTGGAAGCATATGCGATCCTTCAATATTCAGTGATCGTTGTCGTGGTTGAAATCGAGTCTAAAGTTATGAAATTGTAAATAATAACTTTTTATGTTGTATAGCTCCCTCTCAAGGTCAAGATATTAATTAAGCTATAAAACGATGTTTCTTTACTAAAATCGACCGATTAGCTATTCCCGTTTGGAAATTATATATCACAACTACATATTCTGAGATTTTCATGGTCGCAGCTACCATTGTACGGCCGTAGGCGCTATTTGAAATTTATCAGAATTTACCGGGAGCACCGGTAAATTTTTATATTCAATTTTCTCGAAAGCAGAAGTGTTTTAGGGGCTACATTTTCTAGTGCTTTTAATACATCCACAGGGGCATCCAAATATATCAAAATTGTAAGGAATCTCTATCCACCCAATTTTCAAAATTTCCCAAAACTTTGTATTACCTTTAAGAAAGCAGTATGCGTGCCATGATGTATCAGTTGACAAATGGGACCCCCCCCCCCATTCCCGTTCTTTCTGAAATCGTTGATATTTAAATATATCATATTTTTATGGTTCAAAAGGACGAGTATCCCAGCAGACTCCTGCTTATCACTGTTGATTGTCATAAAACAAAGCTCTTTTATCATCAATTTGTAAAAGGGTAATATGTAGAGCGGGCATTCGATTCTCTTTTCTCTTTTACTTACCATTCCAGGATGATGCCGAGCTTACAGAATAATCTGTTCAAATTACAATGAAAAGGAAGTGTTAAACTTTATGTAACAAAAACCTAAATAGGTGTACCGAGCAAAAACAAATATGTCTTACATTTTTTTTAATTATCTTCAGATATCTATAAAATGTATAATTTTAATCACATGATATTTTGTTTTCAAACTATAACAGCAGGACACAATTGAATATTAATGGATTTAAGGACTATTCTATTCCTTTCACATTATACCTGGGATAAGGACCAAGCAGGCAGCACCGGCATCTTCGTCATGAGCACAGTCAAAATGTTCAGGTCTATCGTGGAAACATGTTCCCAAGTTGCTTTCTGTCCCAATACAATCCACATGACGGAGTGAGATGTCTCCTAGCCCTTCACCGTATGTGGCTTGCACATGTGCATATGCTGCACCGAAGAACCCCAGCATTTTGCATACAACATTAGCGTCTTTACCATCCCAGCCATCGTCACAGATAGTTCCCCAAGATCCTTTTTCTAGCACTTCAATCCTTCCCGAGTTGTTATTTGGACCATCGACAAGACGAACATCAAGAGAGATAGGATCTGAAATTGTATGATATATTATGAATTTAGGTTTTGAGTATGGAAGAGAACAAGGATATCAGACAGAGACGCAGATATAAATATAAGTAGAGTATAGAGTAAGTATAGAGTAAGAGCGAGCGAGAGAGAGAGACAGAGAGACCGAGACAGACACAGAGAGAGAGAGACAGAGAGATACAAATAGAGACAGAGAGAAAGAGAAAAAGGAAAGGGAAGAAGTAAGACGAGGAGTGAAGAGAGAGAAAAGGAGAAGACATAATTATAATGGAGAAAAAACAAGAATTACATATTAAGACTTTTCGAATTTCAAAAACAGGGTTACATCATACCTGTACAGATGACACCAGCATCTTCGCTGTGATGACAATTATGGACTCCAAATTCACTCTTGATGCATTCTTCAAGGCTGCTTTCTGATCCAGTACAATCAACTTCATCAAGAAGAATGTCTCCAGAACCCGGACCATATTCAGCCATGACTAGTGCACTTGACGCTTTGAAGAACCCTAGCATTCTGCATACGACATTGGCATCGTTCAAATCCCATCCATCATCGCATACTGTTCCCCAAGCACCGTTGTACCATACCTCGACTCGACCTGTAGCATTATTTGGTCCATCAACCAAACGAACTTCAAGATGGCTCCCTACATCAGGAGTAAGGGAGGACATTTTAATAGAGGTTCATTGACTTTTTGTGTGTGCTCAATTCAAGCGTTTGACTACGGTTGCCAAGGCCCCTCATGTCTTGATGGGTTTTCTCCGATATGTGGATTTAAAAAACCCTCACTATTATTGCCAAACAAAATCTGATATCGTTAGTCTATCTGTTTATCCGATTAATTGTTGTAGCTGTTTCATTTCTTATTCCAAGCTAGCATTACCACCCAGACATATACCCCAGTCCTATCTCTTATCGGCTTTGTGCCCCGTTCCTTCAATTAGTATTAACATTACCGATCTAATTTCCAGTATATATCACTACAGCTTGTCAAATGTTCCAGGGGAGTGGGGGCTGACAATTATGAGGATGAATAGGTAAAGTAGATAAATAGATATACTGTATATACGACAATTCATAATGATGTAAAAGAGGAGTTCTGTGAAACAAATATTGACATTTATACAGAATGAGTAAAATTATAGTTTACTATAATGTTTTAATCAAAGAGGAATAGTTCTTACTAATGTTTGTTGCACTCGGGATCCAAATGTCAGGTCGGATATCTGGCCACCAACCTATAGTCAAAACATTGAAATGTTAAACAATAGTCGTAAAGTCTGGCTAAGTGTATCATTTCATGTTGTGGCATAAGTTCTAAATTAAAAGCGATATTAAACCTGGTTTGATTTTATGAATAAATAAGATTCGACAGGAGCCGTAATTTCATTGTAAACCCTTTGGGTCATACAGCACTTTCTCTTGGTATGTGTAGAAGTATAGACGGAAAATTATGTCTCTTTCGTTCGTTTGCCTCTTACTTGGGTAGGGTCGGCTCTAAATAGAGGAGCCGACCCTACTTAAATCAGAGGCTAACAAACGAACGAGACAGATTTTTCGGAATAGTGTAGAAGTAGATAAGGTATATGATATTATCAATACAACTATCATTACAACAAAACTAATAAGCCTTGTATGTTATGCTTACGTATGTTATTTGTATTCCAGCTCCCTGTGTTGCAGTCCTCTGGATCTGAATCTGAATTTGATACACCATTGAAATGCGGGAGAAGCATGAAGGACAATACCAATTGAGCGCTATTACAGACAAACTGATCAGAGCGCTATTACAATAAAAAAGAAACATACAAATTATAACAATTAAACAAGGAACACTAATTAAGATATTATGAATGAAAAGAAATTTAGCTTATTAAAAAATGTACATTGATTCAAGATGGAAAGAGTTGGGTTTTAAGTTTCTTTTGTGGTGGAGTGTTCCAGATGGATGGTCCAGCATAAGAAAATGAGCGTTCGGCTGCCTTGGTGTTGGTGCGTGGGATCAGTTTGAGTGTCTGATCGTTCCGTGAACGCAGATGGTATCTGGAAACTGGAGGAGTAGTAACCATGATAGACAGATAGTGTGGAGCAGTATGCATCAAGCACTTATACACTAAAAGTGCTAGTTTGAATTCAATTCGCTGTTTGATGGGAAGCCAGTGTAGTTGCTTCAACAGAGGAGCACTTGGCTCTCTTTTCTTTGCACCAAGCACCAGACGAGCCTCTCGATTTGGGATTGTTTGCAGTCTTTTTAAATCCTCGGCATTCACATTTGCCAGAAGGGAATTACCGTAAACAAGCCTGCTCAAAACTGGAGAACGTACTGCATGACTACAAGCTTCGCATGTAAGGTACTTTCTCACATGAACTATGTTTCTCATATGGAAATTGGCCACCGGGCACACTCTACGAACATTTTCCGACATTGACAAAGTTTGGTCAAAATAAACACCAAGATTTTTAACAGTTGTTGATGGATCAACAGTGGCGTTTCCAATCTGCAGGCTCAGATCACCTGAAGGGCGTAGTCTGCTGGATGACAGAAGGATGATTTCTGATTTGTCTTCATTAAGTTTCAGCATATTGCTTGTCATTGACTCAACTAGCCTATACATGTTTCCAGTTTATTGCAGGCTTCATCGGGACTAGCCTGATTGCGTGGATCAAAACTACAATAAATCTGAGTATCGTCTGCGTAAAGATGATACTGGAGACCATGGCGTTTGATGATATCTCCAACAGTAATGAGTTTCAGAATATTTCCCCTTCACAGAGACACGTGAGGAACGTCCATTGAGATACGATGTAAACCATTGAAGGGCTGTCTCCTTTATACCATACTTAGTCTGAAGTCTTGAATAGAATAGAATGATATATGGTGTCAAAGGCAGCGCTCGGATCAAGAAGCACAAGAAGTACTCCCCTCTTCTGGTCAATCTCTTGAAGAGTGTCTTGCTTTACACGAAGCAGAGCAGTATCCGTGCTGTGGGAAGGCTTGTATGCTGACTGGAAATGCTCACGAAGATCATGCTCACGAAGATATACGACGATAGTCTGGTAGACACTGCAAGCTCAAGTACTTTGAACATGAAGGCGATATTCGATACCGGACATTAGTTCTTCATGACCTCGTGGTCAAGCGATGACTTCTTCAGCAGAGGGAAGATGATAGCCTTCTTCAACTTATCTGGAAATACACCAGAACTGATGGACGATTCACAATCTGGCTCATGATAGGAACAAATATTTCGACGCAGTCTTTCAGAAGCCATGAAGGCAGTGGGTCGAGATTACAGGATTTTGTAGCAGCTCGTCGGACAATCTTCTTGATCTCGATATCGCTCACAGGGTCAAACTCAGTTAGTGATGGCCCACCCTCCGGAGGAGGAGCGGTGACCAGGGCCAGAGCACTAACTGGTGTTGTGGAATCGAGAGATTGTCTAACTTTGGAGATCTTATCGTCAAAGTAGTCCTCAAATTCATTACTCAACTGAAGATTATCATCGGCGTGGTGTGGCGGTTGCCGATTTTTCCTTCCAAGTAGAGAGTTGAGGGTAGTATAAAGTTTCTTAGGATTCGATGTCACAAATGCGTCGATGTAAAAACTTTTCTTTGCAGTCTGGATAACCCGAGTGACATATAGTTCTTCTGCTTGATGGAAAAGTTCACGATCACATGCTGCTTGTGTCTTTCGCCATTTTCGTTCAAGATACCGTCTGAGCTGTCTAGCTTCGTGTACCTTGGCGTCGTACCATGGTACACAGAGTCGTTGTTTCATCGTGCGAGTTGACACTGGACAGTGATTGTCCAGGACGCAACTGATAGCATCGTTATATGAGTCTATTGCACAACAAGCATCATCTGCGGGCAGGTCGCCGAAAGCTCTCAGAAGATCTTGGCCAAATAGTTCCGAAATGTAATCGTCACCTTTTTCTCAACATCTAGATTCACAATCCTCAGAGTGCAGTTAACATTGAAGTGATCTGAAAGTCCCTTATCGATCACTGAGCACTTGGACACAAGGTGACTATCACTATGTAACATAACTAAGTCCAGTGTGTGACCCATATTATGTGTAGGTCCCGTCACATACTGCTGGAGTCCTGCTGCTGACATGGAACTGGTGACTTTCTCTATTCTGTGCGGCGTCGACGTGGATATTGAAGTCTCTTACAACCAGAAGTTGTCCATTAAGCACGGAACAACTGCTGAGGAAGTCATCGATTTCATCTAAAGATCTATTCACCGTATGCCCATTGGCTGCCGAGGGTGATGGCCGGTAGACTGCGACGATGTTCAGATTGTTTGCATTGTCCTTGATACATACATACTCAAATGTAGTTGGTCGCTGGTATATCTCCTTGAGCTTGAGGTGGAGTATTTAGTTGTGTATTCGTTATGTTTTATACCCGGTCAAACCGACCAGTAAGCAATGAGGAAATCACTAGGCTGTATAGAGGTTTAAAAATCCGTGACAAGCCACTAAATGACCTTTTAAGAAAGAAGATACAGGTATTTGTAGCCAGTGACATCTTCTTGGACTTACTCCATCTTTCGCCATGGATATATAGGTGAGGTAAGAACAAACATCTTACAAATATAAAATTGGTTTATTAGCATGATGATACGTAGCATCCTAAGTCCTAAATAAATGTTATATTCAACTTCCTTACTTTGCTTAATACTTATTCAGTACCTGAACGAACATATAGCATTTAAAGTTGTATCATACCTTGTACTGTAACCACGAACAGACACCTCCCAATGTTTCCTGATTCATCCGTAGCATTACAGGTAACATTGGTATCTCCAAACTGAAAGACATCACTGGATGTATGAGAGCAGATCACAGGCAGACTAAGATCAGTATTGTCTGATGCCTGGGGGTTGATGGTGATGTGGGAAGATGTAGGACGACCTGGGTCCGTGGCGGAAGTTACGTCAGGGCATTCTAAACGAGGAGGGTCGCCATCTTGAAATACAAATTTTGGGACAACCAAAATTAAAGTGAGTGGTAGCAAACAACAAAAAAATAATAAAATTGATAAACGATTTTGGATTCTAATTAGTTATATAAAGGTAGAGGAATTCAACGTAATATTTTGCAAAAAAAACTTGTACATTAACCGGACTGTAAACTATGCAGCACTGGCAAATTATGATTCAGGAATTCTTGTGTTCATGAAATAGAGTGCGGACATTGAGAAAGTATACTACATTTTTCTATTTATACAAAAATATATAAATTAACTGAACTGTAAACTTTAAGAACTAAAGGTCATTGTTGAAACACACAGTAACTGATAATGGCGATCACAAAATACCAGGCACTAGAGTTATTTCAACAGCATTGCTATTTTGTCTACTGAATCACTAATACAGTGTTATACTACTGTTGTTGTAATTCTTCCGTTTTGTTATATACCTTTGACGGTGACCGTGAAATCACATGTCATGTAGTATCCCAGATCATCTCGTGCAGCACAGGCAACCCAAGTGTCTCCATAGTAAAATACATCATGTGAAGTATACGTACAGCCAACATAGAAGTTATGATTGTCGACGGAACCATCGACGTGTGGGATTATGTTGACAGTAGATGATGTATTGAGACCTTTATCCGTGGTCGAATTTAGGTTTCGACATTGTAGCTCGAATGTTCCTTCATCTTCATAATCAATGTAAAAAATTAACATTTAAATTTCAGTATACTGATTAGTTTTATCTTCCGATAACATATAGTATGAGCCCAATTCATTATATACACAGACTAAGATTCGAGAAAAAAAACACTTATTATTCCTTAAGAAAGCAGTATGCATGCCCTGATGTATCAGTTGGTAAATGGGACTCCCCCCCCCCCCTCCATTCCCATAGGGATTCTCTTTTTCTCTTTTTACTTACCATTCAAGGATGATGCCGAGCTCACTGAATCATCTGTTCAAATTACAATGAAAAGGAAGTGTTAAACTTTACGTAACAAAAACCTAAATAGGTGTACCGAGCAAAAACAAATATGTCTTACTTTTTTATTTTTTTATCTTCAGATATCTTTAGAATGTATAATTTTAGTCACATGATATTTTGTTTTCAAACTATAACAGTAGGACACGATTGCATATTAATAGATTTAAGGACTATTCTATTCCTTTTACATTATACCTGGGATAAGAACCAAGCAGGCAGCACCGGCATCTTCGTCATGAGCACAGTCAAAAGGTTCAGGTCTATCGTGGAAGCATGTTCCTAAGTTGATTTCTGTCCCAATACAACCCACATTACGGAGTAGGATGTTTCCCACCCCTTCACCGTATGTAGCTTGCACAGGTGCATATGCTGCACCGAAGAACCCCAGCATTCTGCATACAACATTGGCGTCTTTTGGATCCCAGCCATCGTCACAGATAGTTCCCCAAGATCCCCTTTCTAGCACTTCAACCCTTCCTGAGTTGTTATTTGGACCATCGACAAGACGAACAGGAAGAGAGATAGGATCTGAAATTTAATGATATATTATGAATTCAGGTTTTGAGTATGGAAGAGAACAAGGATATCAGACAAAGACGCAGATATAAATATAAGTAGAGTATAGACTAAGTATAGAGTAAGAGCGAGAGAAAGAGAGAGAGAGAGACAAATAGAGACAGAGAGAGACAAATAGAGACAGAGAGAAAGAGAAAAAGGAAAGGGAAGAAGTGAGAAGAGGAGTAAAGAGAGAGAAAAGGAGAAGACATAATTAAAATGGAGAAAAAACAAGAATTACATATTAAGGCTTTTCGAATTTCAAAAAAAGGGTTACATCATACCTGTACAGATAACACCAGCATCTTCGCTGTGATGACAATTATGGACTCCAAATTCACTCTTGATGCAGTCTTCGAGGCTAATTTCTGATCCAGTACAATCAACTTCATCAAGAAGAATGTCTCCAGAACCCGGACCATATTCAGCCTCGACTGGTGCACTTGACGCTTTGAAGAACCCTAGCATTCTGCATACGACATTGGCGTCGTTCAAATCCCATCCATCATCACATACTGTTCCCCAAGCACCGTTGTACCATACCTCGACTCGACCTGTAGCATTGTTCGATCCATCAACCAAACGAACTTCAAGATGGCTCCCTACATCAGGAGTAATTAAGGGAGGACATTTTAATAGAGGCTGTCACCCTCCCGCATTTGGAGGGAGTACTATTACTCACGCCACCCCGCACTTCCTCTCGTTCTCCCGCTTCGATGTAGAATCTCTCGCCAAACATGGTAACCACAATTTTACCCTTTTGGGGGCTGAAGGGGGGGGGGGATGTTGAGTAAAAAAAAAAAACGATTTTATTTTAAGTGCTTACTACCCGCCTGCCCCCACCCCCTCTCTGTTAAGCCCCCCAAAAAAAACATACAAAAAAAAGTTGCATTCGATCTCCCTCGAGGCATTTACCCAAAGTTGACAGCCCTGTTTTAATAGAGGTTCGTTGATTTTGTTTTTGGTGTGCTCAATTCAAGTGTTGCCTAGGGTTGGCACGCCCCCTCATGTCTTGAAAGGTTAATTATCTCCCGATATGTGAATTTAAAAAAAAATATATATTATATATAATATTGCTAAACAAAATCTGATATCGTTATTCTCTCTGTTTATCTGATTAATTTTTGTAGCTGTTTCATGTTTTATTCCAAGCTAGCATTACCACCCACCCAGGTCGAAATTCCAGTTGATACACTGTGAAAAAAATGGGCAATATTATTGCCCAACGTTGTGCCATAGTCAACCCAACCATCTATTGGGCAATATTTTGCCCAGTGGTATTGGTAAACGTAAGCACCCTACTTCACACGTGCATTATTGTTTCGTATTTTGACCAAAATTTGAGCAAAGATATGACCTTTCAACTGCCCGACTACGGTAGCCCACTTGTTGGGAAAATCTTGACCAGCTGTTGGGCCATTGGGAAAAATATTGCCCAATAGATGGTTGGGTTGACTATGGCACAACGTTGGGCAATAATATTGCCCATTTTTTTCACAGTGTACCAGTAAGGATTTCCAAGTGGTATCTACTGTTTTGAACCGGTCTCAACTGTTCTAAACTGTTACCAGTGAAAACCAGTTAAAACTATTTGGAAACCTGTATAGAAATACCAGTTTGAAGTCGGAAAAGTCAAATAGCATACCAGTTGTTACTGAATGGGACCATGGCAGTAGAATACTGGTCTCAATCTCAATCGCGCCGACCGATATTTCGCTCAGGGGGTTGGGGGTGGGCAATCCCCCCTGGAAAATTACCCCCCGGAAACTACCCCCAAGGACAATTGCCCCCCGGAAAATCTGATCTGTGAACTGGTGTATTATCGGAAAATATGTATAATTAAATCGTTCCTGATTTCACAAATAGTTTATGTTGCAACAGTATATCCTGTTCCCAATATCATTTATTTTTCTTTATAACTCTAAAAAAAAAGAAAAGTAAAGCACCTCTCTTCTATCGTTGTTTAATTCTCTTATATTTTTTTCCTTTCCCCTTTAACTCACAAAAATTCTCTCTTTCCCCCCTTTTGTCCATCTCTATTTTTTCTCGTCTTCTTGTGCTTTTTTTTTTGGGGGGGGGGACTACCGCCTGGCAAGAGGGACCCCATATTTTGTGTGTCGTAATTCTCAAATGAAAATTAATTTTGAATTTGTTTCTCGCTTAGTTTGATGGAAAATAAAAAGGCCTCCTCTCAAATTGGCCAAAGACATCTTTATTTTCTTGTAAATAGCGATTATTTTTTTATAAAGACAACGGGTCCTTCTAGGGTAAAATGACAAAGAAGTTTGATTTCTTGTTAAAATCATTTGCATGAATAGAAATAGATGCTTTGTGTCAATTAGATGGAAGATCTTTTCAAAATATTATTCTTAATTACAACACGTATAGACTCAAGTATGTTTTCATTTCAGAATTATGGTGTGACACAGTTAGGGATCTGTTATATCTCAATTTCCTTCCAAACATTTTCATCAATTTACACTCTGAGGGGGAAATGTCTGGTCGGAGGTCTACCAACACAATCAACATGATTGCAGCGGAAATCCACTTCTTTCCGAACATATTTCCGTAACTTCCAGCCAGCATATCATTCATCCCTAATGTGCCAGCTTGTAGAAAGTAGATAAATGAAATGAAACCTTATAAATGCTGTAAACATATAAATTAAATATGAAAGATGAACAAATATAATGATCATATATTATGCTTTTTATCTGCAAAAACACCAGGTTCCACAAAGTGAAGATATCCAACAAACATGTCCCACATAACATCATGTTTGTTGCATTAGGACGGATGTGAGGAGTGATAGGGTTTGCACGAGTATAAATCTGTCAACTTGGATAATTATGCAAAATAATGATCATATGCCCAAGAGATCCACACCTTTACGGCGTCTTTTGGAGGAATCCTACCAAGTACCAAGTACCAAGGAATCACAGAAAAAGATGCTCGACTGTTCATGAAAATTTCATTAAATTGGATATCCAAACACAATTTCTTTATATCATTTTCACTAATAAGATAAAGAATTAAATAGATATCAATATTTTGCATGTACAAAGGATTTCTTTTTCCAACAGAAGAAAACTAAACTTTTAATACAACTACTGGTAGTGGTATGTACTTGAAATTAAAAAAATTTACTCTTGTCCTTCATGTCAGTAAATTGTTTGAGAGAACTCAACTTCTTTCCCCACTAGACATAAGACAAATACTGCCCACAGTAAGGGCTTACTGCAGCTGACATCTCTGGACCTACATGTATGGTTAATTAGCAGTTTGCATCAAAATACTTTAAGTATATTAACAACTTACTACAGTAACATATACAATTTCCACAATCACTTAACCGAACCGATCTCGATCTCGATCTCGTGCGCGCGCGATAGCTAGCTAGCTAGCGCGCCTTCCACGTGTTATGCATACTGCAGAATTGCGTGCCCCCCCCCCCTCCGCCCCTTTCCCGGTAAAAAAAACACCTTCTTATATTATCATCCCCCTATTTTTTACCCTTCTCATTATTCTACTTTCCCCCCTTTTCTCTCCTCCGTCTTTCCCCCTTTCTTCCTTTCCCGCTCCTTTTTCTCCTCTCCCCTTTTCTCTCCTCCCTCTTTTCTTCTTCTTTCTCTCTTCTCTTTTCTTTCTTTTTCCCCTCATTTTTCTTTCACCCTCCTTTTTATCCTTTTATCCCTTTTCTTTTTTCACTTCCCCTTTTTTTTTTTACCGGGGGGGGGGGCACGTGCACCCTGTGCCCCCCCCTGAATCCGCAACTGATAGATTTTTAGTAGATTACTGGTCTCTACTGGATAATCAACTGGTAAATCTATTGAAAATATCAACTGCTGGTAAATCTACTGGTTTTCAATTGATAAATCAACTGGAAATATAACCTGGTCTCAGATGTCAACTGTTTCTTCAACTGCATGGTCCCAGTTAGCGGTGTTTCAATTTTCATATTAAAAGAACACTTGAATATACAGGTTTCAACTGGTACCAGTTCCTACTGGTTTCAACTGGTTTTTCGACCTGGGATATGCATGCAGACATATACCCCAGTAATATCTCTTATCGTCTTTGTACCCCGTTCCTTCAACTAGTATTAACATTACAGATCTAATATATATAACCCTGCAGCTTGACAAATTTTCCAGGGGACTGGGGGCTGACAATTATGAGGATGAATCATAATGTAGATAATTACAAAATATTTATATATATATACATTTGTAATGAAATAATTATTGACATTTAAACAAAACGAGTAGAATTACCGTTTACTTTAATATAATTTTTAATCAAAGAGGAATAGTTCTCACCAACGTTTGTTGTACTCGGGATCCAAATGTCAGGTCGGATATCTGGCCAACCTATAGTCAAAACATTGAAATGTTAAACAACAGTCCGAAAGTCTTGGTAAGTGTATCATTTCATGTTGTGGCATATTAAAGTTATAAATTAAAAGCGATAATAAACCTGGTTTGATTTTATGAATAGATAAGATTTGACAAGGGGCGTAATTTCATTGTAAACCCTTTGGGTCATACAGCACTTTCTCTTGGGATGTGTATAGAAGTATATAGAGAGAAGGTATGCTAACAAATCAACTACCATTAAAACTAATAAGCCTTTTAAGTTTTATGCTTACGTATGTCAATCCCACTCCAGCTCCCTGTGTCATAGTCCTCTTGATCTGAATCTATATTTGATACACCATTAATATGTGGCAGAATAATGATGGACAATATCAATCGAAACGAGACAATTTCCCAATTAGCCATCGTTGGATTCCAAGGAGAGCTAGATAGAGGGTAAGCTGTATGTAGTGATCCGGCTGTGAGCATTGTGTCACATTCAGGGTCGAAGGGTTTTCCCACGTCACGTTGAACATCATGCGATCATGAGATACACACAGAAACATGACTCCATACTTCCTACATCATAACATGGACCTACTTCAGGGGCGGCCGAGCGACTTCCAAAGTGGGGGGCACCAAGAAAAAGGGCTCTTTCTGGAGAGAAAAAAAGGGCGCCTACAAAGGGCAATCTCAAAGCGAAAATATACCATTTTTTAGACATTGGTATATACCCGTTTGGACATCAGGGATCACAAACAACCACTCTGTAAGCATCGAGCGAGTTCAGAGGAGAGCTCTCAGGATCATTACCTACCCTGACTCTAGAACTTATGATGGACTGCAATCTCATCTTGGTGTCTCCTCTCTTAAAGAGAGACGCACATCCCTTTCACTAAGATTTGCAGAATCACTCCTCCAATCTAAGGTTCATCTCCTGCCTGAGAGCAGAGTCAATGACTGTAGCCGCATTCTGCGAAATGTACTTGATTTGTCCTTGCCTAAGATGAGAACTACGAGGTACCGAAATTCCCCCATCCCATCTTTCACTCGATCCTTGAATAATAATAAATAAAGGCTTAGGTAATTATCAGTATGTTGTATGTCATGTATCTCATCCCTTTTCTCCATTCGAACTTGCTACTTTTCAAATTTCCTTTTCTCTTCTTCACTTCTGGTCTTTCCTCTCTATTTCTATTTCACTCCCATCCCCTCTGTCTCAGCTCTGTCTCTCTCTCTCTCTCTCTCTCCCCCTCTTTGCTCTCTCTGCCTCTTCCTCTTTCTCCCTTCGTCTATCCTTCCTCCCCTCTGTTTCTCTCTCACACTTTCTGTCCCTCCCTCCTCCTCTCCACCTCTTTCTCTTATGATGATGTTGTACAGTACAACATTCTATAATTATATGTAATTATTACTGTGACCAATAACACCAATATATGTCATGTATTTCAGCAATGTAATTATGTGCGATATTTACTGTCATGATGATTGGCATAGCGGGTTCTTCCATTCATTCGTATTTTGATATTGCATGTACTTTTATCCTTCGTCTCACTCCCTCATCCCTTTTCTCTATTCGAACTTGGTACTTTTCAAATTTCCTTTTCTCTTCTTCACTTCTGGTCTTTCCTCTCTATCTCTATTTCACTCCCATCCCCTCTCTCTCAGCTCTGTCTCTGTCTCTCTCTCTCTCTCTCTCTCTCTTTCTCTCCCTCTTTGCTCTCTCTGCCTCTTCCTCTTTCTCCCTTCGTCTCTCCTTCCTCCCCTCTGTTTCTCTCTCACTTTCTGTCTCTCCCTCCTTCTCTCCACCTCTTTCTCCTCTGATGATGTTTTACAGTACAACATTCTTTAATTATCTGCTATTCTTACTGTGACCAATAATACCCAAGGAATTCCATTGTTCATGTACAATATGTTTATACCTTATACTGTACTCATATCACACTTGTGATTAGCACACTGACAAGACTCCAATTTTAATACTTTGTAATACTTTTTAATACCTTCTGAATGGAATTTGTATTGCATTTTATCACAATTTTCCAATGTTACAGTTAATTGAACTCACGTATCTGTAAACATTTTACTTGTTCATTTTGGGCTAGCAATATTTCATTTTTTTTTTTTTTTTTTTTTTTTGTTATTGCTACTATTTTAATGTTTTGATTTAAACATTTATTCATTGTGAAATATTTGTTCTCATTTGCTATGTTATCTTTATATATATGTACATATGTTTTCGAATGCTTTTTATATGATTGTATGTTTGATGTAAACTTGCATTTTTAGTCTGTGGACTTTTTGACAAGTCATGAATAAAACCTTATTTGAATCTTGAATCTTGAACCTTGGAGACTTCTACTTACTTGTAAAACTATATTCAAAAGATTGGCAAATGTGTTTAGGATGTGAATTCTATTTCTATTCCATGCCACTCAGCTTTAATCCTTAGATTTATTTTTCAAAAGGACTGAACAAAGACAAAGCCTCTTCCGCATTATTATGTCTTCTTCTACCGGAACTACTTCGATCTTGTTTTCTCCTTCTTCAACAGTCCCTTCTTTTCCCCTTTCCATCATCCTCTTCCTCTTCCTCATCCTCTTCTCTCTTTTTTTTTAAAAATTATGTGCACAGACAGCATTCTCTTGTATGTTATTCACAAATATGATAGATTTCTAATAAACTCCATATCCAGACCAACATACCTTCTAGAGTCATTTGACAGTGATACATACAATATATCTTACTTTCTACTTAATACTTACTTTATATATCTGCATATTATCAAGATATTATTATTGTGATACATTTTTTTATTCTCAAATTTACTAATGTACTATGTCTGCTGTATGTTAATGTAATAATGTGTACAGTTTTTATCATGATCCTTTTTTATTCAATATAAGTACTCTCTGTTCTCTCTATAATGTTCTAAATCTTGAAATAACCATAGTGACCATTAAATATATGAATGTTAGATGAAGTGTTTTGAAGTGTATGTTTGTGCATTATATATTTAATCTTCTTCATCTTCTTCTTATCGAGTCACTACACAAGTCCCGTCCAGTGGTCCACACAGGCTTTGGCACGGCAATTAACGGCTTCCAGGTCATCTTTGGTGCATGGCTCTGGCAGGAGTGGGCAGACTAGCAGGTGTTAATAATAATAATAATAAATAATTATATTACTGGATTTGTAAAGATATATATATTACGCTTTGTGCGTTGGTGTGTTTGAGTGCTGATAATATATTTAATATAAAAGACTGATTTTGTTACTTGTACTCTCTTAAGAGAGCCAGAAGGGCATTCAAGTTAATAGCCTTCTGTCTGTCCGTAGGTTATATCAAGTAGTGATGTGTTTAATCATTCTTCATTGCTAATGACATTTTAAGAGTGATATTGTGTATTTCACACATTGACAAATCAACTCGACAAAGCAGCATAGATGTATAGCATGTAGATTCACATAAAGGTAAAACAAAAATACATGTACTATGATTGTAAGAGAGAGAGAGAGAGAGAGAGAGAGAGAGAAAGAAGCAGTTAAGAGGAGGATAGCAAGAGAGAGAGAGAGAGAGAGAGAGAGAGAGGCAGAGACAGAGTATAATAATGCAAAATGGGAGTTATATATAGATTATATTAAAATGGATTTAAGATATTGGTAGATTCTTTCAAAATAACTGGTAATAAAATTCTATTCATACTGTACTTTCAGTCTATTCTTATAAAAGCTATTATGAAGTAATTCCCAAGCAGTTAATCAATCAGTAAACATGAAAATCATTCATGCATCCTTCATGAACTTTTTATATTCCCAGGAATGTCACTGAGACCTTTATACCAATAAAATAGTTTATACAGTACAATAAAAAATGAAGCACAAGAATCTAACTTTTCATTTCTAATATGATTTGCTAATGTAGCAAGCTTTATTTACATCATGGAAAGTCTTTATAATCAAGACTACAAGTTATTTATAACTGCAGTAAACTCATAATGCTGTAATTACACAAACTCAAAAAACAGAAGATTAATTATACCAAACTGATATGTGAGGACATGTAGGAACTGAAACGAAGTACATGTACACGGTCATGTCTATAGCATTGTTGTTAATGCTAATAGTCGATTACTGAAGAAACTGTGCCATTTACACAATAGGATAAAACACAAAAAAGTACTAATAGTATTCAATTTCCTGTAACAATGTGAGGCTTTTACAGGGAAATTCCCTTACTATGAAATGACTTCATTACAAATGATAGGAAGCCTTTCCCCTCAAACTTTGCTTGATTTTATCAGAAAAAAACTCACTTGTAACAAGATGTACATGACATGTTCCTACATATTTAAGGCATTTAACTACAACATTTCTTGTGTGTCAATATACACAGAAAAAAAAGGTAGTTTCTTAGAAATTAAGGAGAAAAAACATGTGAATTATGGCTTTACATCCCATCCTAAGGACTGATGCAAGATATAAACTTGATTCTTTATTGCAGGCATTAATATATATACATGTAATAGTGTACATGTTGTAGCTCAGATTGTTACACCTACTTCATACTAATATTGCATCATTTTGCCATATATCATATGAGAGGAAATGATAGCTTGCTGTTTGAGAGATAATCCCATCTATCCTATACATGCAAATATAAAATAGACCTTTAGCATATACAAAACCACAATTCATTCATTCTAGATTACATCTTAACTGCTAGGCTATGGCCCTTTTTCCCCAAATAAATCTGGGATTCATTTCTCTGAACCTAAACAAAGTAATCAAACATTTATTACTTTCTAGAAATTGTAATAGGGGATTACTAGTTATTGTTACCTGATCTATATCTCAATCTTTTCCATTACATTACATCATCCATGACCTAGTCACCGTCTTATATGTACAAGCTTGACCTTGCGACCTTTAACATCTGACCTTTGGCACTGCATGCCCCACCTACTGCCAACCTACTTGAGGCTTTTACTGAGCAGAATCACTGAGCTACCTACTATATCTTAAAATATATCATATTTACATATTTACATATTTGTACCGTTCCTATATCACTCATCCTAACATACATGTACATGTATATAAATAAGAGAGACTAATACAATGTATGTGAACCCTATAGAAGAGCATTATACAGAGTTGGAGACAGGAAAACTAATAACATTCTTATATGGACCTTGGTGTACTTGTTCATTCTTGTAGGATGTTTATTGTAAGAAGAAACATCCCTGAAAGTTTTCAGAAAAAAAGTGAAAAAGTGAAAAAATGCCATGATTTATTTTCAATTTTCTCTTCATACTATGACAGAAATAACTTCAAAATTGTAGATATCATCTTTAATATCTATACGAGTACTTTACAAAAGTTTCATGGAATTGTCACCATTCATTATATAATTTTGTTTTTTTATAACCTTTGGACCGACTTTTAAAACTTCCATAGCAACTGTAATGGTACTGGCTTTAATATATTAAGAGGGTTTTTTTTGCGTTCCAATTAAAAAGCTTAACATTCGTGTCCTTTCAATTCTTCATTTCTACAAGATTGACAGAAGACTCCATCATCTTGTTTTTTCCTGTTGATCATATCAATTCTAGTTATCTGATCCCATCATAAAACCGGTCATAGTTGTGGGTTACCAACAATGGTTTATACACCCAAACTATATTTTCTTTAAAACACAACATGACCATGTACATTGTTTGGGAAAACAAATAATGTCATATATAGAGAATCATATTTTCTAACAATGGAGCACTACTGATTATAACAAATCTGTTATCTGCCAAATTTATAACTGATTTTCTTTTGTTATTAAAGACTAAAGGTTGATTTGATAAGTAATGCTAAATTACATTGCAGAGAAAAGCATTGGTATGTTGAAAGGTATCACTCTTGTTATAATTAAGAAACATTTCCCGAATTAAGAAAGAACCAAGAACATCTCAAGGTTTAAACCAAAGAATCTTTGCTAGAATAACATCAAAGATCTGGCAAGTTTGTAAGATGTCCTTTCATATATATCATGACTATTAGCTCTATTTACATGCAAATGATTTATGCCTATAAATCATGATGATCGGTAAGATTATACAACAGACTTTCACTAATTCCTAAAACTACATTCAAGAGATTGGCAAAGGTATTTAGGATATGAACTCTATTTCAATTTAAAGAGGCATTAAGATTTTACCCTATTTTATTCCACTCAGCTTTAATCCTTAGATTTATCTTTCAAAATGACTGAACAAAGACAAAGCCTCTAAGGCATCCTAAAGAAGAAGAAACAAACATTATGGCCAAAGAAAAGCTGCATGTGATTTTGGCATCAATATATGAAAGGCTCAGTGTGTGACATGTAAGTGAATATTTTGTGCCTCATTTTACTAGACTGTAATCTGTTATTAATTCCATGTCACATGTTTTGTGTAAATGCAGATAGTGATGACAGCTTTATTATGAGCGATTCTCAGCAGTCCTGTCTTCACAGGTTGTGCAAGCTCGCAAACTGTCTTATCTTCAACCAGCTTCCTATATCTATGCCTTCTCATCTCTACAAGAATATTTCCAACCAGCTTTTGATAAGATGAAGATATTGGAAATACATCAATCCTTTTTCATGACATAAGCATGGCTAAATTTAGGGTAAATTATTATCTTTCAAAATCACAAATACTGTGCCTCTAAAGGTGACCTATGGACCCTTTCTCCATATTTTGACCCAATTTAATCAATTTCACCAAGAGCACTACAAATTAAAAAAAGTATATTACCTCATAAACAGTAAAACTCTACTGCACACCACATTATCTGGTATACATCTAAATAAAATAATGTTATTAAGCTATAATATCTTACAATCTTCAGCTTGGACAGCTATGGAGGCAAGGAACCCTCTTTAAAGAAGCAAATAGTATCTAGGTCTATGTTAACTGATAAATGTTGGAACACACTGAATGCATAAAACTGTAATGTTAAGTACATGTAGGTACGGTACATGTACAAGTATAACAAATTCTGGGTCAGGCGAGTCATGTTTACAATTATACAAGTACCCATAAAATGTAATACGGTAAGCTTGAAATACATACACTCTCATTTAAATTAAGTTTTCCTTTTTTCTTTCCTTCTCTTGCTTGTACAAATTTGATAGAAGCAATCTTAAAGGAATAGTCCAAATTAATATTATAAGAGCTATATTTTAACTTGGTTTATATGACTGAAATAAACTGTTGGATGTCTGGAAGAGACAAAATAACCATTCAACATTGTAGTCCGGCCCTGGGCCCTCCAAACTCATTACAAAGACAGGGGGAGGGGGGAGGAGGTGGATTACTTTCACTCAGCAATAGTATAGTATTAATGACTGCTTTGAGAGAAATAGTTGTTTTTATACGATTCAAGGGAAGGTTACAATTGTGCTATTGCCCGAGGCGTGCCTTGTTTGGAATTCAGTACGATCGACATTGCCGTATTAAAAATACCGACCAATTCTTTGCACACGTACGGTATCCTTAATCGCTTAAACCAGTTTTTAATATGTGAACCTATGGGTATTTCACCAAGACTGAACTATTTTCCCGGTAACTGGAATTTTACAGGAATAGTTAAAACCATGACTGCAATTTCGACCAATCAGATGGCTGGATTTCTTAAGTGAGGTATAAAATGAATACTAAGACCATAAAGAGCAACAAGAGGGTGCTCTCATTACATCAACTGCATTCATACTCTTCATTTTCCCCCTAATTAGAACATTTGTTTCTTTAATTTAAGGTAAAATAAGTTCAAAGTTGGTTGCACATGACATCTTAGAATTGCTTATTTGCCAATAGAATCCTTCTCCATCATTAATGAACATTCTCAATAGGTTCATTCATGTCAGGATGTTCGTCTTACTCTTCATGTGCATGTAGATTAGTGGTTCGTCATAACTTATTAAAACATTTTAAAAGTTAGACCATTACTTTAATATGCGTAACATAAAAACAATCTAAGCCTGAAACTTCCTTAACACACAAACCCTGTACAGACCCCTCTATATGACATTCCTGCATTACATGTAGAATAAAGATAATTAAGAATAATATCAAAGAAATAAGATGGCTTAAAATCAACAAACAAAAGACTTTTTTTTAATATATGAAGCAAGCTGACCAGCAGCTTTTGACTAACCGAACCAAAAACCAAAGGATGAAATCAAATCAAATGTGGTTTTATGTTTTAATAAAGCACTACAGATAATGCTCGGTCACAAAGGTTCGTACGAATGATAATTTTGTATGAATCTCCGTTTTTCCATTGTCTTCCCGAATTTCCATTGTCTGAAATCGTTCGTACGGCATTTGTAGCAGTTCGTAATGGCATTTGTGACCGAGGCTTAAGATAGCATTTTCCAATTGAATTCATGAATTTATGTTTTGCACATGGCACCAAAGATGATAACACAATCCAGTGAAGTTCACCATCATGGCATCATTTTGCACACTGCACTATACAGATGATCTAGCTGCTACATGTAAATACAATGTATATTACACCACAGCTTTAAAAGCTTTGCACACAGCACCAAAGCTGAACCAATCACAAGAACTTCACTCAAGATAACTGTTGCTCCACTTTTGCACACGGCACCAATGAATTTCATTTTAGGGCTGGTCTCATATTATGGCCTCCTCCTGCTTGGCCGGCACACAACAGCAAAGCATTGGTGATCACATCACATTTTCTTTCACATATATTATTATGTTTGCTATCTGCAGTTTTCCATATTTTGACGTCTTTTAACACATCACCACTGCATGTATGATTGATACTTGAGCTCAAAACATGGCATGGTACATACATAGCTATCTTTATTTTATTTTACAGCGTAATCAACATTTTGTTCACTTGATTTCTCTGAACTTATCAGATACTTTCATCACTGTACATCCAACAATATAGTTAATAAGAATAAACTACAGAAAAAAAAATCATATTTACATCTATTCACAGGCTCTTTTTTTTCTCTCACTTTTTTCTTTACTAATAATCATAAATAAATATTAAGGAGTTGCACATCACAATATTAAAAAATACAATCTCTCTATCTCTACCTGCATCTCCCTTTCTCTCTCTCTCTCTGTCTTTTCCTCCTTCTCCCTCTCTCCCTCTCTCCCTCTCTTCCTCTCTTTTCTACATTACTTCTCTCTCCACAAAACATGCTTCCATAGGAGTTTAAGCAGATTTTCATATAATATCCAGAGCACCAATCTACACTCCATAAACACCATTATCCATTTCCATATAGATCTAAAATGGGTCGGTCAAGAGTGGTAACTGCAGACCCAGAACAAAAATTAAAATTAGAACACTAACGCTAGTAACCTAACCCAATCATGTTCAAGCATGATACTGCTTGTTTTTAAGTAAATAATTTGTCTGATTTTTTTCTCAAAAAACTAGTGTTTAATTATGCAAATCCTTCATGTATTCAGAGATATGCTGTGGGCAAAAATATGTGACTGCAACCGACTGCCTTTCCTTTGAAAGCAAGTTCAAATTGAAGGTTTAGCTAAAGGGTATTTGTCCATCTCCAGACTTCACCATAATGATCATATAATAATATCTGCATTTGTTTGTTTGTTTGTTTGCTTTACCTGACTGATAAGAAAGCATGTATATGCTTGTAAGTAACCAGGGCCAGACCGACGGCTTTAAGTCCTCTCTGAGGGACTTGGTAACGAAGATTAATGCCTTACCAAAGGGCCCTGGACCTCTAATACCGAGCCATCACGCATCCCATAAAGCTCATTCCATAGTCACCCATAACTAGACTTCAACATGAAATCAAGAATCAAGCACCATCATAGCCTTAATATTTGCTCCTTTCAACATTATTCACATAGCATAACATTAATATTGTACGTCCACATAATTGGGACTGGTTATCCCATCTTACGTATATTAAAACTATAAATAATTAATGATCAAGTCTTGCATCTCACCAGGTTTGTTAACAAACTTGATTCTACAGCCTGTATTCACCTCACAAGATAAGCCCAATCTTAGATTCAAAACTGAGCCGCAAATTAAACTTTGGTCTATTTTTATTGTGTTGACCTGTTTGATTTTTGTAACTGCAGAACATACATCAACAACCACCTCAGATATCTTGGGCATCACATGTGTCTTCTGTTGTAGAGTACAGGCCAGGACTTGGGTTTACAAAAAGGTAATGGACCAAGACCAGACTCTTCTACAGAGAGTGGACCAAGACCAGAATCTTCTACAGAGAGTGGACCAAATCCAGACTCTTCTACAGAGAGTGGACCAAGACCAGACTCTTCTACAGAGAGTGGACCAAGACCAGAATCTTCTACAGAGAGTGGACCAAATCCAGACTCTTCTACAGAGAGTGGACCAAATCCAGACTCTTCTACAGAGAGTGGACCAAGACCAGAATCTTCTACAGAGAGTGGACCAAGACCAGACTCTTCTACAAAGAGTGGACTAAAGACCAGACTCTTCTACAGAGAGTGGACCAAGACCTGACTCTTCTAGAGAGAGTGGACCAAGACCAGACTCTTCTACAGAGAGTGGACCAAGACCAGACTCTTCTACAGAGAGTGGACCAAGACCAGACTCTTCTACAGAGAGTTGACCAAGACCAGACTCTTCTACAAAGAGTGGACCAAGACCAGACTCTTCTACAAAGAGTGGACCAAGACCAGACTCTTCTACAGAGAGTGGACAAATGCTTGACTTTTACATCTAGAAATCAATCCTTGACTAGCATAAATTTATATGCTTTTTGAACTATCCAAAAGAAAGAAAAAAATTTCTTCCTGGTTAAAATTCACGTTTCATACGTGAGAGTTGGCAGAGAAGGTAAAACAGGCCGAGGAGGAGTTTGATACCGTGTCAAAGGTCGTCGTCGTGGGAGGGGCAAAGGTTGTTGTGGGAGCAAACGCATTCGGGAGAAACGTTGAAGAGTGTGTGGCCAAGATGCGCTGTGGAGGACTTGTCTCGTCTGAACTCATACTCGACATACTGTGTAGAATATAAATACAAATATAAACAATAGCATTCACACAACAAAATGGAATAATCTGGCCATAGGCATGCTGTCTAGAATATAAAATATACAATTTTTTTTTCCCACTCATCCATGTATGTAAATTCGATTTATTTTATGTAAGATGTGCAATATATTGAAGTTTCCATTATTATTATTGTTAAAGTTGTTCCCTGAACTAATTTTTGATTTTTTTTCCATCTTGATGAATTTGTAATTTTTCTTTATAGCTTGAACTTTTTAATCTTTGTTTGTATCAGTCTCTCAACGTTTTAACATGGAATTTTGACTCAATAAACCAAAATGAAATGAAATGAAAAAAAGAGATTGTTCTTCAAAATAGAATAGTAACATTTCATCACCTCTTATAATTGTACATTGTCCAATTTTCCAAGACCAAATATTTACTAAGAGTTGGTACTTCTGATGCTGCACTGTAAGAATGCCTCTTCTTCAATAACTCTCGACTCCAGAAAGTGAATACCTGACATTTTGGCTGAATTTACTTATCAATTCATGGATATACATGTAAGCTATTACTGGAGTTCAGTCTTGTTTGCAGATTGGAAAAAGGGCTATTTGGGCAAACAGAAATAAAAGAATCATATTAAATAAAGTTGGCGAAGATATCTCATTATATAATGGAATTGAAGCACATACCTGAGTGAGCTCGGGTGGCTGGGAGAGCTAAGGAGCTGCCTCTTAGAAGGTGTGCATTCACCATCACTATCATCTGAATATCAAACACAAACATATCAAGGTCAATCATGACAAGGTCATGAAACATCAAGCTCATTTATGTCAAGGTAAAATATGTTAAGATCAAATACAGCATTACAGAGTTTTGGTTGATAAGCAAGCTAAAAAACTCTCTTGAAGGGTATATATTCACTTTCACTATCATCTGTATTTTTGTTAAATGGTATCCTTCCACATTAACATACAAAAGAATGACACTACTCACAAATGATTTTCATGTTTCCCTGAACTTGATCTTCCCTTAACCCTTACTGTACTGGGCTATTTTGAGCACCTCGTGACTGGGGGGGGGGGGGGGGGAGGGGGCCTGGGAGGCCCCCCCCCCCCCCCCCTATGATCTCGGCCGTTGAAAGTCCAATGAACGTGAAAATTTGCATGTTTGTAGATATTTACGTAAGGAACAAGATCGTATAATTAGTTTTTTTCTAATATGCAAATTGTTGTCGTTATAGCCTAATTAATTATGCAAAATGCTAATTTTATGCATTTTACAGAAAACTCTTCATATCTGTCTGTAGACTTGTGAAGAATGTTGAAAATGAATTGAATAAATTTTTCCTTCATCTCAAATTCTTGAGGTTACATTATTTTTATGATATTTGGAAATGCATAGGTTAATTTGCATAAACTATGAATACGCATTCATGAATATCAAATCTAGAAATATACAGGGAACTAGAATCATTACAAAAATTGCCAGACTCCACTTTTTGAATGTTAATTGAAACTCATTATTCATATGAAACTTCTTTTCTAACACAAAATAGTTATTTTGATGTAATTAATAATGATAATTTTTGCAAATTTGATGCGATTTTCAAATATTTATTTTCTTTTGTATTTTATTGTTTTTTATATCTTATTATATCTATTGTTTTATTTCTAATGTATTCTTTTGTTCTGGAATACATCAAGTTACTTTGAGAAACATAGAATAGCAATTTGATATCAATTCATAGTATTCACATTCTGCTTGTACATGAATATAAGCAATTATAGCATATTTTTGATGACATGCGCATACATGTTATGTAACACCTTACAGGTATATCCGATTTCTATGAAAATGGTATCAAAATGTGCGTAAGACTTGAGGGAAAAAAGTCATGAAACGACAATTCAAAATTCCAACCGGTTGCGGCGCAATCTCCGAAAATGTTGGAGGGGGGGCCTCCCAGGCCCCCCCCCCCCCCCAGTACAGTAAGGGTTAAAGGCAGGGTATTTTACCAACATCGCTACCACTGCTCTAATGTATTTTCAATTGCACCATCTATCAATGAAGGCGTACATAGAGCGATTTCAGGTTCATTTACATACATCATCATTCAGGCTACATGCAGTCGTTATGCATTGTGGGACATGGCTATCCACACATTGGGACATTGTGAGAAGCAGATGGCGGTATACATAAATCTGAAGTACCCTGAACATTAGGAAGTCTTTACTATTAAACGCATTGACTACCAAATTCTGTCTTTCCCATAGGATTCAATACAGGAAACATCTGATTCCTGTAGGCAATGGGTTACATTGTACTTACATTTGCGTTTGAGTGAGGATGCGAGAGAGCTTGGTCTGAGTACAGGGCTCATGCTACGCTTAGTAAAGTTAGACCTGGTAGGGCTAGGGTTGGGACTGGGTGACATACAGGGACTCCTCATTGATATCTGAGGTGAAAAGCATTGCTGTTAAGAGATAGAGAGAGAGAGAGACAGAGAGGGAGAGAGAGACAGAGAGGGAGAGGATAAAAAGTGTTAAATAAAACTGACAGGTGATGAATATATTATGCCTCACAAACTGCATGATAAAGAAGGAGTCATGATCATAGTACAATGCAAAAATCTCCTGCTTACATGTACCTGAATATCATCATATTAAATGCCTGATATTTAATCATCATTGTTTCCTATAAGTATATCTCCATTGTGCTTCACTTATCGTCATCTGCATAATCACCATCATACTACCATCAGTACCACAATAATCATTATCACTAACATTATCATAACCATCGTCATCACCACTACTACCACTGCCATCACCATCATCATCACCACCGCTACTACCATCATCACCATCATCATTGTCACCACCGATACCAACATCATCCCCACTACCACTGTCGTTATCATTGTCCCCACCAATACCATCACCATCATAGTCACCATCACCTCCACTACTACCACCATCATCAACACCACTATCACCATAATCATCACCACTATCACCATCATCATCACTACTATCATCAACATCACTACTATCATCATCATCACTACCACCAACACCACCACCACTATCACCATCATCATCACTACTATCATCAACATCACTACTATCATCATCATCACTACCACCAACACCACCACCACTATCACCATCATCATCACTACTATCATCACCACCACTACTATCACCATCATTATCACTATCACCATCATCACCACCACTATCACCATAATCATCACCTTCATCACCACCACTACCACCACCTCTACCACCATCACTACCACCACCATCACCACCACCACTATCATCATCATCACCACCTTCATCACCACCACTACTACCACCACTACCACCACTACCACCACCACCATCACCACCACCACTATCATCATCACCACCACCTCATCACCACCACAACTACCACCACTACCACCATCATCACCATCATCCTGACTATCCTCTTCATGACCATACCTTGCCTGCTCTGGTTGGTGAAGGAGATGAAGCTACAAACGGTAGCGTGGGTGGTATAATACTCAATGGTTCTGATATACAAGATCTTGGCTCAGACCGAGGCTCAGATCGTAATGCTTTGATGCTTTCATCCTGCAAGCAAACAATAATACCACAAAATGAATTAATCATGTTCTTAAAGGTAAAGACCAGTATTGGAAATGCCCCAATTTCTAAAAAAGGAAATGGAAGCTCTTATTACCAATCATGTGAAAGAATATGTTTTGACTAATACATGATGATACAAATTTTGCCGGGAAACCGCCTACTAATTGATATATTTGGTAAATTAGTTTATCTATTGGTATGTGAGAGATAAACGCACGTGTCGCGCAAGTGTGCGTATAGTCCCATATACATCTTTCTGTGTACAGTACTTGTAACTTTACGAAGACTAGGCCAAATTTCTTATTATTTTGATGATTCCAGAACCTTGCAGTACACACCAATACGGTACTTGCTAGATGATCAACCTTTCTGATCGATTCCACAACGTTTCTTTCACAATGCAATCGCATGACCATAACTGGTCTTTATCTTTAAACTTTGCATGCAGTTTTTACAACCTAGGCACTAACGTTTTTGAAGCTTCCCTAATGATTATTGATTTATTGAAATGACGTCATCAATTTTATTTCCAAGTAAACCATTATTTTTGTTAGTGCATCAGCATTTTTAAAATAAAGAAGAGGACTGAAAATTAGAAAATAGGAACAATCTGTGCTGTTGGTATGTAAATTCATGATTCAATCAAAGCATACAGTACATGAATCATTTTAGCACAATAATGTCATGGTACCACATATCCCCTCATGAAATCTCTGACATCAAGCCCTACAACCATGGGCGTCAATCCTTACGTAATACCTATTGTTCAGGGGGGGGGGATGAATGAATAGATCATCCCCCCTGAACAATAGGTATTACGTAAGGATTGACGCCCATGCCTACAACCCATAAATATCAATTTGTATAATATGACATCCTTCAGAGATATGTAACATGGCATGTGCAGAGAGAGAGGCTCATGTCTCACTACAGCATATTACGTTATATTTAAGAATGATCCAACATCAGTTACTTACAGGATGTTTTTCATCAAAGGTACATAGTTAAAGCTTGGGTTGTAATCAGGTTTTATATTTGGTTTGGGCTTAATATGTCTTGTTTACTCAAGGTAGCCTCATAAGTATTAATACTGTTCTCCCTAAGGCCCTTGCAATCATATTATCAGGTTAGGTGTCATGGTATATATATATTTATTTATTTTTAAATTATTATTATTTTTATTTTTTTTAAACTTTTTTTTGTTTATAATGATATTGTTTCCAGGGTTGAATTTGTGTTAACAAATGACTGCAGAGTAATTGATATCATGTGATAGAGACTTACCAAGTGTAATTCATCCCAAGACTGACTCATCCTGAATGCAGATCTGACCTCCCTGTAAAGTAAAGAATAAAATCAGTTGATAAAGACACTTACCCATACTCTTAACCAATTAATCTATTGAAAACAATTCAGTACTAGTGAACTTCAGCATCACCTATAAAATTTGCCAAGGCCTATGACTGTACCTCCATACACATTGTATAGGAGTATGCTTGTTTGTGCTTTATATGTATTTATAACTATCCCTCAATACAATTGTCATCATTTCATCCCATTCACTCAGTTTAAAATCTCTTAGTTTTTCAAATACCTACGGTACATAATTTTCCTGCTGACCAGTTTTAAGAATATTGACCGATGATAGAACCGTATATCAGCTCATCTGAACTTTCTTCAAGCAATTATGTGATGTTATTGAATGATTAAAGAATGAAATGTATGGGAATTATGTTACTCAGATACTCCTTAACGATGCTTCTGATGATTGTAAATCTTAATAAATTACATTTATAAAGCGCTTAATATAATGTTTCTAAGCGCTTAACATAACAAGGAACAACGTAAAATAAACATACAGCAATAATAATACATAATTCTAATAATAACATTACAGATAATTAAAAACTTACTTAAACGAAACTGCACTATAAATTACTATTAAACAAAAAATACTTCAAACTTGCCTTAATAGGCTCTAGAGAGGGGATTGACGAATAATAATTGGTAAACTGTTCCATAATTTGGGGGCTGCAATAGCAAAAGTATGATCACCGTAATGGGTATTGGTTTGGAGACCAGGGACATGTGTAGTTGACCGTAATGAACGTGAGCTTACCTCTCATGTTCTGCTTCTTTGCTTCTGATATCCAAGCTTTCTTCCTGTTTGATTTGAGTTACCCTTGAAGGTATCCTCACAGGAACAGACATCTTCACAAACAAAAAACAAACTCTCATTAGAGATGATCAATGAAAAATTGCTGCTGATAAGAAATCATATAAATGTATTTAAACTACAGATGACAAGTGAAAATTAGTTGACACATGAAATCATACAATTTTTATACAATGATTTATGTAGACATGAAAACAAAAATGCTATTTTTACCATGTAAGGCCTTGTTTTACACTCTTTTAGATTCAGTTAGAATTTTCTACAAATTAAATCAACAAACTCCTAACGTACTGTAGAACCAAGTAGTTTTGGATGCATGAAAATTGTGTAAATGCCACAAGATTCACAAAAGATTCCCATTATGCAAAAAAAGGTTTGCACTCACTGGTTTAGCTCCATTGCTTGTTTGAGCGCTCATCCTACGTACCCGAGGCTTTTCTCTGATTGGTTGAAAAACTGGGGAATCATCGCTGTCATCAAGAAGAATAATAACAAAAGGATGATTAATACACATCATACATATGAATATCATTCCACAGTAGGAACAATTTGTTACTGCTTTGATGTTCTGATGTCAACATTTATTCATTTTTGTATATTTGTTCTTATTTGCTATGTTTTCTTATGTTTTTGAATGCTTTTTTCTATGATTGTATGTTTGATGTAAACTTGCATTTTTAGTCTTTGGACTTTTTGACAAGTCTTGAATAAAACCTCATTTGAATTTGAATTGAATTGAAAAAAATACAGGACATAGCAATGCAGCAAAGGATTACTGACTCCCCATCCCACATGAAAGCAACAAGTTAAAATGTGGAATAACAGGACATGTGAAAGTCTCAACATATACACACAAAACCAGTGCGATTATCTTCATCACCATGAAGCGGCACTTAACTGGAAGAAGAAGAAGAAGAAAGGTACTCAGTAAACATGTAGCACTATCTTCACATGAGAAATATGTGTGTAATATAGTTTCATGTGGTTTCAAAATGCCAATGTCTTAAAAATGTTCATACAAGAATAGATATATGAAAATGGAGTAAATAAAAATATGTAAAACTGATCAAATCATCATTAGAAAACCCTTATAAATTTTATATTACAATACTTGATCTGCAGCTTGATTATTAATCCAGATTTGAAGAATAGAGAAAGTTTTCACTTTCCACATTTACAGTAATTCCATGAATTATCAATTCCCTCTTACAAACAATTGATGACTCACACAATCCGACTCAAGCTCCAGCAGCTCAAGCTCAAATCTGTGTAAAGGCTAATAGAAATACTTTGATTTTAAGCCTAAACAGCTACATTGTACATAAATTTTGAAGAATTTGTTTTGTTTTGATGGTATATACTTACGTCATATTAGGTCCATTAAACATTGGTGCACTATTGGACCTGCGTAGCGTGCCTTCTTCCCTCACGCTGATAGGACTAGGGGTGGCAGGGCGACCCACCTCCATGCGATTCTCTTCAGGAGAATCTGTGTCGCTGTTTGCTTCACTGTGAGCGGCAGCCATTTCTTCATCTGGCCATCCAGCTATAAGACCAAGGTGGACTCCCTCTGACCAATCCAGCTCAAACAATGGATGATATCTCCAACCTTCTCAATAAAACAAGCTGATCTCTATTCCAGTCCAGACATCAATTAATAATCATCCAAGCCACCCACAGAATTATGCAGAAAAGCCAACTCAGGAGTTTAGGAATGCATTCCCTAAATAAACTCTACTTGCAAAAAAAAAAATCACTACGTTTGATTAACAAGTGGTGTTTCAAAACACATCTGGGCTGGTTAATTCCATGAATGTTTCAGGTGACTTTTGCAAGAGTTAACAAAATCCAAAAGATGTTTTGAAAACTTTTGTTGAGTTGCTTTTATCTCCTTGTTCACTTTAATTTGATATTATCCAGAGGTCAAAATAATAATCTTCTTCCAATGTATATACAACGCTATTGATAGACTAAAGCGTCCCTGAGATACAGCTTGTGAACACGGCCTTCATCAGTGGCAGCAGGTTTAACTATCCTGCAGAAAGAAGTAAACGAAAAAGACATACACAACAGCCTTGATTAATCAAGTGCTATTCATTTTTTTTTAATTAAAAATGACTTGAATAGATATTTTGTAGGTTAAGCTATTAAAGTAAAACTTTATCAAAATCTCTCCCCTGGTGATAAAATTTTACACTGTACATTGTTATCTAAAATGAATGCTTGAATAGACATGGTGATGAAAAAGTGTCAAATTTTACACATGATAAGATGAAAACACAATTTGACACATTTCTTGATAAGCATGAATCTTGAATCATGAACACCTTAATAAAGAAGGAAACTTCACATAAATCAGATAGTCCATCATTGCAACTGACATTATCCACTCACTTGTTAACGGATATTAACAGCAACAGCAAGATAAGGCCAAGTTTTAAACAAATAATGATAAATTTTCAAGAAGACAGTTAAGTTCTTGTCCCTATCACCAGTAGGGGCGCTGGTCCGAGAATGAGGATTGTCCGCATAAACGAGGATATCCTTGTAAACGCAGACAAATCGCATCCTAAAAAATAAGAATCATCTGCATTTTTGTGGACATATTTTTCTTTGGTGCTCTGCAGGTGTAGGGTTCCCGATACGCGCACTGGCAATGCGAAAAACAGATTCCACGTAATAAAATCCCCCCAGTTCACCGCCAACTTTTATGGGTTGTCCGTCTTCCCGAGGATTTATCGTTCATAACGTGAAGTCTCTGTGCAAAGAGAATGTAAAATGCATCATGGAGCATCATCGCAGAATCTGTTTTTCGAATCGCTGATGCGTGGATCAGAAATAAGAATCACAGCGAAAACGTGGACGATCCTTATTTTTAGGAGGCATCATGCATCTGCTGCGATTACGGAGACGATCCTCGTTTATGCGGACGATACTTATTCTCTGACCAGCGCCCCTACTGATGACATACATGTGCAAACCTTTAACTTTTTTTTTTTCAATTTTTTTACATATATGTATGTAAATTATTGAAAAGATCTCAAAACAAAGATGGACAACGAAGATTAGACAAGATTCATTCAGCCAACGAGTCATCAATGACTGGAACACACTGTCTAATGAGGTAGTAATTACCCACAATTTAGACATTGCACACTAATGCACACAATGAATATGAGCTATGTCTTGTGTGCTCTCTACCAAAGCCCACACATACATGTACATTAGGTCTACATGTAGTTGCATTACTATCCTGGCTGTGTATTACAAAAACTGTTCTATTGACTCTCAACATATCAAACACCACTGACTGTACAAACTCAACTGATTTCACTAAAAATCGGTACTTTAACGACAATTAATGACACGTACATGTAAATAGGAGTAAATACAATACCGATTACCGATTGTTAGAAAAAATACTTTGAAAATTCAAATCGTGAGTCTACTGTCAAACTTGCCGACCAGCCACATCGTATTTATCGTGTGCATTTGTGTGTATTGTCTATTCATGTGTGCAATTGCTGCCTCTTTAATAGCACATACTACAGCACTAGAGGTCAATATTAGCATTGACTGTCTTGTCCATGGCTAAGGCAGTTTGCTGGAGTGACCAACATGACCAAATCAAACGCAAAGCCAAGGTAAAGAAGAAATACCCAGATCTATTTGATAAATATCCGTTTTATGCCAACAATATTCTATTAAATATCAGACAACAATACATTGCTTTTATTAAATCGATAAACATGCCTCAGAGAGAGGTATCTCCTTCTATTTCGAAGGGAATTCAAAGACATGTATTGCACATTAGCGAGTGTACTAACACAAGATGCCACATATGGGACTAGTATTCAACTAAACAATAACTTATTTCAACAATAATTTACGATATTTACTTCATGAAAGATAATAAATACCATCTAATACTAAAAATGATAACATCATAGATATAATCACCCTTTAGAGAGAAGATTTCCTGTAAAAAGGTTCGTTTTATTCTGAATTCTACCCGGATTTTCGCCTTTCCTCTTCAAAACAGTGATGAGGAGAATAGTCTCATCTTTATGCAAATGAGCTGTGGCAGCTTGCTTATATTATGTGCATGCATGGTGGCGCTCACGATACCTTAATTTAATTTAATTTGATTTGATTTAAATCAAGGTAAAACAAGTTATAGGCCCAGGAGACTGATTTTCATCAAGTCCGCGAAATAAAATTTAAAAAAAAACATACATCAAATCTTATCTTAGTCTAATTACAGAAAGATAACATTAAAAATATAGGCAGGCCTATCAATCACCACATCTATGGCCAGCTGGACATAGATGCCCAAACACACATTAAACCTAAACCAGATCGTAGCAGACGCGGGCACTCAAGTCAGTTCGAAATAACATAACCAGATTAGACGTATACAAAAACTCTTTTTTTCCACGCACAACCAGAGCATGGAATGATCTCGATTCGACATTATCCCTGACTGACTCAGCAAAGTTTAAAGTAGCACTCCTTCCGAAATAAGTCCACCCTCTGCCACCACGACCTCCAGTTTAAATTCCACTAGGAATCTTTTGGAGGAACAACAACCAAGTACCATTTACGTACCAAAGAGAGATACTGAAAAAATACGTACATCAACGTTCATATTTCACATATTTATTTATTTTTTCTTCATTTCTAGGCCTCAATGCAATTAAGATGTAAAAGATTATTACCGTTCATGATATTTTCAGGATCCCTGCCAAACTAAATGATTCAAGTGTGGAAATCTATAGATTCTACTCAATCAAACATAGTGAATTCTGAGTTTCAGGACAACAGAGTATTGTTTCATGATCGATGTGTAAGAATATGATTTTTTTTTCAGATTATTTTTTTGCTAAAGAACAACACATAGATTACAAAAAAGGACAGGCTAGTAACTGTAGAGAATTCAAGAAAATTTCAGAGAACGAGAGAAAGGAAAGAGACATATGGGAAATGATCGGGGGGGGGGGGAGATTGGAAACTTTTCAATTTAATATGCACGTCAGGTAATATATTTCCACGAGTTTTAATAGTCTTTTGTAAATTTATAAGTTAATAATCATTGCTGCATGCTGTGGTTGTTGTTGTTGAGGATGATAATATGTTATGTTGTTGTTTGTGGTTGTGGCTACCGTCGACGGTGGTGATGGTGGTGTTTGATTGTGGTGGTGGTGGTAGTGCATATGGTACGTGGTGTTGGAACTGCCACTGCAATTGATGTTGTTGTTGATGCCTTGTTGTCGTTCTCGTCATCATTATTTTTCTCTGAATTGTGTGATTTAATTTTTGTTTTCAATAAGAAAATAGAAGAGGGGTAAATAATGGAAATAAGGCAATTTAAAAGTAATGACCAGCCGTGAAAGAGAGAAAGGAGAGAATGGCTGATAAACAAATATGTACGTCATACCACGCCTGGGGATCTTCTAAAATCTCAATTATAACAGGGGACCATGGGGGATCAGGGTACCGCTTAATTAGGCTTTGTTGGCTATTATAGAGAGCGCAAGTAGCGACAAATAGTGCAGTGGGGCTTTAACAGGTCCCTTCATCTGGGATTCTGCATTCTACTTATTTTCTAGAAATCACCATATTGTTTTAACTGAGCAGTAGTAGAGAATAGGTCTACTAGTACATTATCGCCAATATTTATGAATGATACTAAAATTTCATTTATAAAACGCCTTTTAATTAGATACAAAGCGCATGAAACAGAAATACATGTGCATGTACAGACAAATAAAGAACATTATCATTAAGCTCAAATGCGTATATTCACTTTAGTGGGCGGTTTATTACCCACTTATTATCATCGTAAATTAGTCTTCCACCTTGTATTTAATTGCTTTTGGCTTTGACAAGTGATACTAAAAGTGTATACAAGTTATATTCTGAGCCCTTGACCATCAGTTAACAAGGGGCTACCATGGCAGGATATTATAATTTTTGTTTGCTTGAACTTAATAAAACAATTGTATCGGATATGCTGTCGGGCCGCATGCGCTCCGAGAGTGTGTCTATATCTCTATAATATACCGATCTGCCGCTCACAACTCACAAAGATATAGGCACTGTGAACTCACAAAGAGATTTGCGCCCTCTCCCGATAGAAATGCAGCTGTGATGTTTCCGCCGATAATTTTTTTTTGTAAAAATCATTTGTTTTCCCTATTTATTATCATTGATAATGGTTCGTTTTCACTCAAACTTTCAGATTATCTTTAATTTTACATATATCATTTAAGTCACTACCGTAGCACCACTTTCTCTCATCTCAACAATGTTACCAAGTCCCTTTAATATGGTACGAGAAAACCTGCACCAAATAAGTCAAGTGAAATATAATTTCCCGAACAGTTTAACATTTAATAGGCCTATAGGCTTCAGGACAGCATATCTTTTGTTTTATTTGATCCTTCTTCCTTTCAAAGAGGTGGGGGGGGGGCTTAAGTATTTACGATCAGGAAGAGCGTACGCCAATTGGCTTTGGGTCCAGGGGCAGAGCCCCACCCCTCCCCCAAAGCTTAGGGGGTTAAGGCATTTAATTACGGTCAGATTAGCATATTTTTATACCTTATTTGAGACACTGGCAGGTCACTATACTTTTGTTTAAAGCAATGACGAAAATTGTGGTCTGAAGCAATATTTCATTTTAATTAGACAAAAATTAGAAAATGTAACGTTGACCCTTTATTTCTATGAGTAGCCTACAATGTGTAGGTGGAAAATATTTTTTTGTTTAAAAATTAATACAAGCGGGTACCGTATCATCTCTTCCTTTTACATTATTTCTAAATAATTTAATGCTATAGTCTGATAGTCATGTCTGACTATTTCACATTTCGTCCTTGCAGTAAATCCCTTTACGCTAAGCCTTCTTAACCCAATTTAGCATATCGGTTTCCTACCAAACCACTTTTACTGGCATTTACCATGTTGATATGCGTTCAAAAATAAGTTTTCCGTGTCCAGGATCGCCATTCAGGATCATTTTTACAATATTTAACAATAATTGTCCCCCTTTCTTTCTTTCTTTCTCGAGCCCCCCGAGCCCCCCGAGGCCCCCCCCCCCCCCCCGTTCCGCTGGCCCTTATCTGTCAAACTCTATATTTTGGTAACACTCCCTCACTACCCATTTGAACGGCCCTCTCTCTCTCTCTCTCTCTCTCTCTCCCACCCGACCCCCCCCCCCCCCCCGACCCCCTCTCTCTCTTACACTTCCGGAGTGGTTGTTAGAAGCATAAAGCTCATACTCTATCCAATTTTATACAACAAAAGGTTGTCTAGGGAACCACTTCTATCTTTAAGGACAAGGCGCAGAGGAAGAGCCTTTACCAGGGGTCTGAGGGGCGGAGCCCCAGTGACTTCTTGAACGTTTAAACAATTTAGAAAATTCAAAATAGCCGCCATGAGCGATCGAAATTGTAATTTCCTCGTTGAAAGTCACATGTTCCTTTCATTTCATGTTATAAATAACCTCTCTTTCTTTCTTAAAGAAAATTTTTAAGAAAATGTTTTCTTCGTATTGTTGTACTTTCGTCCACAGACTTGTTAGGCACAGGTTGAGCCAACTCATCGGAAATGTTTCATATCCCATTAGCAACTAGAAATTTTGTAAAAATTGCCTATTACTCACTGAAAGAACTTGCAATATTTCTCTCTTTTTGACATTTTTCTGAAGAATATCAAACTTGCGCTATTTTTCTATGCTGAATCCTAATGTAGACATCGTAAGGATTACGCACGTATTACATTATAACGGTAGACCCTAGAACGGATACTATAGCGCGTTGAAAACGGACGAAAACGGACGGGCGGTTTCGGGCGGTTCAGTGAGTAAAAGGAGGGGCGGTTTTGGGCGGTTTAGTTGCTATTGGGATATTCTTCCTTTTTTTTCTTCATTACATGACATTGTATTCGTTAGACCATTTTGAAACAATAATACGACAACAAAAATTGGAAGAGCTAGTTATTCCTTCTGTAATCTCGTCTTTTGGTAATTTCTTATGTATTTCATTATATTTTTTAACTTATGTATTGTTATTGGTGTTTTATTTCATTGCTAACTACAATTCAACTATTTTTACTCCCAAAACAAAAATCTAAACTAAAAAAGTCAGCGAGTGGCGCGCCACCCGTATGCGTTCCCGAACAATCAGAAAAATCGCGGCCTTATTAGGGTTAACACCTGGGTGGAGAGTTAAGTGCAGGTAAATATCTTGCCAAAGCCCCCAAAATAGCCTTAGGATGTAGGGGGTATACTCCTGCATGGTCCAGGGCCACAGAATACCCTGATGAAAAGTAAATGGATGCCAAGAGGGCGGCCTGGAAACGAAATTCGCTCTATTATTAATACCTAAAAACCCCAAAAAGTTAATTGAGATTCACTCCATCTTCCTACAAAATGGAGCCCCTCCCGCATGCTTAAACGTATGAGATCGAGCAGAAAATTGCTTAAGGATGTGAGTGGGTATACTCCTGCACTTATAGAAGAAAGTCCAGGGCCAAAGAATACCCCGATTAAAAGTAAATGGATGTCAATAGGGCGATCTGGAAACGAAATTCGCTCTATTTAATCCCTAAAAAAAAAAGTTAATTGAGATTCACTTTATCTTCCTAAAAAAATGGAGCCCCTTCGCAAGCTTAAACGTATGAGATCGGGCAGAAAATAGCCTTAGGATGTAGGGGGAATACTCCTGCATTCATAGAAGAAAGTCCAGGGCCAGAGAATACCCCGATGAAAAGAAAATAGATGCCAATAGGGCGGCCTGGAAACGAAATTCGCTCTTATTAATGCTTAAAAAACCCAAAGAAGTCAATTGAGATTCACTCCATCTTCCTAAAAAATGGAGCCCCTCCCGCATGCTTAAACGTGAGAGATCAGGAAGAAAATTGTTTTAGGATGTCGGGGGTATACTCCTCCATACATAGAAGAAAGTTCAGGGCCAGAAAATACCCCGATGAAAAGTAAGTGGATGCCAAAAGGGCGACCTGGAAACGAAATTTGCTCTATTTAATCCCCAAAATAAATAAAAAAGTAAATTGAGATTCACTTTATCTTCCCCCCCAAAAAAGGATTCCGTCCAACAAACTTAAACGTATGAGATCGGGCAGAAAACTGCTTAAGGATATATGGGGTAAACTCCTGCATTAGAAGAAAGTCCAGGGCCAGAGAATACCCCGATGAAAAGTAAATGGATGCCAAAAGGGCGGCCTGGAAACGAAATTCGCTCTATTAAATTAATGCCTAACAAACCCAAAGAAGTCAATTGAGATTCACTGCACCTTCCTACAAAATGGAGCCCCTCCCGCATCCTTAAACGTATGAGATTGGGTAGAAAACTGCTTAAGGATGTCGGGGGTATACCCCTGCATTCATGGAAAGTCCAGGGCCAGAGAATACCCGATCAAAAGTAAACGGATGCCAAAAGGGAGGCCTGGAAACGAAATTCGCTCCATTTAAATGCCTAAAAAAAAAACCTCAAAAAGTACTGTTAATTGAGATTCACTTTGTCTTCCTAAACAAAGGAGCCCAGTGGGCAGAAAAATGCTTTTGGGTGTAGGGGGTATACTCCTGCATTCATAGAAGAAAGTCCAGGGCCAGAGAATACCCTGATAAAACTGAGTAAACGGATGCCAAAAGGGCGGCCTGGAAACGAAAATCGCTATATTTTAATGCCTAAAAAACCCTCAAAAAGTGAGGCGTGTCCACGATAACTATCACTTCTAGTACACCGGAATAAAAGAGAGGGATCACGCGACGAGAAAAGTTCGTTGATACCATTCATTGATGATGCACACAATGTCCGGCAGAGAGTGAATCATTGGAGAGTTCAATAAACTTTTATGCTGCACGAAAATAGCTTCTTCCTTCATTTCAAATTCAGTTTCCTATTTTGCACAAAATCGTTGTAAAATTGCTAATCAATCCTCAAATCTTTAGACAAATAACCAAACTTTGCTTTTTTTAAAGAAAAAATATCCCTCTTGTGTATAATTTTCACTGTTTTCAGTGATTAAGTCGATAATTTACCTGTAGAATATACCGATTATTTTGCTCTTTCAACGACTATATGAATATTCATAAGCATTTTGCATTGTTGACGTAGTAGAAGATGAGGTGATCGACGCAACGTACGTTTACACGAAATTTGTACATGCGTGCACAAAACACCGGCATGTGTGTGTGAATTTCTGAAAGACCAACACACAGTCTACAAAGTAAAAGAACATTGAAGAAACTGAAGAAAATATCGTGAGTATAAACAAAAATGTTGAGAGGTGTATGAGTGAGTGAGTGATGTGAATTTGAGCCATAATTTGCGTGAATTTATTAAAATATTAAGTCAAATAAGATTGGCAGAGATGAACTTGAAGATTGAACGTTGCATGCACACGGCCACGGCCCATCCTGTTTCATTCGATGGCGACGCACGATGTGTCATGATGTAGTCTCTCATGCTTAGCTCAACCTAGGCCGAGCCCGGTGTTGATGAATGCACAAGTTGTTTATTTTCATGAATATTTGTTGCATGTATGTCGTTTATTCTAGGCCTGAGTCATGTCGGGATTTTCATAAACCGGGTCCCGACGGCCTTGCACCGATCGGGACCCGATTTCCCGAAATCAGCTCGCAGGATTTGTCACTTGCCTCTATAAAAAGCGCATATCATCAGTATGTCCCTTAAGAGTGACCTTTTTTTATCAGTCAAATAAATCAACACATGCATACCTCGGCACAGATCGGTATATTCTTCCATTTTGACATTATTTTTATCCATGATTGGCGATGTTTAGTGCGCGCCATTAATTATCGTGCCTCTAAAAGTAGGGTGTCTGAACGATTTTTCAATTTTCAATTTGGGATCGTTTTTCACCATTTTTGTTTGATATTTGAATAAAAAATGTTATCAGAATAATACATTTCAAATTTCAAGTCTCACCGATGTTTCTATCAAAAGTTACAGCCCCTCCAATACGCTGGTATATTCATATCATTTTGGTCAAAATCGACGAAAAAGACGTCCACGCAGAGTGATGTTGTTTTGCTAAATTTAGCCAAACAGCTGTATCGCGCGATATGCAAGCGTATGCATATCGTACGCATGCTGCTAAGCCAATCCGCGACTTGCAGCTTGAGCTACGCTGTCTCCGCGACATGTGCCATTGACTAGTATGGTTAGCGTTCGTCGCACAATACACCCGGAAGTGAATGCACGTTATAGTCAATGGCAATATCGCGGAGATGTCTCCGCGATATTGCCATTGACTATAACGTGTATTCACTTCCGGGTTCTATGCCGGGAATGGCCACCCATACTTTCTTTCACTATAATGTGTAATTGAATTTGGGGTTTCGTTCGTACGCGGAGATGTTACGCGATGTAACCATGGTTTGGACTGAGCGGAGCGCACGCCTCCTAATTAGCTGATCCACCAAATAGCGAGAAGGGTATTTTTAAACTGTTATCAGTTGTGATCCCTGGGGGCTAGCGAAAATATAAGCACATATAATTGTTCCTTAGGACTGGGACTACTTATCGATCGGGGCGTCATATCTCAAAAGTGACAAACCTCAGAGTTAGCCAGGACACAATGTTTCAATTGCTGTTTTGACCAAGATATTTTTAGAATTTCGGGGGCTACGCCCCTTTAGAAATATTGGAATTCACCTGCTCTTTCATATGACACCTCATTTATTGAGTATCACCTTCAGGATCACAACAGATAAAGGTTTGAATCTCGAATTGAAAAAAAAAAATTGACTTTTTTTGCAGGGTCGCGCAATGCACGTAGACTGCATAGGGATGCGTGTAATCTCTATGGGAAGAATTTTAGCACACAACATCGGGTGCGCGATCAGACACCCTACTAAAAGTAAAAAAACTGTAGCAAAAATAGAAAGACAACGATCGAGCCGCCATTTTGATTCATGCAGGTTGAATAAATCGGGTCAAAAAACATTAATGTTTGAATAATAAAACGGCTTTCTAAAAAGTACTCCTTTACAACATACCAATCGAATAATTTTTAAAAACAAAATAGGTTCTAGATATTTTTTCTTTGATTTTCAACACCGCATGCTTCTTTTAAAAGCTGAAAATTACTTGGTAATCACAAGAAGTTTCGATACGGATAGCTGTTGCAAGGCAAGTTCAGACTAGTCTCGGAAAAATGCGCAGTGCTCCTTGTTAGCTGTAATGCGTGCCAGAACGAACCCAAACAAAGACGTGATCGTAACGAGAAAAAAAATCATTAAAAACTACGAGAGCACAATTGGAAAGACAACTACAGGTGTACTGCTCAAAATTACGATAATCAGATAAATAACTTGGACAAAGAATTCAATAATCGCCCAAGAAATGCCAAAGAAATTGTGATAATCGAGGAGTAACTGGGTACATTTTTATCGCAAGGGGCTTGCTGCAAATACTCGAATCCTTTGTTATACTGCTTTTACTGCTTTGCAACCCATATTTATATCAGCAGTTCGGATTGATTCAGGATGAGCTAGAATATGATTGGTAACAATTAAATACTTAAGTTTCAAGGTGGAATGATTTTAGTGGTGTGCAAAACTGCAATTTCTCACATATTTCATTATTTTTTTCGGAGCGTCGGTTCTCAAAAAACGAAACCGGGACCCAACGGCAACGGTCGGGTCCCGGTGTGATCGACCGTACCGACTCAAGCCTAGTTTATTCTGCAGTTAAACAAAGAGTGCAGCAGTGATAAGGCACGTCGAGAACTGTAAACTGGCTTCTAATTGAACTGATAATGATTTGATAAACGATATTTATGCCTTGGATTCGGAATGTTAGACCCTAGACTAGATCTAGTCTAGACTATTTGCTTTTTTTCCAGATGGAGTTTGTCTGAAATATCTTTACCTTTACCTTTACCGCAAATACTGGAAGAATGCTGAGACAGCAGTCGAGCTTCCAGGTCTACCATCTTGGTCTATCTTCTTGGTCTATCTTCTTGTACTCATTCTCTTAATAATAATTCTCTTTAAGGGAGGCAGAGGGGCAAGAGGTTGCATCTTGACTGGACAATGTACCATGTAACTTGTATTAAGTTGTACCGTATTTGCCGGCGTTAAGTCCGCATAGACCGCACCCCAACTTTGACATTTCGTAGAGGAAACAAAAAAAAGAAGGAAAAAAAACAACAACAAAAAACCAGACCAAACAAAATAATCATAATTTTCTCGTACATGCTATACATGATACATCCCTTGCATCTAAATAAATCCCTTGCATCTAAATAAATGGTTGATATGCAAATCTGATGTTTTGTTATCCATTTTCCTATTTGTCCAAAATTTAGATTTTGAATGGTGATTAATTTTAAATAATACTTAGGAAGTCTAGAACCTAGGCTAAATAGACTATCACTTCAAAATTGACAACTCAATGATCCCCTTTTGTGAGTTTTTCTCAGTTGTTGTATGGATGTAGATTGGTTTCAAAGGAAAAGATTAAAGAACATTTTTGAATGATAACGAGCACATGTACAGGTGTATGCATGGGAATGTACACATGTGTGCTAGAGAAGGAAGATAGGAAATTGAGATTAGCTCTCACAAGTCACAAGATGGCCTGCTTCGTTAAGTGATCGAAGTTCAAGATACTAATCTTGATTTAAGGAGACACGAACGAACGATGACTGTAACTTCCAACCAAGAGATCATGTCAGTGTGGTGAACGATCTGTGCAAGAAATCCTATTTGTGTGATAAACCATTGAATAAAATCCTGTACCCTAAATCAGTTATTTGTCCAGAATATTTTCAACCACCTCCCCTCACTATCTGCTACATGTCAGGGAAAAAAATAATATTTATTTTTTGGGGGGCTACTTTTCAAGCTTGCCTGCATAAAAATAACACTCTAAAATTTGTTTTGCATTGAACTCTATGCAAATTTACAGGGGCTCTTTTCTGATTTTCGGGGGCTAATTGGCCCTGAGCCCCCGTGTATTTTTTTCTCTGCTATCTACTTCATTGAATGTTCCAGTACAGCCATTCCCTGGTACTAGTAGTATAACACACAGTACATGAACAAAGTCATCTGAAGGTGATTTGTAATGTACATGTACGGTATGCCTTGTTGTGTTGAGTCACAGTGACTTGTTCAACCACAACAGCCTCTCTGGTATCCTGTCTGTTTGTAAGAATCCCGTTTTCATCTCCTCGAGGGTTAGTTACAAGCTTGTCTCTAATAGTCTCAACTTCTCCTCATGTTAGGCCTGGCTGTTAAAGTGAATGCTGCTTGTTCAAGAGCTGAATTTACGCTGCAACCAGAAATCATTGATTTTTCTCACATTCAGGTATTGTGCTGGTAGTTGCCTAACATAGCAACTACCAGCAAACAACACAAAATTGAAATTGAAATCGCCTTAGAGTGTGTTTTTCTTAAAATGCATGGCAAAGCTTTACTGATTTTTTGCAATTTAAATGCAAACTTTGGTGAAACCGATGCATGCAGGGCACAGGAAAAAAATACATGGGGGCTTGGGGCGAAGAAGCCCCTGAAATGCTAAAAAGAGCACCGAAAAAGCCCCCCCCCCCCCCCCCAATTTGCATAGAGTTCAATGCAAAACAAATTAAAGAGCATGATTTTCATGCAAGCATGCTTGAAAAGTAGCCCCCCAATTTTTTTTGAATATTTTTTACCCTGCGCAGGCACACTACTCACCCTAAAAACAGTATGAGCAAACTTCAGTGGTTTCTTATGGGTTTTTTTCAGTAGTGCAATGAATCCAATGATATTCACATTAGGATGAAACTACATTTGTAGGGGTTATGTCATACCTAGTAGATTTGTTTCCACTTAGATGAGATTATGGTTGATTATCGGATAAGCAAACGATGATAACATTGTCATGACCTTCATGTACTATAATAGTCTGTCAATGTGATTTTGAAATCTGTGGTTTCAACCCAGTCCTAGGAATTGCACAGATTTGTCAGATTTGTTTGTTCTGTTATTCTAATCATTGTGAATGATGTCATTGACCCGATTGTCATAGTTGTTCTTTTCAATCACTTTAACACTGTCACTTGCACTTTTTGAGGAAATTCAATATGAGGGATTACATGGACCTTCCCTGAAATAGACCTGTTTATTAACGTGAATGCGTACTTCATACCTGCCAACCCTTGAATCCAGAATATTCAGAATTTCTGGATTTCTAGGACCTGAATATCAGAAATATTCTGATTTGAGATTTGTTGTTGTTGATTTTTTTGATTTTTTTTTTCTGGTGCTTAAGCCAAATTAAGCTTGTTTTATTATGTGCCGCGATTTGAGAGTTCACGCATTGTGTGCATTGAATGGTTACATGATCAAGAAGCGAGTTTGTATTTGCTTTTTGGTTCAGATTTACAGCGTATTGCCAGTTACACTGTCGCTGCTAGTGTGATTTCTTATTTCCAAAGGCATACCGTGCTAAATATTTCCAATTCTTATTTTCAAATGTTGGCAGGTGTGATTTTAAACAAAGATTGGTCTTGACAACGCAAAAGCTTGTCTGAGGATTGCCCAATATAGCGACAAGTAATGCAGACTGGATTCCGAGTATTGTAGTTCATTCATTAATAACAGGTGAATCGAATAACTCATCACTAGGTCCCCAGCAAAGGAACACCCATACATATAAATTTCTAGGTTAGTAAAGCAGGCTATGAACTCATTACATTGGATTGCATAATATTTGATGGTCAATACCAGTTGGGTCAGTCATATAGGCCTCTGTGTACATGTACATTACATATAGGCCCTACTGTTCACTGGATGTTATTGCCCTTTGGGAGGATAGTATTATCTCATCTGTAAAGTACCTCAAAAGGCCTGTCTCCATCAGCTCGAATTTGCCAAATAACCCGCTATTTTCAGACCCGGGATATTATCCCGAAGCTTGAAATTGCGTCTTCACCAGAGCGATACGCTCATTATAAACTAGCTCCGATGGGCACAATTTAGCCTGCAATTTCCCAAATAGCGGGCTATTTGGGAAACAAGACAAACATTTCTCAGGTTACTTTCTCAACCAAATATTTAGCTAATTGCAACTGCAGGCTGATGGGAACACAAATTAACTGGTTAATTTGTGATTGGGATAGATAAAATAGCGGGTTATTTGGCACACTTGAGCTGATACATACAGGCCTACAGCACATGTACATTCACTTTGATCAGACACGAATAACAGGTGAATTGAATTGTCTATGTTAGTACACCTGTCTATGAAGTAATTACAATGGATTGCATAATATTTGATGGTCAATGTTAAACAGTGTGGTCAACCATGTAGGCCTTCCTGTACATACTGTTGATTGGATGCTATTGATCTTGGGGAGGATAGTATTCTCTCTGTAAAGGATGTCTTCTCAAAGTGACTTTGAGAAGACTCCTGCTCTGAAGGTCATGTAGCACTACATGTACTGTATGACTGTGTATGTATTAACTCAAATGACTTTCAATATTTGTTATTGTTATCAGTTAAAGGTTCATGTACTACATGTATGTCCCATTTGCAGGTCAAAAAATGAAAACGGCATTTGAAAGACAATTCTTATTTAGAACTTCCCTCAAAACGAAAGGGTTTGAAAATTGCTTTTTGTGGGAAAATAATGCTGGGAGAATAATCGCGAGTTTGTATCGGCAGCCTGCTTTGACCAGTGTATAGATCGCGAGTTTGTGTCCCCAAAGAGGGTAAAATGAAATTATGTTTACAAACTTCAAACATGTACTTTGGGCACAAGGACTCTTCATACTTGTTGTTTAGGAGGGGGGGGGGGGGGGGGGGGGGTCTGAATGATGAATCTGTCTTTGCTATTTACTGTACATTTCGCTAATGTTTTCCCTAAAATCCTAATGGCCTATACAAACACTGTACTTGATGCAGAGTAATAGTACAGTGGTCAATACAGTATCCTTAATTGATCAGTAGTGCATGTGCATGAATATAGTGGACAATGAAAAGTGACCTCTCTACTGCATGTACAGGTTGTAGATAGCAGTGAAAAAAATACACGGGGGCTCGGGGCGAAATAGCCCCCAAAATGCCCAAAAGAGCCCCCGAAAATCAGAAGAGAGCCCCCATAAATTTACATAGAGTTCAATGCAAAACACATTTTAGAATGTTATTTTCAGGCAGGCAAGCTGGAAAAGTAGCCCCCGAAAAATATATATTAATTTTTTCCCTGGTAGATAGATCAATGGGGCTTGGACGTGAAGACAAAATGGGTAGATCGGCATGCTATTCATTCCAGTCGATGATAGGAGATCAGTAACAATAGCTGGATACCAGAGATCAGATACAATAGCTGGATACCAGATATTAATTGGGCAGTACAAGGTGACTTTCACATTGACCTAAGGTCAAGTAAAATAGATTCCAAGTTTCTCATCCAGATTTTGAAAACTGGAGAGAGGGTTCAATGTTATTTAATATTTGAAATTTTTCCTCGCACAATCAAAGAGTTGTTATTAGGCGTAATAACTCCTTGATGCTATGGGGTCAGTAGATTGATCATATTCAAATTGTATGCTTACTTTTTAATCAAACTTTGTAATCCAACATTTTTCTTGACAACCTGAAAGCTTGCCCGAGGCTTACCCAGCATAGCAGCATGTAACGATTGCAGACTGGATCGCAAGTATTGTAATTAATTCATTAATTACAGGTTAATGAAACTCATCACTAGAAAAGAAGCATCCATTAATTTGAGTAGGTTAGTACACCGGCCTTTTCAGCCATTTCAGCATTTGACATAATACTCTACAGAGGCTCAAAATAAGGAGGAAGTACATACTCCATGTAACAGATTTTTGTTTTTGTTGTTGTTTTTGTGTCTTAGTGTCTCCTATATTTCTCCTGAAATAAACATTATTATTACACATTATCATGTGAGACTTAGAAGGGCTTACATCATTGCTTTTAATGTCATAGGCAAAGTCCCCTTGACATTGAGTCATTGAGTCATTGACACCTGCATTAAGAGACCCTTTGTTGACATTAATGTCTGCCTGAACATGGTACTGGAGCATGGGTATATTATCATTCACAACCAAATCAGTTACCGGTATGACTACAAACATGAGTGGTACTTGACTTTGAGGTTCCTTTGGTTTGTTTTGTAGTATTGTTTACATTTGCTTTAATTGTTTTAACATGGAATTCAGTCATGTACAATATTGATGATAACTTTTCACAAGGTTTAATCTTCTAGACTAAATAAATATACACATAATGATTAAAACAATTGAAATAGAAATCCTTGAAAGTTCATTTCTTCAGTTCTTCTGTAAGTGAAGAAGTGAACTCTCAAGGATTGTTCTTTAAAGGCCCACTGCACTACTGGTAGCTACTTGCGCCCTCTATATAACAAACAATGCCTAATCGGTGACCATTGGTCCCCCATGATCCTCTTTTTCTTATGTTAACTGAGAGCTGAGTTGATGAGATAACCACCTGTCCAGTGACCTTGCAGAGCGGTCTAATCCCTCATGTAAACTACAGCAGATAAGCTTCAAGTTTTAATCATTATTTGAATATTACCATGGATTATCCAAATTGAATTATTTGTTCTATTAAATGTGCTATAGCTGTTTGATTGATGCTGCATAGTGCCTTGAAGTTAGACTAGTTCTCAGACACTAGCTCTGCAAGAGAAGGCATCACATTCAATCAGGAAGGATTCCTCATCAGCCCATACATGTACAATGTACATACCGGTACTCAGACAAGCCGGTTCTATTTTAAGATACACGAATCAATATTCCCTCTGATGATAATTCTCTACCCTGCAGTATGTAGCATAATTTGACCTACATACATGTGCATGTATATCATAACCATATTGTATTGTTCATCTGGAGCCAGAAGGGAAATCATTCATATTATTTTATAGTAGAATGAACACCCTTCTGGCACCAAAACAGCTACAATGTCTTTATTCTTTTCGGATCTACAGTGTATAAGATTTTTTTTTTTTTTTTTTTTTTTTTTTTTTTTTTTTTTTTGGGGGGGGGGGGGGTGTTTCTGATTTAATGTTTTAAGAGTAAATGTTAGATCTATTGTAAGTAGAGTGGAGTACTTATTAGTACATGTATACTATGTATTGTATTAACTCTGTGAATAATACTATTGCTAAAATGTTAAATGAGAGATACTGTAGCTCAGGCTTGAATTACATACCGGTACCGTCATACATCTTTGGAAAATCCATTTTAAGGCCCAAATCAAATTGTTTTCTAAGGATAAATGTAATTGAATTCATGTACTGTATGTTAATAACAATAATAATAATAATTAATTTATATAGCGCAGCTTTCATACAAAATATACATTTCGCAGTACCATGAAGTACATGTAGGCCTACTGATGGAAATTAGACTATTTTATATTCAAAGAATGATTCCACACCTGGTAATGTACATGTACATGTATGCGCTTATTAGATTATGAACACTTTACTTGAGAGCGTGGTGATGACATGATGTATTAGTCTGTTGATGTATTCAGAAATCTTATGATGGAGTCCCATCTATTGAAGATGGTGTTGGTGCACTTAATGGGGCTATGATTGATGGACTTGAATCTTACGACTTCAATGCTATATTTCATTCCAAAATAAACCCCAGGTTGAACATTTAGGGTCCATTGTCCATACATGATACAAGAATGTTCATGAAATATTTCTGCAATCATAAAATTTATTGAGAATCCCGGGTAGTACACTTTGCTTGTTTTGTTTCAAATTCAAAATGAAGCATGTTTTCAATCTTAAAGGCATAGATCAGCTCTGGTCATGCAATTGCATTGTGAAAGAAACGTTGTGGAATTGATCAGAAAAGGTTGATAATCTAGGATACAAGTATGGCGTGTACTGCAAGAAGCAATGAGAAAATTATGAGATGAAACAGTTTATTGAGCTTTTATTTTGTAATCTTGAAGAATTTCTATTGCAGAAAGGATGTTTGTTCAGCAGAAAGAGAGATTTTACTAATATTTAGGAAAGTTATTTGTCTTCACTACTTGGTACATATACATGTGCGCATGCACACTGTATCATGCTACTACAATGGGATAAATCGTGACATCACAGTTGATGCATATCTACATGAGCATGCATTATGCACATGGCTGACTTCACTGACTATCATGCTTCGATGATAATTGCTCCTTCCTTTCCACATATTGTATATTACTACCTTATACTATGAAATCTAAATAAAGCCAATGTTAAGAATTGTACATACATTGTACAGTACATGTACATGTACATGTCGCTCATTGAATTACCTTGTAACTTCACATCTACAGCGGATCATCATCAAAATGCCTCGTGTACCGGTAATAATAAATGCGCCTCGGAATAGAATTATCTAGCTAGACGGCGCTATACATGTAGTATACAAATGATACACAGGTTTGAGTGCGTCGGTAGGGATTGTGTGCACAAGGTACCTTTGAATGGTTTGAACCCACAGGCGCAACCGAGTGGGTTTTAGACCAAATTCAAAGGTACCGCGTGCACACAATTCCACCGACCCACAAATTAAATCTGTGCATCATCTGTTTTATAAGATTGGGCCCCCAAAATTGTCAAAAATACAAAATTTTGTTATTTAACAGATTTACCGGATGCATGGCAAAATCATGCGTCCGGTTAATACCGTACGCATGATTTTTTTACCGGACGCAGGATTTTTAACTTATCATTAAATTTAAAAAAAAAAAAAAAAAAATTGACAGTGCACAATTAAACTGTAAACTTAAAGGTAAAGACCAGTATTGGAAACGCCCCAATTTCAAAAAATGAAATGGAAGCTCTTATTACCAATCATGTGAAAGAATATGTTTTGAATATTACATGATGATAACAAATTTGATGGGAAACCGCCTACTAATTGATATATTTGGTAAATTAGTGTATCTCTTGCCTGTTGAGAGATACAAATGCATGTGTCGCGCACGTGTGTACTGTGCTTCTAACTTTATGAAGACTTGGCCAAATTTCTTATCATTTTGATGATTCCAGAACCTTGCAGTACATCTATGCTAGATGGTCAACCTTTTCTGATCGATTTCACAATGTTTCTTTCACAATGCAATCGCATGACCATACCTGGTCTTTAGCTTTAAAAAAAAAAATAATAATAATTATCACCAAACAAAAAAGAAGAGAATTATTTAAAAAAAAAGAATATCGGTGGTATCGATCGCCGATATCGCGTGCATCCAGTAAAAATAATTACATGGTAATTGACCAATCAGATTGCAGGGATTATTCTACCCATCTTATAAAAATGCCTATTATTATTATTATTTATTATTATAAGGTTTGATTATAAACTTGGCGGTTGTAAAATATTTTCAGTATCAAGTCTTTTCAAAGCACTGAAAAAAGCAGCAATTCATGCAGGATTATATTTTTTTAAGTGTGCAAGTGAGAATCTGTACATGACCTTTTACCTGGCCCATCAGAGTAAACAACATTTATAGATGGCCCTTCATTTCACTATCAGTATCATGCCTTCTCAGACTTCTCATACAAAGAGTGATAGTGATATGTACAAGTAGCTTGTAAATGATATTTTATGGGAATACCTTAATCATGGGAGGACATTCGTGCCATGAACACCTACCGGTAGCTATAATGACAAAGTCTACAACACAGGCTACGAATGTGTGAAGATTATGCAGCCTTGCAAGCGCCTGCGTCAATAAGACATTGCCTTACGTGTACAAAGTGTTAGATGATCAGGGTATGATCAGATGTACATGTCGGGTCTGTCTGTCTGGAGCCTCTAAATGCAATGTGAAGTACAAATGAGATGTTAAATACTCTCTGGCACCTCATTGATACATGCAGCTTCCTAAATTGAAAACATGGTCTTAAAAGACTCGATAGATTGAATTGAATTTATTCACCACTTTCATAAAAACATACAAAGGCAAAGAATACAATAGTTTCTTGCAAACCTAGATGGAACAATATCATGGAAAATACACTAAAGGAAATTAGGAAGTGGTTGGATCATAATCAGATTGTTTTAAACAAGTCAACAAACTTTGAAAACTTATTTGTTTCCTCCAGATTTTAAGTGCGTCATTTTGTTTTGAAAAGCAGGAAATGAAGGATAATAATGACATGTTTTCATCCTGCTCATTTCCTCTTTCTTCAGAATAATAGGGCAGTTAATGCACACAGTCAAAATCAAACTTTGAACCATAATAAGAATCTCATTGTAATATATCAGGAGTTAACGCAAAAAATCGCATCATCAAATACAGATATTTTGATTAATTCATTAACTTACTATTAAAAGTGTTGTGGTCGAGTGGATACGTCACTGGACTGTTGATCATAAGGTAAACGATTCGAGTCCCGATGGGGCACTAATATCCTTTGACAAGACATTGATCTACATTGTACATTTGCCACACTCAACCCAGGTGATGGGTACCTGGCAGGAATTAATTCCTTGAAATGCTAGAGTGCCGTGCCAAAGCCAGGGTGATAATCGGGAGCGCCAAGAGTGTCAAATCTGACAGATATGAGCACTATACAAGGACCCAATATGATAATTATTATTATTAATAGCGAATATTTCTGTGAATAGACTTGTTGTGCGCTCTACTGCTCTGTGTCACACATTGAAGGTCAGGAGAGAACTCTGTGTTATAAATATGCCTTAATAGTGAAAGTGAAATGAACCTCATTGAAATGAGTTGTGTGAACAAGTACCAAAAAAGTGTGTGTGAATGGTGTGAATGTATCAAGCATGTGATAGATAAACAGATATGGTGATGGAAAGAGGAAGAGCTTGATAAATTTTGGTGCTTGTCACTTCTATTGTCTCACTTATCCATCACAGACTCTCGTTGTACATGTACACTGCATTATGATGCAAGGTACAATTCATGGGTATGCTGAGGGCAACATGTAGGCTCGCTACGTTGTCTGGCATGTTGTACTCATAGAATGCAATTTCCTTGGCAGAGCATAGTTGGAACATGTATGATTGTATTCCACAGATGATGGCCGTATGTATGAGAGTTCTTTCAAATAATTAAATTTTAGAAAATACAATATAAGCAAGTTGGGAGCTACATGTATTAAGAGAGATCTTGAGGCAATTTCAGCAAATTGAGGAGCAAAAATCATCCAGATCCTGCATGCATTTTAAGCATTTAAATCAGACCCTCTTCATCTTGCAATAACCTTGTAACAGGTGGGAGTGACAATACTCTAATACAAATACTCCAGTCCAGTCCAAGGGGCCTCTTTATTTGCTTCAGTCTTTGACCTACCAGGTCTTAGCCCACAAGATCACCACTGTCACAAAAACTGTTTCATATAAAACGTGAACTTTGCCCCACAAACTTATCTATCTAAGCAGGTTCTTTTCTTCCTCCCCCTGTTTTGCAACTCAACAATTTAATAGTCCTCAAAGTCATGTATTGACAGATCACCTTCAGTATTAAAATCGGATGATGCGAGATAGCTAGTCAGACTTTAGGTCATGAAGAAGGCATTAGTCTGCTGTGTAATCATGGGTGACAACAGTCTGTATCTAAGCTAGCTTCATATTGAAGACTGAGGTAATTATTCAATTGTTCAATCGGGGAAACTGGCTGTAAATGTCTTGCTTGGTGGTAAGTTTGTGTGCAGAGAAGGTTCAGAAATGTTACTTCTTTGTTTCTTTGTGTTTGTGTACAGCTCTGATGGTTTTATTACTTGGTTTGGATTTTTACACATCTAATTTATGTTGCATTCTGTGATTCTGTACAGTTCTTACATTCAACGTTGTCCTGTAGATCGGAGCGTTTGCCTATCACCAGATTTATTTGACGGTTAATGGCTTTATGGAAGAGAACTTTGCTCTTTGGATAAGACTCTTCTTGTCCTTTCGGTCTTGTACATTACATCAATGCACAGTCTATTTGGTACACTGTAAATGTGCGTCTCACATGTGATGTCTATGTCAGAGTAGGTACAACGTAAGATGAATGTTGCAGAACTGAATCTTACCCATGGTCACTGTGCTTGTTAATGCACACAAATATTAACTGAACATGTTTCCAGAATAATGAATTAAATATTCAGTAATTGTAGTAAATTTGATTTTGATTTCTTTAAGTTGTTTTACAGTTCAAACAATAAAGTTGTAATACCCAGGTATGCAAAGAAATTGCCACAGTACGTAAAGAGTTATTTGAAACAAAATTACAAGAGACATTTGTACCTAACATGCTTTTTCAAACTTTTTTTTCAAACAGACAAATGAGAAGCTGAGCACAAGTGCAAGACAACGCTGAAGAAGCACCCCTCTACGGGCGAACCAAGATTCTCAACCCAGGCCGGCAGGCCAACATCACAACTCCAAGATGCCTGATAATAAAGAATCAGAGCCATTTCATGTCTCTATGATGGTACATGCCATCCATTTAATCTCATGGTTCTATGACATGGCTACCTACATCCCCTGGCAGCTAGCTACATACAGCTCCTGGACGTACCAGAACCGTCTCAAGGCAGAACCTATCATGGGTGACACCCAGAACCCTTGGAGGATGGTAGGTAGCCAGCAGCTCAAGCTCAGACGACGACAGGATTGCAAGACTCTGGATGAAGATTTTGAGAGGAGCTGTCAGGAATACGGATCTCTAGAAGCCCTAGGAACGAGGGAGATCTTATCTGAAGAAGATGAAGTGCAATCTAATGGCAAAGTCTTTAAGAAGGTCAGCATCTACGCTCGACTTAATGGCCCGAATTCACAAAGGAGGTTTGTCGACAAACCTATGTTTTCATGCGTCATATGACACGTTTCGACGCGTTTTTACAAACCAGGCGTCATATGATGTACATAAACCTAGGTTTGTCGACAAACCTCCTTTGTGAATTCGGGCATTTAAGTTTTATTTTGAATTACTTTGAAATGGATACCACAGGGCTATTTTCCCTTTTTCTACGGGGGTCCATTACAAATTATTTAGCGTCCACATACATGAACATCAGACCACTCTTTCCATTTTAACTTTTTTGTTTGTTGGGGGGTGGTGTCCAGAATGATAAAAAAAAAAATCTTTAGTTAGTTTTGAGCTGTAGCTACTATGGTAAATCTAACAGTCTGAATAGATGCACACTAAGATCCTTTCTAAATTAGATTGAGGTAGTTTAGTCTGCATCCCACATTGATAGATGGGGTAGCCAAAGGATTGGGGGAGGGGGGGGAGGGGGCAGGGAGTACTCATTCTCTGCTGGGGTCAGGCTACTTATGATATCCAAGCTACCCCCAATTTCACCTGTACTTCAGTGCTTATAATTTCACATGTCATGATACCTTTACATGGTATGGTACTATTGGCCAGTATAGCTTGCTCTGTTTTCACATTACAAAGTCCAAACTGAAATTGAACTTCACAGACATGTACATGTACGTACCGCATGGTTTATATCAACTTGAAAAGAAAAGTGGGTTTGTTTTGTCTGTTGATCATGACATACATGTACATGTAGAGAGAAGATGTTATGTAAATATGTTTTTCAAAGATAACAATGACAAATAAAGAAAGAGCATATATTTGCTTTCATGGGTTGTTTATAGATATCTCCTTTCACTTGTTTTTCTACTCCGATTGTAGATAAAACACGAGGAGAATTCATTTACTAGCTCACATTATCATCAGACCTTTCTGCATGACCCAACACTTAACAGGTGCCCATGTGTGCCCAACCCCCTTATTTTTAAGTTTTTAGCTTTACTAGGGCTCATGCATACAGACTCTAAAAAGTTCAATCCGAACCCCTTCCAAATACCGTAAATCTCTGTGTATAAAAAGCACCCCTATTTTTAAAACAAAATGTATTTTTTCTGCTTTTTGCTTTTTACTTTTTACCAGACACCACAGTACGTTAAAAAAACCAAGCATCTTTCATTTTGATTTTTTCATTTTTCAGTCAAGAAAGGCTTTGTGAAACGGGTCCCTGCTGTTATGTAGGCTTTGCTACATGTATGTATGAACATGGTATAGGACATATTTAGAGATCAACTACAGAGATTTACTACATGTAGACGGTCTAGACCTCTGTTTATATGAAAGCCAGGAATTTTTTTCTCCATTAATGAAGGCACGAATCTAATATTCCTATGAGACATTCAAAGTTGATCTTGAATAAACATAGGGCAGCTTACAAAAGGGTTCTATACAAAACCTTCCCATATTAGCCTTCATATTTTGTCTTTACAAAGGGAATAATATGGACTTACCTTCTCTTTTTTTTCTCTCAACCTAATTTGGATGCTCTGATAATATTAGGTAGAGTTAGTAAATTTCCCTTTAATTCCCCTTTAATTAATTAATTATCAGCCACTAGCTATCCTTCTCTCCATGACATATCCAAAAAGAGACAACAAATTATATGTTTCAAAGTCAACCACAATGACTGAGCACTGAAACTTGTGTAGACTGTCTAGATGAACAGTGAGCTACACGATATATGAATTGTACCCTTGTGCTAATATTCAGCTGGAGTCAAGCCTTTTATTAACTGGGCGCCGGGCGATTTTTACCCTACGGTCCCTGACTTTTGGCGCCCGGTAAGACGGGGAAAATGAGTACCGGGCGCCGGTCATTTTTTATTTCTGGCGCCCGGTCTGGGAGAATTAACATTTTCTGTTTCATAAACTTCCACATGTCTAGCACTAAATGTTCACAAATGTGACAAAAACTTACTTGATACAAGTTAAACGTGGACTGAATGAACCCTAACAAATCATTATAATGAGAATCCTAATTAAAATCGCCCAGAAACAATTGCAGCACGAATACGAGCGGCCGCTATTTCCTACTCCTAGCGGAGAACGGAGCACACAATACATGGGATGTACACCACTCAAAGACGAGCGCATTTCCCCAGCCCAGGCCATGCATACACAAAAATGACATCAGTGCTGTACTGCAGTACACACACAGTGTCAGTACAAGAAAGTCTCGATGTAACTTCCAAAAATCCATCCCAAAAGCCCAATTTTGCTGTCAAAAATGCGGAATCGGAGCCATATTTCCAAAGCTCACGGGGGTTAAGCCCAGTTTTAAGAAACAGTTTCATCAAAATAGCGCTAAAAATCAAGAAATCAGCGATTTTGTTACCAGTTTTTTTGCCTATCGCATGCCCTTCGAATGTAATGGTATCTTCAAAAAGGCAAATGAAAATCAAAACACCGGATCTGCTGATGCATTGACTTTATGTACAAAGTTGATTGCAACTCCAGACTTGCCTTGATTCAGCGGCCCTTGTACTCATTGACTAAAATTCTGTGATGTTTTGAATAATGGACTTTTCTGATAAAATAGGTAAATATATTTAACAAATCTTTTTTTTTTAATTTTATAATTATTATTATTATTATTATTTTTTTTATTCTTTTTTAAGTGACAGGTCGGCCGTTCTCAATGATTGAATGCGTTTTTATTCAAAGAAACATGAATGCAATATTTAGCATTTTATAGGGAAAATGACAAAAACGTAAAACAGGCATAATCTTTTTTTTTCACCTAAAATATGTTTTTTCAAGCTGAATAATATGTTTTTTTGAAAGCGACAGGTTGGAAGCTCTGCATTGTCATTATAGATCTGGTTTTTCTTAAATATTTTTTTATAGAAATAATTTAATTCCCCCCTTCCCAACATTTTTAAATTTTTGACATTTAACGGCATGAAAATAGTATTAAACATGAACTACAACAACTACAAATGACAGATTTATCTAAGGTATGAGTGATTTAATATTAGAGTGCTCAAAATTTAAACTAGAAATTAAACTACCGTATGTATAAATAAAAGGTAAAGTTTAACAAATAATTTAAAAGAATAAGGTACATATTTTCATCAATTTTGGAAACGGCTCCTGGTCCTGGAAAACGGCTCCCGGTTCTCAAAAAAAAATAAGGACCGGGAGCCGCTTTTTCAGATATTTGGCTCCCGGTCTGCTTTGACTTAATAAAAGGCTTGGCTGGAGTCCATGTGGTCTTGATAAAGTCCTACTAGAAATGTTTGTTTTGTCATATTGACCAGCTTCTTAAGTTCTTTGTTGTTTATTCAAGCCATGAGGTGATCTATAATGATTATTCAAACAAGGATCTTATCAGATCAATTAAACAAACCATCAAATAAAACTAAGTAGCGGTAATCTGAAAATTCAACATGTGTACATGTATGCAATACCTTCTGGTATGCATTTCAAGATTTTGATGACATAAAATAAAAAGAAAGAAAAGATCTGTGAAGATGTTGGTGATTGGGGGGGGGGGGGGGGCTCATAACATGCTCTTGTAAATAAGTCCCCTGAAATAGGATTGTCATTTGAATTTAGATGTCTTCAATGATAATGTACATGTACATCTGACTACATGTACATTGTACATGTACATAGGGGTTATTAGCTTTTTAGCATTTTACAAGATACCCCCATATTTTACTTCATATATATTTTCTAATTTCAGTTTAGATATAATGCAATTGTACTTAATATATCTCTGTATGTTATGTAGACTGTATTATTACTTTCATGGCCTGATATTATTGGATGGATTTATGTTAATGAATGTGAAATATGAAATAAACTGAAAATAAAACTGAAACCTTTCTACAGAAAACTTTAAGTAAAATGGCTGTTACAGCGCTTACAGACTTCGGTGTTAAACGCTTTATAAGCACCGTTTTTATTATTATTATTGTTATATATTTACATATTTCATAAATAAATGAATTCTTCTTTTGATATTTCTTCCACCTTACAGCTCATCATGGGTGATTACACGTGGAGAACATACACAGAGTTTTTGCAAGATGTTGAAAACTTTGGGAAAGGTCTTGTTAGTCTTGGTCTCCAGCCTAAACAGAATATACTTATATTTGCCGAAACTAGAGCAGAATTTCAGATTGGACTCCAAGCCTGCTTCAGATATAATTTTCCAGGTAAAAGAAGAAAAAAAGTAGTTCAATGAATTGCCTCCAAAAATCTATACAACAATTTGAAAAAATATTAATTCATGCATGACTAGCAAATCAGTCAGTTATGTAGATGAGATTTTGCAGTGTACTACAAAGCTGGAAACTTACATAAATTGATACAAAGCTTCCTTTTTTTTGTCTTTTTGTTTGTTAAGAAACTCACAATCAATGCAAAAATCATTGTGATCCAACTATTTTATGGCTTGAAACTTTGCCTATATCTGGACCACAAAATTTAGAAGTCCCTTGTACATAAAAGTTTCAGGTTCAAGAACCTGAATAATTTTTATTATGTAAGTGTTCATTAATGATATAATATCTTCTAAATCCTAATGAAGTACATTGTACTTATATGGCCCTTGTACTTTGAAATTTCCTGTATTTGATTTGCTATCTAAATGCCAATTACTTATGATATCATATCTTTTATTTGCATACTTGTAATTTGTGATGATCTGTGAACTCTAGTTTTTGATAAGTATTTGTAGGGAATTTTGGCTTATGTCTCTAAATCTCTCTGCGTAATGTACATTTTAGAGAGATAAAATTTCATTCATGATAATTACAGTTCAGTAGCCCTATTGTACACCATTACTCAAATTATTATAGCTTTCCTTTTGTAAATCGTAAAAAATGTGTTTTGTCAGCTTTATAAAACTGATTTAGTGTACTACTTACACAAGATTTGAAGTGGTACTTTGCATTATTTGTTGCAGCTTAATTTTTAATTAAATTTGCACAATAAACTTCCCTCAATTTTTTTTTTCTTTCTCTCCATTATTTCAAAAATGTATTTTTATGAATATAATTTGCATGAATTGTTTGTAATTGTCAAATTTAACTGTTTAAATGAAATTAATGATGCGGTCTCATTCTCAGAGAAACATTTGAGATGTGTAAAAAATGTTCCTGTAAGCCGTCACTCTGAAGACATGATATTGAAGGGGGAGTCATCACCCCCCCCCCTCCCTCCCCATCCCCTTCCTCTCCCACCCCAATCTTTCAAACCTTCTCCTGCTCTTATTAAGTCTTGCATTACGGTCATCCGTAGAGCTTTTCTAATGTTACTATTCTCTCTCTCTCTCTCTCTCTCTCCCTGTATCAGCTGTGACACTGTACGCAACGTTAGGAGAAGCAGCTATCGCTTATGGAATCAATCAGACAGGAATCAAATATGTCATTACAACAACAACACTCCTTACAAAACTAAAGGTATGTATGTATGCAAGCTAAGGGTCTGAACCTGAAAAATGCTTACAAAGAACAGGGCCCGTTGCACAAAACATTGATGGTAACTTTGCCATCAATGGTAACTACCATGGAAACCTTGCTTTTGATTGGCTGTTGCCATGGTAGTTGCCATTGATGGCAAAGTTACCATCAATAGTAAGTTTTATGCAACAGGCCCCGTTATATTTTAGATTTTGTTATTATTAAGAGTCTGTAATTAAATCTTGAAGTTATTTCTTTATGAGATGATTTGTGTTTATTCATTTAGTTACAGAACTGTAATTTTTGTGAAGTGAAGAGGTGGACACTTGTTGGTCGAAACCTGAAGCACTTCATCAGAGTTAAACCTTGACTGAATCTAGGGTGTTGCAAATTGTTGCTAGTAGTAGATATTTAGCTTTTATCCTCATGTACCTTTAGTGTCCAATAGTTATGTTCTTGATATCATTTATTTTATATTTTGCAGTCAATTCAGAAGGATATTCCAACTGTGACTCATATAATATGTATGGAGGATCCCGTCGCCAAGCTAGATGAGAAGAAGCTTAGTAACGGTATCAAAGTCACATCATTCCAGGCGGTCATCAATAGAGGAGCTGCTTCTAAGAGTGAGTTCAATGGTGGTGATACTGATGAAAGTTGCATTTGGAATGATACTGAGAAGATGGTGATAATGGTGATGATCATTAAAATCCTCATTATCATCACCATCATTGTTACCATCATCTTTATCATGGTCGTCTTCATTGTGATCATGATCATCACCATCCCCATCATCATTAATCCTAATCGTCATTACCATCAATATCATTATCATCATTATAATCCTCATCATCATCACCATCATCATTATCATTATCATCATCATTATCATCATCATTCTCATCATCAATATCATCATTATCATCAACATTATAATTTCTGTGACTTTGATTTCTTTCTCTGTACCTTATTCTCCATCTCATAGATTTCTCTTTGTCTTTGTCTCCTATCTAGTTTTCCCTTCTTCAGTCTGTTTGTCTGTCTCCCCCCCCCCCCCCTCTCTCTCTCTCTCTCTCTCTCTCTATGCCTCTGCTTCTCTTTGTCTCTTTTCCTAACAGTCTCTTTTATATTGTACTGTACTTGTACATGTATATATGTGTACATTGAATCTAATGTAGTTCTAGTCAGCTGCGCATACACTTTCAAGTGTTAACATCCTGTCTATTATGGCTATTTACTATTCATACATGATGATAAATGTTTGCTAATTGCAAACGATCTGCTTTTGTAATGCCATTCATCATCATCATTAGCGTTTAAAGTCCATTTGTCCCACTTTGTGGGGTTGGACATTTCATTTCCTTAATGGCTGCTTTCCAAGCTTTCCTGTTTGTGGGATCCGTATGACTGATACCCGATTAACTATTACTATAGGTTAATGATTAATACCAAGCACTTTATGTGGCACTATATTTATAATAAAGATATAAAGAATATTTTTACTAACAGATGCTTATCTCTCTAAATTAGGTTAAATTGGTGATTATCTTTGTCATATGAGCATTACAGTGATAACTGTACACCTGTTTCTTATGATATCTATTTATAGTTTATGCACATTGTATTTGAAGATTCAGTCATCAAGTCTTTCCTTATTTGAACAAATTTTGCATGTCTGTTTGCGAATGGTCTCAATATGGAATTTTGTTGCACTTGAGGCTTTTCATGAATTGGTGAATGTTGAATTATTCTGATGTTGAAAAATACAGTTTGTGGCATTCAATGTTCTAATGTGCACTATATTCCTAAAGGTATTTCATTTATTTAATTTTTCTTTATATTCAGCAAAAATTGCTGAGATGGAGAGTGATTTAAGTCAGGAAAGTTCATAGCACTCATAGTGGTCAAGAACAAGTAATGAAACCCAAATCTGCATAACATAAAGTGTCACTCAACCTGGGCCCCGTCTTACAAAGAGTTACGATTGATCCAAATCAATCGCAAGTCCTCCAGTCAATCTCAAGTTTGAAGTCTCCTATCTCTTATGTACATAGTTGTGATTAATATCAATCACAAATAAGTTGCGATTGATATCAACTCTTTGTAAGACGGGCCCCAGGTGTCACTGTATCTCCAGAAAATCCCAAAACATGGAAGTAACTTTGACACTTGATTTGTTTTACCCATAGATGTAGAGCGTGTGAGACCAACCGCCGAAGACCTTGCCATCATCATGTATACCAGCGGATCAACAGGGAATCCTAAGGGAGTCATGATCTCACATAGAAACGTCTTAGCTGCTGTGTGTGGAGCAGTCGATCGCATCAATGATGTAGAGTAAGTATATCACCATGGAAAAAACAATCAGATGTTCTCCATAAATGACTTCTATCTGAAATACTGAAGAATGAACCAGGTTATTGTGACTATTACAGCCAATATTCCGCTCTGCTCCGCTTTTCTTTTTCTTTTTTTCTTTTTTTCCTGAAAAAATAAAAGTGATAGAATACTTGTGTTCTAAACTACAGGGAATGCAAATTTCTAGAATAGATAATTTGTTGTGGTGGTGGTTATTTTACCTGACTGCTAAGAAAGCATAAATGCTTGTTAGTAAGCAACCAGACGGCCGACGGCTATAGATCCTCTCCGAGGGACCTGGTAATGAGGATTAATGCCTTACCACAGGGCACTAGCGCATCGACTTGGTTTCGAACCTGGGTCACTGGATTACGAGACCACTGCTCTACCGACTAAGCTATCGCGCCTCAGATAATATAGTAATAATAAAAATGATAATATGTCTTGTTTACCCAGAGCTGCCTCATCAGTATTGACACTGTTCACCCTGAGGGCCCTGTAATCATAAATAATGCATACTGTACTTACACAAAGGTGAGGTTAGAGTAATGCCTACTTTCGTGGCAACAGATCTTAAAAAGGAGGCGCGATAGCTCAGTCGGTAGAGCAGTGGTCTCGTAATCCGGTGACCTGGGTTCGAAACCAAGTCGATGCGCTAGTGCCCTGTGGTAAGGCATTAATCCTCATTACCAGGTCCCTCAGAGAGGACCTAAAGCCGTCGGCCGTCTGGTTGCTTACTTACAAGCAATTTTGCTTTCTTAGCAGTCAGGTTAAATTACCACCACCATTCATTCAAAGAGAGAGAGAGAGAGGAAGTAAATATAAAACTACACTTGTTCTTATTTCAAATACAACATTTATAAATCCTTACCAACAAAATTTGTTTTTACTTGTTGCAGGGTTGGTGAAACTGCAGCTGTGTACTTGCCCTTAGCCCACATCTTAGAGTGTGTGGTAGAACTATCTCTCATCACACTAGGAGCTCGTCTAGGTTACTCATCACCGCAGACTCTAACAGATACAGGAACTAAAATCAAGAAGGGTTGCCCTGGTGATGTCAGAATACTCAAGCCCAACCTCATCATCTTTGTTCCTGTAAGTCTTCCTCTTATAAAATGGACAATTGAAATTCAATAATAATAATAATAATATGTCTTGTTTACCCAGGGTAGCCTCATCAGTATTCATACTGTTCTCCCTGAGGGCCCTGCAATCATATTATTACCCCGGTCATCGGATTCAGGCTTACCCGCACACAATCTATGCACATTATCCATATATTTTCGATGGTCACACAGGGAAAATTTACTTTAAAGCTTTTTAGTTAAAGAGCTTTAAACTCAGCTTTAGATACAATGAATGTTACCACTGTGTGAAAAGGCCGCTAGTTTCTTGTGTTGATTTTTTTGGGGGGTTCCATCTTCTTTGATTTTCTTTCAATTTTCATAGCCCAAATTAAGAAATTTTGATTTTTTTATTTTTTTAAATCATTTGCAGATCATGCAGCCAACCTAAAAATAATTGGGAATTACAGAAAAATTCTTTCTCAAACAAATCTCTTGCTTGAAACTCTCTAACTTGGAAATTGGTTTTAGTACCCACAAAACCAATTTTAATAGGGTTTTTTTATGCCTCCGCTACAAAGTAGCCGGAGGCATTATGTTTTCGGGTTGTCCGTCCGTCCGTACGTCCGTCCGTACGTCCCGTTCTCGTGATCGCGTTATCTCAAGAACCGATTGGTTGATTCCCGCCAAACTTGGGTCATGTATGTATCTCACAGAGCCAATGAACTGATTAGATTTTGGGGTCACGAGATCCAAGGTCAAAGGTCACAGGGCTCATTATGTATGCGAAAATGGCTCGTGATCGCGTTATCTCAAGAACCGATTTATGGATTCCTGCCAAACTTGAGTCATGTATGTATCTCACAGAGCCAATAAACTGATTAGATTTTGGAGTCACGAGATCCAAGGTCAAAGGTCACAGGGCTCATTATGTATGCGAAAATGGCTCGTGATCGCGTTATCTCAAGAACTGATTGATGGATTCCTGCCAAACTTAAGTCATGGGTGTATCTTGCAGAGCCAATGAACTGATTAGATTTTGGGGTCACAAGGTCGAAGGTCAAAGGTCACAGGGCTCATTATGTATGCAAAATAGCTTTGATCGCATTATCTCAAGAACCGATTGATGGATTCCTGCCAAACTCAGGTCATGTATGTATCTCGCAGAGCCAATGAAATGATTCGATTTTGGGGTCACCAGGTCAAAGGTCACAGGGGTCTTTATGTATCCAAAAATAGATTGTGATCGCATTATCATGAGATCAAATAGACAGATTACTATCAAACTCAAGTCATCAAAGTTCCATCTAGTTTCTTTTTTAATTTAAAATAAACAAAAAAAAGGCATTATCTAAGCTGCTGGTATTTTTTCTTCTTGCTCAATTGGTCTATTAGGAAATTGAGTGATCTAATTTTAGATCCATGCCCCTATTTAAGATGAGTAAACACTGATGTTGTGCATTCTTACACTGCATTTTGAACCATGCTCCTGTGCAAAATGACATACAAATGATGAATACATTCTTTGTGATTTCTTGTTATCTGCTACAGATGATCTTGGAGCGTATTTACAAGGGAATAACAGAGAAGGTAAAGGGAGGTAGCGCCATTCAGAGAGCTATCTTTAACTTTGCTGTAGACTACAAATGCAAACACCTTGACCAAGGATTCAACACACCTATCCTCAACAGGTATAATAATAATAATAATAATAATAATATCAAATATTTAGGAGCACTAAAAACAGTACCATAGCGCTTACAAATACAAATATATGAAAAGAGGAAAAAAAATGTACATTACAGGAGGTATATCACATAGATCATTGGGGAACAAGGTGAGTATTGAGGGATCTTTTGAAGGCGGCAAGACAGGTAATTTCCCTTATGGAAAGAGGGATGCTGTTCCAAGTTTTTGATGCAGCTACTGCAAAACGTTTTTCAGCTACTGAGAGTCTAGATTTGGGAATGATAAGTTTACATGTGTCAATTGCTGAACGAAGATGACAAAGGTTTAGTTATGTCATTACAATGTTGACATCCTATGTGTACATTTCTAGCTGATGTGCAAAAGATTGTCAATCTTGCATTGGACTCGCATCTCGGCCCTGTTTCATGAAAATTGTTATCAAAAACTGAATTGTAGCGTTTGATTGGCTGAGAGCAAATCTGTCATTAAATGTTAGAGTTTGTTATTAATAACAAATTTAATGAAACGGGGGCCGAGAACTGCTATAGCCACAGCGGCATCTACCCTGGGCACTCCCCCGTGGTCTACTATGACTGAAGATCTACTAGACATGTTATGTAAAGTCTATGTGTTAAGCGTCCAAGAAACAAGTTAAACTCTCCAGTTGTTTGCTGTTTCTGTATAGAAGATCAAAGTAGCTCAGATTGAAACGATGATTATTACTTACCCCATTAAAGGCATCCTTATCACTTCTAACCTCGCCTGACTTCCAACAATCTAAAATATCTACTTTGAGAGATTTTGATAACTTTGCTGTCAGTTTTGATTCATAGCTCAGTACAGTACAACTTAATAACACTCGGGACACTATTTTATGATGAATAATTTAGATAAACTTTCTGACAATTCTCTTAATGAACTTACTTTAAACATGACCTGTAAACTGAAACATCCATAAGTCTTTTCTTACTTTTGTTCCACTACTTTTTAGATTAATCTTCTCCAAACTGACCAGTCAGCTTGGTGGCCAGGTGCGTCTGATGATCTGTGGAGGCGCCCCGTTAGCCAGTGACCTACAGCGCTTCATCCAATCTTGCTTCAACAGCTCTCTAATACAGGGATATGGTCTGACAGAGACGTGTGGGGTAGCCTGTGTCTCAGAATGTGAGTTTGGAAGGAAAACTATTTCCTTTACCTCAGAGATCCTTGTCTTACAAAAAGTGGTGATTGATTCAAATCAACGGTCGCACCTTTGTACATAAGAGATAGGCAACTGTCACTTTGTAATTGATTGAGGGAAACCCTTTAAAAGATTGGGTCCTCAATGTTATTAATTCATTTCATGTCATTTTGCGCCAAGTATGGCTCATTTTTGTTAGTTTGTTCATATGTTTTTCATACCTCTTAGATTTTTTCAAAGAGCTAAAATTGCTCACTTTCTTTTTGTATTTCTTTGTTTCTTTGATGTACAGCGCGAGACATGAGAATTGGTCATGTGGGACCACCCGTTACAACAACCCAGGTCAAGCTTGTAGACTGGCCAGAGGGTGGCTATACCAACAAGGACAAACCTAACCCAAGAGGAGAGGTCATTGTTGGAGGTCAGAACATTGCCATGGGTTACTATCAGATGGACCAACTGACCAAAGAGGTCTTCATCCAGGACAATGGCATCAGATACTTCTGTACTGGGGATATCGGAGAGTTCCTTCCAGATGGCAGTCTCAAGATCATTGGTGAGTACCTTCTACCTACCTACCTACCTACATACCTGGCTACCTGGCTGCCACCGTCAGTTGCTGGCGATTGGCGACCACATCTGCACATCTTCTTGTTGTCTTTCTCAATTTGTTTCTATCCTGTGCTAATCTTTTGGCTTCTGAATATTTGAGACCTGTCCATTCTTTGATGTTATCAAACCACTGCTTTCTCTGTCTGCCTCTTTTTCTTTTCCCTTCTACTTGGCTTTCTATTATTTGTGCTGCTAAGGGGCTCTAACTGCCACACAGAATGTGTCCAAAGTAACCCATCTTGAGGGGGTAACCTTTTATGTCGAGAGATGATTGGTATTACAAAAGTCAATGAAAAGCAGTGAATAGAGATACAGTCGAACCTGCTTTAGTGACCACCTGTATAGAAAGACCACTTTTCTTGTCTCCCTTGGGTGGTCTTTATAGACCGGTTTCACTGTATATTAAATCTTTTCGTCTTGCGCTTGTACCATCGTACACTCTGAGTAAACCAAGAAAATGAACAGAAAGCCAAAATGTAAATGGAAACTAAAAGAACATTAATATGTTCATTCGCACAGAAATTACACTGGACTCTGTTTACATTTTGAAATATTAGGGGTCTGTAGTGATATTTGGGGGATCAATGCACACTGTGTCAAGACCTTGCATGCTCAAATGCAGATTATCACCGTTATCATTATTCCATTTTGTTATAAGAATATTAGCCATCTTTGTTTTCTTGGGTATCTTCCTATTATACCTCTTATTTGTTCACGAATGTTCACGGCAGGGATGCCAGTTTTCAGGCAATAGCCTGAATTCAGGCCCTGGCGAGTTATTTTCAGACCATAGTTTAGGCTTTGTTGTGTACAAAATATCTCATTCTAGTTGATTTTCAGGCCCTCTGATCACTTCTAACTAGCATCCCTGGTTCACAGTTGCTTTTATTTCCTCATTAAACTATTTCCCTTTCAGATCGTAAGAAGGATCTTGTGAAGCTTCAAACAGGAGAATACATCTCCTTGGCAACGATAGAGAACTTCTTGAAGAAGAGTGCATTCATTGATAACATCTGTGTGTATGCTGATCCTCTGTATGACTACTGCATAGCACTGATTGTACCATACAAGAAAGCTCTACAGGTAAGCAACATCTCATCATTATCTCATTTCACGTATGTTATTACCAAAGAATGATGTCAGTCAGTCACTTAATAGTGTCTGACAGGGAAGTCTGGAAGGTAAACGGGTTTCCTTGCATAATTTGACTAATAGGACACTGTTAAAGTTTAAATTTCACAGATAGGACATACATGACATATTCATAATTCCTGCAAATTTCTACAGAACCTGATGTTGGCTGCAAAAGGGGCATAGTATCTTTAAGTACTCTGTAGTTTCTATCATTCTGTTCATATGGCAAATCAGGAATTCAAGATAGCAGAATTTACACATTTTGAATTCTATAAGGCCTAAATTAAAAACTTGTTGTATTGCCCTTTAGGTGCCAAAACATGGGTCGGTCGGTCGGAAAAGTTTTTTTTTTTTTTTTTTTTTTTTTAAACTTTTTTTGTCGCCCTCTTTGGGCTGATATTTTTCAATTCGAATGGTTTTTTTCTTCGCCCTCTGTTGGCTGATATTTCTCAGTTTTTAATGCTCAAATACATGTGTTTCAGCGTCGTCATTCCATTCATATCTTTTTTAGGATTTTGAAACTAGGGCAGAAGACACGTGAGAATTTGAAAATAATTTGATATTATGCATTTATATCCCATTTAAACAAACACAATACATATTTTGTTATTCATTAATAAAAAATATTTAAAAAAACGGTTACAATTTTTTTTTTTTTTTTAAATGCCGACCATAGATTTTCAGATTTTTGGTTCGGTCACAAAGGGCAATACAACAAGTGTATTATTTTAGGCCTAATGCAATATAATAATCCTATTGCAATCAAAGTGACCTTGAAATAAACATCATCTTGTTAATTGCATTTTAAATTTAAAAAACAAAATTGTACCTCAGTGAAATATCCGTCCTTCCTTTCAATCAGTTTGAATTCCTTTCTCTACCCAATGGATGTCTCATTTCAACACAATTAATAATGTACATGTTACTTACACACAGAAATGAAAGACTTATGAATTTATCTCCATTGTCATGGTTACAGGAGACAGCAAACAACAACAATCTGGCAGGTAAATCGTTTGAGGAGCTTTGTGGCAGGTCAGAAATACTCAAAGAAGTGCTGGCCTCCTTAGCAGCCACAGGCAAAGAAGGTAAGGTCTGCTTCTGTGTGTCCGTATCCAGAGATGCCAACCAGTGTGATTAAATCATATTTAGTACGATAATAAGAGTGAAATACGATCTTAAAATCTTAAAATACGATTTTTCATTTTTTTTTTTTTTTAAACCCATAAAAACAGCGGAATCGCATAGAAACATGTACAAGTAAGCCCCGCAACCCCAACAAAAACTTTGCTTTACAATTTTCTGATTCAATTTTAATGAAAGAGCAAACAGTGGTAGTGTCAAGTTTTCGTGAAAATCTGATTTTTCTCTCCAAAATCTGATTTTTTAGGATACTCAGTCTGTTCTTTTGTGTCAAAAGGTTGGCATCTCTGCGTATCACAGAGGTGGAATTATTTTGATTATTTTGAACGTGCTGTATGCTGACAAGTGTTCTATCTTTCATTTCAGCAAAAGATATCTATAAATTGTACAAATATAAATAACTCATTTTTAAAACTGTTACTTGTCATATTTAGAATATGGAGGCATTTGAAGAGCTATGCTTTTGAGGGAACATTTTGTTCTCTGATTTTTTCCACACTTGCATAATAACAATGATATAGCTCACAAATTATTTGTCACCTCACCCCAGAACTCAACCTTCTCTTTAAATCCCAACTGCACTATTTATAGCTACTTGCGCCCTCTATATAGCAAACAATGCCTAATCGGTGCCTGTTGGTCCCCCATAATCCCCTTATTCTCATGTTAATTGAGAGCTGATTTGATGAGATAACCACCTTTCAGTGACCTTGAAGGGAGGGCTAATCCCCCCTGGCCAAACTAGTGCAGACAGGTTTTAAAGGTGGACATATCGCCTGTCGCCTGACCAGAACTCAACTTTAAAAATGAGGCCTGATTTGAATGCAAAATGTTTGTGTGGAGGAGGCGCGATAGCTCAGTCGGTAGAGCAGTGGTCTCGTAATCTGGTGACCGGGTTTGAAACCAAGTTAATGTGCTAGTGCCCTTAGATAAGGCATTAATCCTCATTACCAGGTCGATTGATTGATTGATTTTATTCGTCAAGTATAGTACATTGAATGCATACATAAAGCAAAATGGAACGAGAAGATACATTGACAGGATAACCCATGAAAGCCGGAAAAGGCTTATTTCCAACGGGGTCCTATAAAGTACGTGTACAGTACGGCATGAGAATAAAATATCACAACTAATAACTACTACGAATATTACGAATAAATAATATAACATAAACAACAACAAAAATTTCTAGAACTTATAGCAAACAATGATCTACGGTATATTTGCAAGATTAAACTTAAAAACATGCGCTACACATAATGAACTGTGATTTAAGATAACTGATATTACTGTTCTGGAAGGGATTCATGCTTTAGGTATTGTTTTAATACACTTTTAAAGTGTGAAAAATTCTTAACTATTTTGACATGTTTTGGGAGAGAATTCCAAAATTGGATACCATTAAAATAAAAAGAGTTTCCAATTTGTCCTTTTCGCTTAGGTAAAACAAAATTAAAATGACTATTTCTTGTATCGTATCCATGGATATTTGAGACACGAGTAAAATTATTAGTAATATAATGATCTACATCTGAGTAGTATATTTTATGGACATGGTGTAACACGAGTTGTTTAGACCTTTGACCTACATGGAGTATACCTGCTTCTTCAAGTTCATTTTTCCCGACGTGTGTTCTTGGGCCTAAGCAATTAATAAATCTTACCATCTTATTCTGAATTATTCTTAACTTTTTCTTATCCATCTTGCCCAGACTGCTGTACCAAGCAGCATTAACATAATCAAATAAACATTGTATCAAAGCAAAACACAAAATACGTCTCGACTTCATGTTCATACAAGTTTGGTATCTATACAAAAATTTTAAGCGAGAATTAGCCTTTTTGGCAATTGAATCTACCAAAGCTGTCCATGACAGATCACTAGTTAAATTTATTCCTAAATATTTTACTGAATCTTTTCTCTCAATCACTTGATTATTATAGGTAACCTTGAAGTCACGTGTATATTTAAACTTTCCCTTCGAACAAAATAAAATACTTTCTGTTTTTCCAACATGTAAACTAAGCTTGTTGTCTGTCATCCATTCAATGCATTTTGCCAATTCTGCACTTAGTTTTTCTTCAATTGACTTAGGATTTGTATCTGAATATAGTAACACACTATCGTCAGCATATAAAAGTAATTTAGAATCATTAACACAAGTACACATATCATTAATATAACACATAAAGAGAATGGGGCCTAAAATGCTCCCTTGTGGAACCCCGCATTTAATAGGCAGGGAATCAGATATTACCTTCTGCATAGTTACCACTTGATGACGATTAGTTAAATATGATCTAAACCATTTAACACATGCCGAATCCAAACCCATCACTTCCAATTTCTTTAACAGTATGTTATGATTTACAGTATCAAAGGCTTTTTGTAAGTCCAGAAGAACCATTCCAACAAAGCGCCCTTGAGAAACTTCATTCCTAACAAAATCCGATAAATGTATTAAACATGTTTCAGTGGAATATCCGTTACGAAAGCCGGACTGAAATTCATATATTAACTTTTTTTCTTGAAAATATTTCTCTATTTGAGCATGAACCGATTTTTCCAAAATTTTTGAAACTACGCTTAAAACACTGATAGGCCTATAATTACCAACGTCAGTTTTGTCTTTCTTTTTATGTAGCGGTGTTACTTTTGCAATTTTCATGTCGTCAGGAAAGGTAGAAGACATAAGAGATAAATTGATTATATAATTCAAAGGTTCATACAAATTTCTCGCCCCATCTTTTAAAAATCTGGCTGGTATCATATCTAGTCCAGTACTTTTCGATACTTTCAACTTGTTTAACTCATCTAAAACAAACTTTTCTGTAACTGGAGAAAAGTGAAAACTATCTTTTGAGATGTCTTTCTCGTCATAAAACTTTTGAAATCTTTCACTGTCGGCATGGAATTTGTTCGTGTTTACTGGTAATTTACACGCTAACTTGTCAGCCACAGTTGTAAAATAATTATTGAACTCATTTGCTATTCTTGATTTATCATGACATAATTCTCCCTGGACATTAATAACTGTCTCTTGAGCACTTTTCCCTTTGCCTTTTAGACCTAAACCCTTCAAATTTTTCCATAACTTCCTGGAGTCATGTTTGTTTTCTTCAATTTGATCTTGAAAATATTCGACTTTAGCTCTTTTAACCTTTCTTTGCACTAGATTCCTTAATGCTTTGTATTTTCTTGCGAGATCCAAATTACTAATATCCCTTTTCATATTTTTGTAAGCTACATTTCTCTCTTTAATTATCGCAATAATTTCATTGTTCATCCATTTTTCTGTTCTTTGCTTGATTCTTACTTGTTTAAGAGGTGCACTCATATTAACTATTGATAAAAAAATAGTTTTAAAATTTGCCCATGCCATATTTACTTCGTTACATTCTGTTATTTTAGACCAATCGACTAGAGATAAATTTAAATTGAAATCATCTACATTATAACTTTTAATTCTTCTAATGGATATAGTTTTGTGGTGCCCAAACACGGGCCTAATAAGCTTCCTCGAGCAATAAGTTAGTGAATGATCACTTATGCCAAGGTCAATAACGCCACTTTGACATATATGCTCTTCTTTACTACATAATACGTGATCTATTAATGAGGAAGTCGTCTGTGATGTACGAGTGGGCAGATTTATAAGTTGGTTCAAACCATTTAAATTCAATATATTTTCGTATTTTCTGGATAATGGAGACTTTCGCAAAAGGCAAATATTTATGTCTCCTAAAACTATGACCTCATCGTCTTTTGTTAATTTATCAAAAGTTTCGGAGAGTCTTTCAATAAAAGTATGATCTTTAGGGGGTCTGTAGTAGACGCCAAATGTAATTGGTTTGGTTCGTGGTAAAAGGACATCGACCCACAATGATTCAACGTTTTCTAACATGAGATCGGCTCTTAAATTGAAGGCAATATCGTTTCTAATAAAGAGGCAAACACCACCTCCTTGCCCAGATGTTCTGTCTCGTCGTAAAATGCAATATCCATCTATACAGACTTCTTCATCATTTACAGACGAGTTTAACCACGTTTCAGAAATTGCGATAATGGAAATTTTATTCTTAGAAAAAAGTAATCGAAGTTCAGAAATTTTATACAAAATGGATCTAACATTTAAATGGACGAAATGCAGGCCTTTTGCCTCGAATTTATCATTAAAGCATTCATAAAGTGTTGTGTTATCGACATTGGTTGGGGTACTTAATTCAGATTCACTTATACGTCGAGTACGTGCAACATTTGCAATGGAGTTTGTGAATAGCGAGTCGCAAAAAGAGGGTAAAGAACATGTTAAACAAGTCCATTTTTCATTTGGGTTTTGGTATAATCTAGTATACTCGTGTATACTTATATCTTGGCATTTGGTATGATGCCATTTTTGACATATGGAACACAGAAGACCGTTTTGATTATTCTTAACTGGTTTTTCACATTTTCTACATGGAAATTTATAGTTTGGACCGGGATTGGTTTCCACATCACCACTAAGAAGTATAAGATTAAAAACACAATTCTCTACTCGATATATTTCCGTTTGAAAGGTGGCTGATGAATTATGATAATATAAAATTCGTGATCGGAAATATTTCAAACGTTTTAGTGATTGAAATCGAACATATCTAAAACTTGTGTGGACATTGTGTGAACATAATAAAAAGATAGACATATAAAATACTAAGACATTCATTTTCAAATACAACGACTAATAATTAAAAAGAGAATATGATTATAAATACATGTACACAGTTCACTACTAGGAAGTAAAATCCTTGCTCCTCAGCTCGAGTAAGATCACCAACGAAAATTCCGGACAGTCTACTCACTGCATGGCTCCTTCCTGACGCCGCTGTAAACTGGACCTCCGTCGATGATCACCACGCCCATCAAGCCCGGTGGTAGAATCTCGTTCCCCCGCTCTCCTCACCACTGCCTCCCGATGAGTGACACTTGTCCTTGGGTATCCCCACAGCAAACTTTGCTGACAATAAATGATGTTGTCCAGCTGCTCCCCGGGATAAGCCATGTCTACTTTCACTTTCAATGGTATAACACTCTGGACAGTCTGACACAAAAAGTGTGTACTAACGGTGATTGTGTGTGCGTAGATGTTGCACTGTATATGAAGAGAGACTGTATGCAAGACCCATGGCGACAAATACTATTTTGCAGGCAACAGATGAAAAGTGATAAGTTTATGAAATGCAGGATAATTATGCAGAAAAATGTTTCTGAAGATGTCCTGGCGGATCCTGAAGTCATGAAGAAAACCTTGATAATGTTGGTAAAGTTGAATACAGTACATAGCATGTACAAATACAAGCAAAACAGGGAGAACTTGAGGAAGGCAGCCTAGACAGGCACCTCCCTCCAAGGTCCCTTGGAGAAGACCTTAAGCCATCGGCCGTCTGCTTGCTTATTTACTTTATGCTTTCCTAGCAGTCAGGGAAAATAACCACCATCATCATCATCATATGATCTAAAATCCACAGTTAATTTACTTCTGCTTTATTTCTTATTTCCAGCCAAGCTCCAGAAATGGGAAATCCCCCGCAAAGTTTATCTCTGTGAAGAAGCATGGACCCCTGAAAACGGACTGGTGACGGATGCTTTCAAGCTCAAACGCAAACCCATCGCTAATCAATACAGTGCTGAAATCAATAGGATGTATGGAAAGCACCGATGACCTGAGAAAGGATCACCACTCAGCACTTTCACTCAAGAAACTTTGTATATTCAAAATGGACTCTGAAGTTGTGGAAGCATCCAGAAAAACCGATCATCAGAATTAATTTAAAGTTTTATTGCACCATTACAGATGATGGTTCAAAATCAATTTTCATCATTCACTTTGCATGCTTTATTTCACATTACACAATTTGTTTATACAGAAAGAACATTGATAGAATGAATCTTATTTTCTTTCTTTTTTCTTCAATAAAAAGAAATGTAGTTTAATATGTAGAACATGCCAACAAGATAAATCCTGTAAATAATATAATTTGATTGTTTTGGTGGCAGATACCTAATAAATATCTTAGCTGTGCTTATAATTGGTTCTGAGCTTTAAAGGTAATTTGTTGAAGCAATTAATATTCAGAATCAATTCTCGTTTCATATATTAATTCAAGATGTGTTAATAAAAATATATAACTGAAATGTATTCTCTTGAAAATTTCAGAATTAAGGTGGAGGCACATAATTAATTGGAGATGATGAAATAATACAAATTAATATTATTGAAATGTGCTTGCAAACTGTAATAATAATAATAACAACATTTATAATGCACACATATCCACCCCAAGAGATGCTCAACGCGCCTAACAAGGTAAATACATTAAACATAACAAAGTACATGAGAAGTTACAGAAAACGAAAATAACTTAACGTAATTAAATATAATTAAACAATGTTATTTACATCAGATTGTGAAATACACTACGTCTTAACTAAGGAATTCAGACATTAGATAGGTTTTCAAGTTTTTTTTGGAACAAATTTTGATTGGCTGACATTTTGATTGAATGGGGTAGGGAGTTCCATAACTGTAAATGTGGATTGGCTTTCATTACATGCTACATAGACTTTTTGTCTTGTGATTTAAAAACTGGTGGTACAATGTTGTGCATGTTCCATTTATGAGCTCATTGTTCCTACACATTTCAAATTGACCAGTTCACAGGTGATACTCCCTTCGGCTTCCCCTCAAGTTTGGCAACATATAATGTGTCCATGCTACACATTGATTCTTCAAGTACTATAACTAGCAACAGAAAAATTTGTCACGCTATTATTTATGACTAGGTAATACATCCATCCATGCAAATAAATACATATGTGAACTGACCAATTGATTAGAAATAAGACTGAGTTATTTGAAGATATTGAACACTGCCTTGCTTTTAACAATTTTGAATTTAGGACCATGCAGCTGCTGTTTGGAAATGCTTCCAGTAAAGAGGCGTTTTTCATGTTTTATGTGATAGACTCTAACTATATAGCACAATAAGTTGTATTGTATTTCAAGTTATAAGCTTTAGTTGTTAGTACAGTATGTTTCTACGCAATATGCAGTCATGAAAAGGTTAGAAAACTAGGTAACTTTTTCAGTGATGGGCTGCCTATAAGCTAAGGTTAGTGCTAGATAGGTATACTTAGTATAAGAAGAAACAAGAATGGAGAAAGGTCAAAAAGTCATATTTCGCTCAGGATTGTAGATGGAGTCTGCATGTACTGTAATAGCGAGAAGCTTTTACAAGCTTAGAACTTTGAGGGATTTTGAGTGTTCATAATTCTCCTCAGTTTCCTACAATGAATGCATTGGTCATTAACAATGTGGAAAAGCTTATGGCTTTACAGTACCCTCATGTTCAGAGTTAACAACGTTTTGTTATTGTGACCTTGTATTTTGTTTGTGCTTGTGAAAGTGTGGCAACCTTCTCTACTTATGTTTTTTTTTATTGATACCTGTAGTAATGAATATCATTAAACATGTTTGTTAGCATTGTTGAGTTTGTGTCTGAATAAACATGGGTTATGAATTTCCATGTGTGTGGGGGGGGGGGGGGGGGGGTTGAGATGGGAAGTGTATTGCAATGTTTGTAAATAGTAGATAGACCAAGGAAACTCTCCTTGGATGAACTTTTGATTTGAAGCACTATAAGGCTACTCAGAGAAAGAATGTTGATGTATTCAACTTTGTTACTGTCTAAAAAGATATTTAAAAAACGAGTATGTAAATATACTTAAAAAGGACCCATTTCTGTAAATTTGTGTTTGAAGATAAAATGATATTGCAATGTCTGTCTGTGATCATGATATAAAGCTTGCTATTTAAGAGAAAATGTTTCATTGACTTCTTAGGACAAAGCAAGTTAAAAAACTATCTTCCTCCTATATTCTAGTAGCTCTTTAAGCTAAATGTGTATTTGCACGTAAATCCACTGCTTTTTGATAACAGAATGCATCTGGCCATGCATCATTTATCTTTCTTCCCTGTCATCAGAGTATTCTAGGTGAGGCAGAAAAGTGCTCTAGTTGAAATGACTGCTTCTAATACATGTCTACCCCAGCTAGCTAGATTTGAGATAGACGAATGTCAATTTTGTTGATCACATGCCATTACATTTTGTACAGCTCGACATACATGTTAATCACTCTGTAAGTATCGGTTTGACTTGGACATATTTGTTTTTCATTCGTACATTTTCAGTGCCAAATAAAGCTTATGAAGAATGGTAATGTTTGCAAACAAGATGATGATAAACATCGTGATGAACAATCAGAAAGGCATTCAAATCAAGTCATGAAAATGAAGATTGAAGAAAGAAGAAATTTGATTATATTTGATGAAAGCCCTCCTGAAGTGTTCATCTGACTTCAAGAGAACTTTCATTGTTTGAATCTATCATATATGCCCGCCCATCGGTATATCTTCATGTTGTACCTATAGAGCAAATTTCATGTGGATTTCTGACCTTGGGGCATCTTTTGAAAGTCTATCTCTGTAGTGATGTTGTAGGCATATTTATATTCTGAAGGCTTGAAAATAATACTAGTTTCCTCTCTCATCCCCTAACGCAATTCTTTTATTTCATTTCTGTCTTTATGCAAACAGCTGTGTTGTATACATCAATGTGCATGTATACATTGTGTATTCTGTATTTAAACATTGAGTCTCATTTAGGTTAAGAGCACAAGATTTTTTACTGTTTTGGTTTGCAATTTTTGTTCCCTTTTCTCCCGCTTTGTTGAAGTGATGGATGTGTGAGTGCTAAGACAAGATTATCACTTCAAATCTCGGTATATGTTATGAAGCCTGTTTATTAATACAGACCTTCATTTTCTTCTACTTGAGCAATAGCAAGTCATGAATTGGAAGATAAAAAAATCAATTGTGTTGAATTATTTGAAATTATATGTTTATTGTTTTGGTGTTGTTGATTAAAGCACTCTTTAATATATTCCAGACAAAAGATTGATTGTATTTATTTTTACCTACAAAGTGTGTGCTCAATTTCTTAGCAAGCCAGGCAAAGTACCGGTAAGGAAAATCAAACACGACATTCTAGGAAACAAAAGGCACACATTATTGTTCAACAACAATTTGAAAATATATCTCCTTTTTTCTTTGCTCCTCTATCTCTCTCACTAAAACAAGCAAGACAACCTCCTCCTCCACTCCCCTGAAAAGAAAAGAATAGAACTCATTGATACATTCCATTTCTTTTATTTCTAATTTCTTTAATGATGCATCGATTGTAATTCTTCATGTACATGTACATTGTACACATCTGTCACCATCATGCGGTCACATAATACAAAGGACAAAAATACATCTGGAGTTGTGTGTAACACACTCAAAAATATATTTCCTATCTCATTTGCCACATGCAACATTACAGTGACAATTGTTTTTAAATACTAGGGTTAACATTTGGTTTTACAGAATAGACATATTCACACTTGTATTCAAAATTATGCACATCTTTACAAGTGTCCTGTGATCAATTATTGGATTCAATTCTATTGGGTTCATATATACATGTACTTAAATAGTGAGAATGCATGTTGCAGACAATAGATGTTGCTATGTCAGGAACCTTTCTGGCAATCGCTAGGATCGACTAGAGCAGCCATTGTAAAGGCACGCATAAGAATTGAACACATACTTAAGGTGTTGAAGTCATATGAATTGAACACATACTTAAGGTGTTGAAGTCCGAGTATGATGCCTGCAATACATGTACATGAATTGATCATCCTTATAGGAAACATTTGACACAGATTTACCATACATAAATGATACCATAATGAAAGAAGGAAAACAAAATTGTGTCTGATGATGAGGATCAGCTCCTTGCATGGAATGAAAGCCTATCAGAATTATCTGGGGGGTGTTTCACAAAGATCCTAAGTAGAACTTAACTCTAAGTTGGACTTAACAATTATGGAGAGCCATTTGTAGCCTTAAAATGAAATATATTCAAAAGCAGAAATTCAAGTATTTTAGACTTTTCATAAATTCCACATCAAGAACATAAAATCTCCCAAGATAATAGAAAATATGAATGATTTGAATCAATATTGTGTGCCTTTTAAAATAATTTTTACAAATTGTTTTCAATGTTGCTAACGGCTTTCCATAATTGTTAAGTCAAACTTAGAGATACGTTCAACTTAGGATCTTTGTGAAACACCCCCCTGTTGAGACCAAGAAAAGGGTGTTTAATAATAACTCAAACTCTTACGCAGAGTTGTCATTCTTCTATCTCTCTGCAGTTACTTTTTTTTTTACATCACATTATTATTCACCAAACATGCACAACAAAGGAGACAACCAAGTAAAATTATACTTGATCATTTATTATTTTCATATCATTTTTAAAAAGCTTGACAAATGATTTGCCTGGATGTTGATGTTTTGTTTTCTGCATGTGGAGAGGGTAATGAGATGTCTGCATACATGGAGCCAGTAAATGCCTAACATAAAAATACAACTAAGAATTTTTTTATGAAAATAAAGTTTCTATAATGCTTAAGCAATTTGCACATTCAGATTTTGTTTGAGCTCAGTATAATAACGCATTTCATTATTCAAAACAAAGACAAGTCTGTCATATGAAGTTTTTTTTATACATTGAACAATTAAAGAAATTAATCCAATCCTCAGAACACTCATGAAATTATCATTCCACTAAACGGACATATCTCAGCAACAAAGACTGCCTGAATTACCAATTACTAACGCATGGGAATCGCAACAGTTCTGCCTATATTCATCCTTTACCTTGTTTTCATAAGGATTTTGTTGATTGCATGGAATTTAAACAGTTCCTCTTGATGTTACAGATATGTTATATACACATAGGTTGCAGACACATTAGTAGACACATTATACTGATGCCAGAAATATATATTGACACTAAAATTTGAATTCAAGTTCTTATTGTTGGATTTTGATTTTGAAATGTATAATGAGAAATTAATTGGATTGAAGTGACCTTGAGGTTATAACATCATCCATGTAAATGCATCATGCATACTTTTTGCATACCGGTAGACACCCTTGCTGAATCAACCAGTGCACAATTAAACAAAATTTTCCAATGTCAAATTACCCACAAAACATAATAGCTTCATCCATGTCATGTTTAACATAAAAACTAATACAACGAAGATCAAAGAAAATTGACTTTAACATTAAAAACAGAACATTTGACAACAAGCAAATAATTTCAGATCATCTATAAATCGACTAATGAATTAAGTATCATCACGAAGAATTAACATTTTCTATTTCCTAACAAATCATGTAAAAAGCGAGTGGTGTCTGTGATAATATCTTTACACAGTTGTAAAAAAAATTAGAAAAAACAATACGTTGTAACTGATATACATGTACAGTGTACTTCATACATTATTTCTTTTCTAGATTGTCTGCACATAATTCAATATCCTATTATTACAGGAATTCATTCAGAGATGAAAAACATTTCTTTTACACATTCTTTGAATCTCAGGACATTCTTTTGAAAAATGACCTTTGAACTTTCATATGTAGCGTCTGCATTGGAAAAAAATACCAGAAAAATGACATAGGCAAGAGCATTAAATAGTTCAGTGCACTTACAAGGTTATCTTGGAAATGAGTCGTTTCTACTTTCACAAACTACTCTCTAGTATTTAACAAACAAATTTTTCTGAGATGAAATATTTTTGGATGTATTTATGAGATGTTTCTCCTTTCGAGTCAATATCAACGCAGGAATTCATTCTTTTCTTATCTAAATAAATATCCAACTTAGACATTTCATTTTCCCTCGTTGAATTAATTTGGTTTGTTTGTACTAATGAAAGATACATTCAATAATAAAGAGAAAGACAAAAGAAATAAGCAAATATATTTATAAGCTTTAAGACAATTTGAAGAGCAACGACTACTATAATACCTTTAATAGCATTACATGTAATGACTTACAAATTTGATACTTTGTTTGGGGGGGGGGGGGGGAATAGAAATTTTGGAGTAGGACTTTAAAACAGAAGTAAATTTAAGTCGTAGTCATGGCATTCAGATAATGATAATAAAATTGTATGTGATTGCTATGGTTCTAGAAAGATGGCACGTTTTTATGAGTTTGTTTTTATTTTACCAGTTCAAACAACCAATCTACTGCAGGATAAACCATAATGAATTGTAGCCATGTTCTTAACATATGGTTCCCATACCAGAGCTCAAGATTAGCTTTAAGTTTAAAAAACTAACGTCTAGCTAGCTTACATATTTGGTCTCACAACAAAAGGTTCAAAATCATTAAATTCCTCACATCATTCTTTGTTTGCAAAAGGTACACACAACTTTTGATTTTTGTGTTTAATACTAAAATCCATACAATGCAAACAAGATTCATTGCCATGCAATCTGCCAAAAGCAATCACACTCTAAAAAAAAAATTAAAAAAGCTTTCTGATACTGATTTGCGTCTTGAAAAACAAACAAAGGCTTCCTCTGCACCTCATTATTTCTCTTCCCATATATTCAAATAAACTTCAGGAAATTGTCCATATTATTTACATTATCAAACTGTTTACTCTTGTAAGCACATGTGCATATATCAACCACTATGTATGTACAATCATATTGTACAAGTCGTCATGAGATTATCCTTCATTGACCAGCAGAGGGCGCTGTTGATATAAACATCTCTGATTCCTCACTGTAATCAGAATTCTCAGAATATAATCGATGAAATGTCCCATAGCTAAAAAATAAAAAACAGAAACAGAAAAGAGGACACAATTTATAATTGTACGATAACTTTGATTTAAATAAATTCTGAAGATTAGAAAAGGATATAAAACTATGACTTTGGATTTTATAAGTTGTGACCAATAGCTTGATCTCTTAAAAAGATCACAAAGAAGATATATAATAACAGCATCAATAAGCCATCAATATGACATTCCAGGTAATGCATTTATATGTTAAATCTGCTGTCTGTATTGTGTCAATGAGACTAAAGTGTTAAAGGGCAAGTCCACTCCAATTATTTCTTACTTTCAATAGAAAAAATCAGACAAACCAATCAAAAAAGGTTTAAGCAAAATCACTTAACTAATAAGAAAGTTATGAAATTTTAATGGCATGAAAACTTTGAAAATCACAAGACAAATCAACAACTCACTCATGAGTCTGTGACGTCATTGCCTCACTATCCACTAATTGCTTTATTTATATTGATAATATAAATTTCCAATTTTCCCCCTATAAGTCTTTTATGACACAAGTATCACTAAGCATACATTAGGGTCATTGTTACACAAACCTAGCCTCTCAAAACCCTTTTTATATTTTGCTGCAGGATTCATTCATTTTGAGGCAGTTCCGTGCATCTTGCATGAACAAGGTTTCACTTTCACGATAAAAAATGGCAAAATAACCATGTAGCCATTAATATGCCGATGCTTACCTTAATTACTTTATCTGTTCCACAGGTCACCATCTGACCTTTAACAACGTCAATGTGCATAGAAATGATGTTATGTTTGGCGTCATGAAACGTTGCCATAGGGACTCGGCTAATGATCAAATAAGAGAAAATAGACATTCGGTATTCATTCGAGTCAGAGACACTTCTGAAAATAAATATAACACTTCAAGTTCTACTCACAAGGTACTACTGTTTTAAATTAAATATGGCAAAACCTGTCTATAGCGACCGCCCAAGGGAAACACAAATAGTGGTCGTTGTAGACAGATAGGCTTTGGCGGCCATTTCGATTTTGAATAATTGATTGACAGCGCGCCGCCCACTCGCCAGGCCTCTCGCAGACCCGTCAGTGCGCGAACAATTCTCTGTGGCTTTATATGGGCTCAGTCGAGCAGAGAGCAGAGAGCGGATCAAAAAATCTAACAACATAAGTTTGGGGTTTTTAAAAAAAAATTGAATAAAGAATGATTAGTATGGTTTTTAGTCAAAATAAAAAATTGAAAATGATTTAACATACTTTTGTTTCTTTTAAATTGTCCTGCATTTGTCCTGCATTAAACGCATATCTTAAATTATTTAAAAGAAATAAAAATGATCGAGCCTGAATAATTGTTTGACAGACATTGCCCCTCCCCCTCACCAGGCCTCTCGCAGGTATCGATTGTGACGTTCATGACAAAGACGCTGTATTGTTATATGTTTTCAATAGGCACAGCTCGTAATAAAATGTGTAAGTTTGACTGTTTATCATTTCACCATCAAAAATACTGATTGGTCAAGGAAAGTGAATTGTCAAATGGTGCCTAATAATAATGCAATGATTTTGATTTCTTATCATATCTTTCATCTATTATCAAGAAGCTATTCCTAATGTGCAAGATCAAAAACAAAACTCAAAAGGATTTAAAATGGCCTTCAAATGTCAACAAAAAAGTGTTGAAGCTCTTATTAGAGACCTGTCTATGATACAGGGGTTAAAGTGAGCTCTATAAAAAAAATAGGTTGTTTTTTCCCTCAACCACGCCCCCCTTGAGTAAAAAAGAAAGAAGAGGACTCGAGGGGGAAAATGGCGTTTAACAACATTCCCCTCCTTTTTAGTAAGAAAAATTGGCAAATAATAGGGAAAAATAAGGAAGAATAGAGAAAATGAGGGGAAAATCAGGACAAAATTGGGAAGAAAAAAAAAATTGGGGAAAAAAATTAATAATAATAATAATAATAATAATCGGGGAACCCATTTAAATCAGGTTTGTATCAGACCTGATTATACTTACTCGTCATCTGTGATATCTTCCAGGCACGCATCACAAATCCTGACTTCAAACTCAAAGCCTAGAGTAGGAAGCCTTGTTCTTTTGGAGCAGCATTCATCACACAACGCTTTACCACACTTCCTACAGTGATGCTAGTTACAAATAACAAAGAAATCACAAGTTACAGATCTAATAATACATTGTATTGTATACAAAAACAAGAAATGAACATACATGTCTAGTAAATCGAAGAAAGTCACAGACATGTATGCAATCATAGAAAACATTACATCATCCTCATACCTGTAAGATTTAGGGCTTGTCCAATGATTTCAGTGCTAACAGCAGATTTTATCTATCAATTTATCTTAATTGAGTTTAAAATGTAAATGCTCAAAATCAAAATGTTACGAGAAAAGGAAATGAAATGCTTTGTCCATTCTCTTTTTTGTTTATCTTCTTTTTTCCCCACTCATCCATGTATGTAAATTCGATTTATTTTATGTACATGTATGATGTGCAATATATTGAAGTTTCCATTATTATTATTGTTAATTTGTTCCTTGAACTATTTTGTGATCGTTTCCATATTGATGTACATGTATTTTTAATTTCTCTTTATTTCTTTGAACTTTGTAATCTTTGTTTGTATCAGTCTCCCGACTGTTTTAACATGGAATTTTGACACAATAAACTGAAATGGATGAATGAATGAATGAATTTTGATTGAAGTAAGTTTGAAGCATTTATCATTATGTTTCCTTGTTTATGATAGGCACTCAGTATTACCAGAACTCACAATAACCTTTAAAAGAAATTTATAACTATTAAATCAGAACACCTAATAAATATCAAAAGAATGTAATGGTTTCTTACCTGTCTCACACCAATGGTTTTCTTTTCCCACATATCCTTGAAATTCCAGAAGAAAGGATCACCACACTTTTGACAGACATCACTCTCTTGCCAATCTGGGGTCTGTGGGAAATAAACAAATGAAAACAAGAGTGAACAAAAAAATATTCCTCTTTTCTTCTCCTTCTCCATCTCCTTGAATAAATGGTGTCGTGGTCGAGTGGAAACGTCACTGGACTGTGGATCACAAGGTCCATGATTCAAGTCTGGCCGCGGCACTAATGTCCTTTGGCAAGACACTGATCTACATCTTTCACACTCAACCCAGGTGATGTAAATGGGAACCTGGCAGGAATTAATTCCTTGAAATGCTAGAGGGCTGTAAGGGCAGCCGGCTAAAGCCGGGGTAATAATCGGGAGCACCAGAAGTTTGACAGATATGAGCGCTATACAAGAACCCAATATTCTTAATTTTATCTTTCAGTATTCCTTTGTGTGATTGCTATTTTTAAGCCATTCCAAATTCCAGAAGCTCACTCTTTGTGAAAAAATATTTTCATTCAGATATAACTTTCCTAATTAATTTGGACTTAAACTACTCATGGCAAGTGACTTACATTATCTTGACCAGAACTTTATTTCATATTAATAGGATGACAACATAATCACAGTCATCTATTTTCTTTCACTTCCAGTTCCATTTTTTCTGTTTGTCTATGTTCCATCTGGCAATTAGTCCTTATTTCCCTTTACTTCACTTAATTGTGAAGCGTCATCTTACAGGGTATTTGGTGATTTTCTTTGCTTTCAAAAGTACGTTCACCTCTAGATGGCATTGGGAAATTAAAAGCAATTAAGATTTGTTTGTGTGTGTGTTTTTGTTGTTGTACATAAACGAGCTCCCACAAAGAGAACACAAATGTTCCAATTGGTAAAAATCAATCACAAAGTCATACGCCAAAAAACAAAGGTTAACGACATCATGGAGAAAGTCAGAGAATCAAAGTGGAGAAGGGTGAGGCATGTAGCAAGACTTCAGGACAATAGATGGACAAATCGTTTAACAGAATGGCAACCAAGGATTGGAAAGAGAAGAAGAAGAAGGCAGAAGAGAAGATGGAGAGATGACCTAACATCATACATGGGAACGGCCGCTTGGACTAGGATAGCTAGAGACAGAAGAGAATGGAAATGTTATGAGGAGGGCTTTGTCCAACCTCTGGATGAACTATAGCCTGATAGATATATTACCTCTATCCTGCGATCATCCATATCCCAGACGACAACCCTGCCATCATCCCCCCCTGAGAAGAGATGCTTGCTACGTCCACAATAGCTCACTGCATCCACCTTGCCTCTGTGGAATATACAACATACAAACAAAAACATATTATAGATGTTTACTATATTGCTAGACATGTCCATAATATAACATGCTGATTTTATTTTAAAACCAGATGCTTTTGTCATTTTCCAACAAGAATGTATCCAGAATCACTAATAATCATTCATGTGATTCAATGCATTCTGTGGCAAGAAACTATCAAGAAACAAAACCACTCATGAAATTCATAAAAGATTCTGGTTTTAAAGACATCACTAATCAGCAAGAATGGACTGATTAAGCTGATAAAATGTTTAAAGTTTGATGCATCCTTCAATAATTTTGAAATTCCACTTTAATTGCTGGCTTATACATGTAATTATCATGCAAAGCTGTACAGGCATACCACATAAAGATGTACCAGCAATATTGAATTAGAGTTGATTAAAAACAATAATTTGTTAATTGAAAACTGTAAAACATGCTATACAAGAGAGGTGGAAGCCTATAAATGGTTTATGAATGGTTTAACATTCAACTTATTTCTAAATTTTATTTTCTTTTGACATCATAAACAACAATTTAAAATAAATTTGACACTGTCTTTGCAAAGGCAGGGTTACAGCATGTGCTCAATATCAACTGCACACTTAAAGGGCAAGTCAACTCCAAAAATAATTTACTTATAATACAAGGAAACAAATCAGAAAAACAAATCAAAAGATTTTGAGCAAAATCAGATAACTATAGTGAGAAAGTTATGAATTTTTAATGGCATGAAAAACTTTGATAATCACAAGACAAATTGGCAACTCGGTATGTCACGTCATTGCCTCACTGTCCACTAATTGTTTTCTTTACATTGATAATATAAATTTCCTATTTTCCCCCTAAGAATCTAATTTCCTCACACCAGCATCCAAGTTATATTGACAGTAATGTTTTTGTGTGGATGCATTTAAATAAAGAGTGTTTTTTTCTTCCAGTTAAATCATGAAAAATGTGAAATTTGATATATTATTTATATAAGAATCAATAATTATGCATGTACAATATTCAGAAAATAGTATCAATTCTTCAAAGTTCATGAAAGATTTTGTGAAATGTCAAGCACGCAATATGCTACAAATCATATAACCTGGACAAAGGCATAGGGAAATCAAGTTTTGGAGATAAAAAGGGCATTCAATATAAAGCAATTAATATTTAATGAGGCAATGACGCCACAAACTGATAACCAAATTGGCAATTTGTGTAGTGATTTCCATTGTTCCATGGTTCCTTATACTTTATATCAGCAGAACCAATGTCAGGTGATAACAAGTATCAGGTGATCAATGTCATGTGATAGAATGAGGTCAGACTGACTTCCACACACAATGTAATCTGCAAATACAGAAACACTCTTAAACATGTAGGTAGTCTTGTGTTCTACTAGTACAACTGAATTGTGAAGAAAGTGTAAGAAAGTTCTGTAAGTGTAAGAATGGTTGATCATTAAACAGACAAATACATGTACATGTAGCTAAACGTAACACTCAATAATAATTCCTACATGTGTTCTACAAACTATCAAGAAGACATAAACAATTCCCATTGTAACCCATGTACACTTACAATGGCCAACATAGATTACACACATACACATATGGGATTGCCTATCAAATATCCTTCAGTTGTCATTTCCATATTAGAATATTCACCATGCATGTCTGATTACATACACCATGCAACTTTAGTAGTTCACTGTCTTCAATCAGTCTTTAGGTGCCTCAGACATAGCTCAAAATAATATGCTGTTTTCTTGCCAGTTTTTTTCATCAAGCACATGTCCCAGCAATTTTTAGCCAAAAAGGATGATATTTTTGTTCTTTATTTCACAATACTTACAGATGTCCCTGTAGTTCATATGCGGTTCCTTTACGTCCTCCAATATCCCACGCTATGATAGACTGATCAAAGCTCCCTGAAAACAACAGCTTCCTCCCTCCATCCCAATGCAGGCATCTGATGCTTCCTGTTTGGGGGGGGGGGGAACAAAAAAAAAAAAAAAAAAAACGTCTTATTGCCAGGGAAAATATTACTCTAAAAAATTTGCGGGCTACTTTCCAAGCTTGCTTGCATGAAAATAACACTCTTTAAGTTGTTTTGCATTGAACTCTATGCAAAATTTGGGGGCTCTTTTAAGACTTTCGGGGGCTCTTTTGGACATTTCGGGGGCTCGTTTCGCCCGGAGCCCACATGTATTTTTTCCCTGCTTCATAAAGCATTCACTTCTAATCAATATCAGGTAAATAATATCTTTAACAAAATTATCTTTAATAATTAACAAAAGAGATTTATAAATCAATACCATTTTATCAAAAACTGTAACAAAATTATCTTTAAACAATAATAGACTGCAAATCTAGGCTTTCCATTTATTCTGTCTACAAAAATAATTTGGTATCCAATACAGGTTAGTACAGTATACAACACATGCACAGATTCAGAGGTGTTAAATAATAATACATGCATGTCTCATAGTACTTTCAACTGAGATTTTTTTTTTTTTTTTCATTGCTCATAAAAAGAAATTATTCAAGCTTGTATCGCCATACAGTATATATTCACATTGTATAGAAAGTAACAAGTCTCATTTATCATTAGATATAATTGTTTACAAAAGACATTTCAGAACACTTGGTATCGATCATTCCATTGAATTATACAACCTTGGTTAATTTCTAAAACTACCAGTATGTCTACTTACACACGTATTGAAATTATGGAAACAAAAACCTCGCTTGAGGAAAAGAGAAGAAACAAATTATATACCGGTACACACATTTGTAAAATGATGGACATGTGCATTCAATTTTGCTTGATGCTTATGATTTAGATGTGTATATGTACATGTATATATTTATTTCAACATCAATATCCAATAAAATAAGAGTATCTTTAGTGACCACAATTTGCAGTTAAAGGTAAAGACCAGTTTTGGAAACGCCCCCCCAATCAAAAAATGAAATGGAAGCTCTTATTACCAATCAAGTGAAAGAATATGTTTTGACTAATACGTGATGATACAAATTTTGCCAGGAAACCGCCTACTAATTGATAAATTTAGTAAATTATTATATCTCTTTGGACTGGAAAGATATAGGGTAGTCCCATATACATCTTTCTGCGTACAGTGCTTGTAACTTTACCAAGACTGGGCCACATTTCTTATCATTTTGATGATTCCAGTACCTTGCAGTACACACCAATACTTATATGCTAGATGATCAACCTTTTCTGATCGATTCCACAACGTTTCTTTCACAATGCAATCGCATGACCATAACTGGTCTATACCTTTAACACTGAACTGAATCTACACAATCCACATTCCATTCCTATTTTGAGCGATATCTTTATCCCATCACCTTGTGTACACTGAGTATTGTGAAGAGCCCTAAGTTACAAACAAGGAAATGATACTGATATGCCCAATACATCATCATATACATGTATGTAATCTTATATAGGAATTCATTAATACATGTGCATTGTCATAATTGATGTGTATTGAACCGTGAAAAAATAATACAGTACGATTCCCAACATATTTTAGCATGTTTACCCCCATCAATGGCTCATACATGAAGCTCATACTAAATTCTTAACTGTTATAATCTAGACTAAAGACTACCGGTAATTACTGGTTTATAATGATATTCAAAACATGCTATTCTCGTTAATTTAATGTCATGTATGAAACTATATCCATATGTGCTAGTAAATTATTACCCTTCCATTAACTTTGGTGAATGTTATCAGCCACAATACGTATTAATTACAAGGAATCGGTTCTATCATCAAGCTATGCTATACACCATGATCAAGACAGACACTATACATTAAATGCTTCATTCAGTCTGTACATGCATTAGACAAAAGTTTAAACTCAACCTATTAACTAAGAGTATACATATCACAGATACAGTAGGTGAAGCTACTATAACTAGTTTATGTTTCTGAAGCCTTGAAGCTCTCCTACAGTGTATGTCTCATTACCCTTACACATCTTATTGAGCAGGGTCCCATTTTATAAAGAGTTGATTTAATTTAAACTTATTTGTGATTGATATCAATTGCAACTATGTACATAAGAGATAGGGGACTGCCAACTTGCAATTGATTGGAGGACTTGCGATTGATTTGGAATTTTGGATTTGTAAGTCTTCATAAGAAGGGGCCCTGGTAACACCTCAAACGAATCCTAACACTAACCCTACATCTCATCCTTGTGAGAGGGACTTAAAGAGAAGGTTGAGTTCTGGGAAGAGGTGAACAATTATTTGTGAGTGTCATCATTGTTATTATGCAAGGATGGAAGAACATCAGATAAAATAATACTAATAATATTTAAGATTTATATAGCGCTGGTATACAAATACAGTTTCTAAGCGCTTTACAAAACACTGAAGTGAAATGAAAAGTACGGTTAAACTAAAACATGTTCCCTGAAAAGCATGGCTCTTCAAATCCCTTTATATTCTAAATATGGCATGTAACATCGTAAGAATCGGGACAGATTTTAACCCCACGTATTCGTGTAGTCCCATGTACATCCTTCTGTGTGCAGTGCTAGTAACTTTACCAAGACTTGGCCAAATTTCTTATCATTTTGATGATTCCAGAACCTTGCAATACACACAAATACTACTTATATAGATGATAAACCTTTTCTGATCGATTCCACACTGTTTCTTACACAATGCAATCGCATGACCAGAACTTAACTTTATCTTGAGGTGACTGTAAACTAAAACATCCCACTAGCCCAATGGAGATCCCCAAACTAAAATGATGTAGGACAAACACACACCTATATGCTCCAGGAACGATAGCTCTGGATTGATTTCTTAAACAAATGGAATTTCTTGCGTTCTTCAACTTCGGGCAAACAACACACCTTCATCTAAACCTAACCCTAAATCTAAACCTAACCTAAAAACTAAACCTTACCCTAACCCTAAACCTAACCTAACCTAAAACTTAACCATGGACCAATTGAGTCCCAAGGAAATGTAGGATCACCCCAATGGTAAATACACATGTTGAACTATGTGTATGGAGTTGCCCTCAACAGACCCTACAGTCCCATATGCCTAAGCTTATGTAGTCTTACCTGAATGTCCCCTTAACGTTGTGATGACCTGATGATCGTTATCATCGACCTTTAACACTGTGATTTGACCAGAGTAGTCTGCAATGAAGGCATGTTTGGATTCTTCGTCAAATCTGAGTTGAGTGGATTGATGTAAGGAAATGGTCATGCTGATCCTCAAAAGAACAAGCTCCTTAATACTTTAACTCATTACTGACTTTATAATGTATTTACCCATCAACTTCTAAATTTTCTTATTCCAACAGGTTTAATACTGGAGCCATCTGGTTCCAGCAGGTTTAATACTGGATCCATCTGGTTTCTGCAGGCAATTATAGGGGAAACCATTATTCATAATAAAGATGGCATGGGCCCTGTTTCATAAAACTTGTTATCAATAACAAGTGCAATAACAGATTTCTATGACAAATTTTCTCTCAACCAATCAAATGCCACGACTTCAGTAGCTTATTACAGTCATTGTTACTTATTATTGATTACAAGTTTTATGAAACAGGACCCTGCACAGAAGCAGTGAAAATCAAGAAATGGAAACTTGAGATTTGACAGAGAATAAGGAAGCTACATGAACCTCTGAAAGTTGAAAGCAAAATTAGTTGGAAACATGCCAATGGCAGTCACATGTAAGTCATCATATGTCATAAATGCACTACTTTTCCCCAAATATTAATATTTTTGTTGTAAACAAAGATAAATCAGAACTAGAATCTAGTGGTCTTTACATTATTATGCAATCTATAGCAAGTTGAATTATGTCTCTCCCTTCTCATTGTCAATACATTTGAATTGGTATGTCTCATGAAATGGGATATTATTGAGACTCAAATCTGTTTCTTTGAGAAGGGACAGGATTAACTTTTTGAGCTGATAGTCTGGAGAGTAAAAGGATTTTCTGCTATTAAACTTGGATGATTCCTTATTTTTGTCTAAAATTAAATTTTCTATAAAAAACAAATATCTATAAGATTCATGAAGGATACTGCACAGCTGTTCCCCAAGCATCGAGTCTGAAACCACCTAGTCTCCTTCCAGACTCACTGCAATGCCACTGGAAATATTTATCTCTTCCCACGCTCAGTACAAACTCTGCTATGACTGAGAATATGATGCCTGCTACAAGACTGGAATGAGCTGCAAACACATGAGAAGAAACAAGACAATGTGGGTAAAAAGATTTGTTCAAAGTAATAACTAATCCTTTATTGTACAGCACATTATAGCTCATTGAAGCAACATTGCAATGATGGCCTTTCAGATATTAGAGTGAAACCTCTAAGAGAGACTACCGGTCTTTACAGGCAGGAGGTCTTCATGCACAGGTGACTGTAAAACATGTTTTAATGAAAAACCATATACAGTGGTGAAGTGTGACGTCATAAAAAATCTATTTTTGGAATTTCTCAATTTTTTCTTCGTTTTCCAAAAGAGCATCAAAAATAATGTCCAAATGTCGAAGACCAATCGAATACCGGGTATGTTAAGTATTGGCTGAGATATGACCATCTGAATAAAAAGATGTCATATGGGAACTCAGTGTTATATTGCTCTGGTTCATAACATGGGCCCCGATCAACATGAAAACAGTGAAATTATTATTCATTATATCTACAGATTAGTAAAATGATTAAGTAGGATTACCTGAATAGTCTCGTCTAAAGAGAAGTCTGTTGTAATCTTCAGAAAGGGAGAATTCTGAGATGACACCACTCTCTAATCCGATGAAGATGCGTCTTGTCTCGCTACTGAATTCCATGCAAGTTGCAGGGCCTGAAATTAAAATATCACAAAGTTATACTGTTAACAGGACAGGGCCCCTGGAAGTTCTAGATTTGTTGACAATTTAAAAAATTCAAAATGGCCGTCACAAGTAATACAAATTTCAATTTCCTCCTTGAAAGTAACATAGCCCCTAATTTTTTTTTTTAGAAATTCCCTCTCTTTCTCTCTTAAAAACAATTTTATAGAACTGTTTTTTTCCTTCTTCATACTGTAATACTTTCGCCCGCAGTCTATGTAGGAACGTGTCGAGCCAACTCATCGGAGATGTCAGGGAAAAAATTAATATTTATTTTTCGGGGGCTACTTTTCAAGCTTGCCTGCATAACATAACACTCTAAAATTTGTTTTGCATTGAACTCATTATGCAAATTTACGGGGGCTCTTTTCTGATGTTCGGGGGCTCTTTTGGGCATTTCGGGGGCAAATTTGCCCTGAGCTCCCGTGTATTTTTTTCACTGGGATATGTAATCTTTGTGGAAATGTAATAAGTGGAAATTTAAGTTTCATGTTCTTCCTTGTCTTTTCTCTCTCTCTCTCTGTTTCCTTTTCAGCTCTCTGTCCAGCTTTTCTCTTTTACAATCTTTTCTGGATTCTAAGGCCAAATGCGGACCGCGGTCTGGACTTTGAGAAGCCCTGCATTATACAGGTCAGATGCGGACCGCGGTCTGGACTTTGAGAAGCCTTGCATTATACAGGCCCATGGTGGAGAATAAATAATGGGGGAAAACTGAATGATCATCTGTAGAAGATATAAAATCCCCCTCCGCTTTCCTCCCTCACAATGAATCTTGAATTGTAACCTTTACTTTGGACTTACTTGGAAGTGAATGGCAGATGCTGGGCCAGTACATTCCTGAATCCCTCTTAAGCCATACCCGCACCGTCCTGTAACAAGAAATCAATTTCATCATAACAAACTTCTTCTCTTTTTTTTTGGGGGGGGGGGGGGGGGAGCTCAAATTATTCTATTTCAATTGGATAAGAACCACAAGTCTCAGAGTTTAAAAGAAAAATTTCAGTTAAAATTTCTGAATGAAACTGGGTTATTTCAGATGTGCATTGATCCACACAGCTACATCGTATCGAACTGGGGTCTGTTAGAGTCTCTAAAAAACATAAAGACACGTCCGCACAACCAATTCAAATCTCCTCATATTTATATAAAAAACACTGTCCAGATTCATCACTATAAATGTTATTTCTTAATTTTGATAAAGACATAAGGAGTTAACGTTAACCTGTGACTGACAAAAATATCCTCCAAGAACAGTACATATCAATCTTAGTTTATCTATTGAAAACATGAATTAGACAGCCGTCAATGTTGTTAACCACTCAGTACTCATTCATGTGCACAGACACAGCATGTATGTAGTGCTGGAGGCCGGAGTAAAGAAGACATCAAGACATCTAAATCCTATTTCACAATAATGCCATCCTCTAATTTTATTACAATGGAGTTTGTTAACTTTTATTTCTTACCTATCTTCGCTCACACTAATCACACCGTCTTCTTTGGGAATAATCACAGCACTGTTCACCTTCCCTCCACATCCCTCCAGTTTATTCATCAAAACTGGTTTCCTGTTCTTTAGCCTACTAGTACTTGGTCGTTCTTCAGCTGCCATCATGCTTATAGTTATACAACTTCAGAATAAATTGCCTACACTCTGACCATAACAACTATCTTTCGTAATGTCTGTACTTGAAGCCAGGCGGATCCAACGAAAATAGTTATCAACAAGGCCAGTGTACGATGCATGTATGTATCATGTATAGTACACAAAGCAAATGGAGCTAGCTAGCTCATATGACAATGACGTCATTTGAAAACAAAAAGTTCAAAGGTTGAACTACATCATGACGAAGGGGTATGAGATGTCGTTGTATTTCGAAAAGATAATTCAAGCTATATCTCTTGATGTAAGAAATCCGTACGATATTTTTCAAACGGGAAATCAATTGATGAAAAGGAATTCATTGACAATTCTGCTCATTGCATAGCTATAAATAGTGCAGGTACAAAATGTTGCGTAGACCGAACTTATCATTCTCGTGTTATATATACTCCATCTTTGCACTATATACTCAACTGACCGGCTAGCTATGTTTTGCTATGATGAGATCAGACTTGTTCTTGTTTTGTCATTACAATGACAATTGATAATTGCACAGTGCCCCCCACTTTTTCAAGCACCCGAAATGTGCCCCTTTTTACAAAGGAAAAGTGCCCCTTTTACTATGACAAGTGCCCCTATTAATTTGTAAAAGTGCCCCTTCCCCTTTTCAACTCTGATAAGTGCCCCCTTTATTTGGACACGTGCCCCTTTTCTTTCGAAAAGTTCCCATTTGAGTTGCATTAAGTGTCCATTTTCCATTCTCGTATAAGTGCCCTTTTTAATCTCTAGTAAGTGCCCCTAGTTAGGTACAAGAAGTGCCTCTTTTCACTTTTGATAAGTGCCCCCTTCACCTCTGATAATTGTCCTATTTAAATCTGAGAGGTAGCCTACGTGCCTCTTTTACTTTGGCAAGTGCCCTTTTCCTTTGTAAGAAGTGCCCCCTTCCCCTTTTAATAACTAGCCCCATTTTAACACGGATAAGCGCACCTTGTATTTTGAGATGTGCCCTTTTCCTTTCTAAGAAGTGCTCCTTTTCTTATGATAAGTGCCCCATTTAAAAAGCCCCTTCTCCTTCATAGGCTAAGTGCCCCTTCTCTGGTAAATGACCCTTATCAGGTACGAGAAGTTACTCCTTTTCACTTCAGATAAGTACCCCCTTTATCTCCGATAATAGCCCCTTTAAAATCTGATCGGTGCCCATTTTCTTTTAACTAATGCACATTTTCCTTTATTACAAGTACCCCTTTTTTATTCACGTAAGAGACCCTTTTCATATCTGGTCATTGCCCCCTTTTCAGGTACGATAAGTGCCTCTTTTTACCTCTGATAATTTCCATTTTAACAACTGATGTGTGTGTTTATAAATTTGAGGGGCGTTGATCATTTCTAGGAGGCAGCGGACAGGGGGGGGGTTCAAAGGCTGAGCGCATATTACTTGTATCTGTTTAATTTACAATTTACACTATTGAGAAGCCTACATGTCGACTTGGTTCCCGGTGCAAGGTAACATTAATTTTACATCTTTCCAATCAATTAAGAAAGGGGCATTGTTACCCCATAAATTGGCGTAGCATCGGCCCAGCGAGCGGGGGGCACTGGTCTAATATACTAGAAAGTAATGTCGATTAAAATAATGCAACAGCTAGTTTAGGAGGGGGAGTGGGTGGGTTCCCCTAATATTTTTTTACCTGACCCCTCTCTCTCTCTCTCTCTCTCTCTTGCTCTTTCTTTCTCTATCTTTCTCTCTCCCTCTCTCTATCTTTCTCTCCCTTTCTCTCTCTCTCTCTCTCTCTCTATCTCTCTTTTCTATCCCACTAATTTTCTTATTCTTGTCCATCGTTTCATGGATGTAATTCCTCCCCTGGCCCCATTTGCTAATTATAAAATCGTCAATTATAATGAAATGTATACTAATTACATCCACCCAACCACGTACCAAAGGAGGAGGGGGCACTCGAAGTCCGATGCAGGTATCAACTAGTGTTCAAGCACGGGATCTTATTTGAGATGACTGAAGACATGATGATGATGTTGCCTATAACAACAGGACCTATATGTACAAGATAGAATCTGATAGACTAAAAGTCAGATCTGTTTTACATACGTCATGGTTGACTAGAGCTCATGCCTGCAGACTGGAATCCCCCTGCTGGCTCAAAGTTTAATTTCTCCTGTCATTTTGGAAATGAAAGTTGTGGAGTGGGAGGGAGACGGGAAATGTTTTAAGTGTGACGAGGGTTATCAAATCAACTTCTAACAGGTGGGGGTGTGGGGCAACACAAACTTGACCAACTGTTTCATATGAGGGGGGGGGGGGGGGCAAGTGAATGTACTGACATAATACAAACGGGGGAGCCCTCTTTTTGCTAAGAAAAATTATAAAATATTCCGGGGGAAATCTTAGAATAGGGAGCCAACTTCCTATTCCATATTTTGGCAATACTTATGTAAGAATATGAGATGGGAATGAGATGAGGAATAGAGATTGTGGCGACGTAAATGGGGGAGAGATAGTGGGGGTTGATAGAAAGGAAGAAGAAATGAGAGTGAGAGTGACAAGAATGACAAAGAGGGAGAAGGAGAATAATGGAGATGGAAATAATAGCAAAAAGGACCACAAAATATTAATTCAGAATGTCAAGCAAGTCGTGAACAAGAAAAAAAACATATTGCCCCCTCTCTCTCCCTCTCTCCCTACCCCTCCCCCTCTCTCTCTCTCTCTCTCTCTCTCTCTCTCTCTCTCTCTCTCTCTCTCTCTCTCCCTCTCCCTCTCTCACACAACTCTTCTCTCATTTCTTCGCGCAGGAAGAGAAACTTCACATGAAAATACGAACAGCACTCTCAACACACCAGTCCCACAAGGACGTACGAGAAACCCCGCGCGGAAAAAAGAGAGGAATAATGTCAACTCTTTCCTTCCTCTCACTCACCCATCTCAAAAGACGACTGCTCCTGCTAAGCCACAAGGATTACAAGCTTCACTCTCTCGGCATTCTCTTCTGGCAGACAGAAGAAAACATCTGATGCAAAAATCTTCCTCATCTTCTTCAAACTTGAGTGTATCAGCTGTTGGTATTTATCTGTTTCATTTTTTGATGGAATTGTTTCAGATGATGGCCAGACTAACAGGAATACTTGAAGCTGTGACAAGAGCTCTTTGCTGTCCTATTCAACAAATTCTTTTATAAAGAATCTTTACTTTACAATAGCAGAGTGGAGACTGGACCTCACTACATCAATCATCTTATTTTCTTCTAATCCATACCTTAGCATGGTTAAACTACTCTAAGACTTGCACTTGTCATGTTTGTGTGGGATTTGCGTGATGTTCCACCTTCGACGATGAATGTGATTCCAAGCTTGGTGACATAATCATACGGCAACAGAAACTTGGATTCTTCTAGCTATTGCTTAGGGACAGGCTTAGGGACTGCTATGTTCTGATTTTATGTCATTGATTTAGCAAGGGAAAGACAGGAGCAATTATTTCTTAAAATGATTTGAAGATTCTTGATCATTCTTGAAATTATTTGAAGTCAAAAAGCTAAGTAGATCGGTACCACCCCTCGTGAAGTCGTAGAAATAAAATTGCACATCGCTCTCTAAACGCTGAATATATGTAACAGCTTTGGTGGTTTGAATGATCTGTAGATGTGAGGCTAAGTGAAACAATTCAACGTAAAGTAATCTTGATTTCATCTCTTCGACGAGAAATCGTGACTCAGTGAAAATAAAACAGGAAAAGGGAATGAGATACAAGTCTTAAACATTTTTAAAAACTTGTCTTTTGTTTGTGATAAGCAAACATGTATTCAGCAATAAGAACCTTCATGGAGAGCACATTCAGTGGATCTACGAGACATTTTCAGCCTCAGTCATATAAACGCTCCAGTGTTACCATGGCAACACATCTTCTCGTCATCCTTACTCTCATCATCCTCACCTTGGTCTCGACGTCGACTTCGTACACACCATCGTCCATACTCACGACATCGTCGAACGAACATCCGAAATGTGTGAGGTATTACCATACAGAGAGGATATCACATCCAAGAAAACCTTGCCAGTCGAAGGTAAATACTCAAATATCAATAAGCGGATACAATCATATTCGACTTTATATTTTTTTTTACAAACAATTACATCGTGCGATAACCAAAAGAGAACCTTAAGAGCAATTAATGGCGCTCTTATTCGTTTGAAAAATCCTGAAAACTCTGCCTACAAATTTACACAAAGTAGATTTTAAGCAAAAATGTGGTAAAAACAAAAATGTACATTATATTCTTTAAAGATCTCATTGATAATGTTAGATAGTTGACCAGCATTATAATTTTTATCATTAAAAAAGGAAGGAAAGGTAAACAAAGTCATGTTTAAACGAACAATCATGACAATTACTGAGAATAACGATTCATGTATTGGGGGAGGGTTTTAACAAAATGATACTATAAAGTAAATATATATTTATTATGAAAAGTTCAGGTAAAGAGAGAAAGAGAGAGAGAGAGAGAGAGAGAGATAGAGATAGAGATAGAGGAGGGATTGTCGTTTTTGTGATATAAAATCTGTCTGACACAATATGTGTTACGAGAATGCATTTGATTATACTTTGTAAATGTAAATGATAATTTTACTCCTTTTTCTTTGGGTATCTTGAAATCCCAAAGTTAAAAGGAATATTTTTGTCTAAGTCAAACTCACATCAGGCGCCTGGCTTGGATGCTTCGATGTCTTTCACAATGGTTTATTTTTCTAGAAAATAAAGAAATAAACTTATACTCTGGACAAATAAAGAGAGATACGTTACTCAAAGTTTGTTTGAAAGATACGTGGATCCCACCTTTCAATGATGATGTGCTGCTTGTTCAAAATTTGCTTCAAATTCTTGTCTTAGTTGGCTCTTTCCTCCAAAACAAATACATCACTCAGCACACATCACTATAGCCCAGCCTTACCATAACAAAGTCATGTATCATCAAGGTGATATGTTTGGGGCTTCTCATCAAGCCCATTGGTGGCTTGTTATGTTACACACACTCTCCTCTATTCATCGTTTAAATCATTAAAACGGGATCCGGTAACTTTGTCTCAGATTCTGAAACAAAATCGTGGATTTAGCTCATGCTGCAATCATAATTATAAACCTTTAGGTCAGTCAGGAACCCCATGAATTTTACTAGCCGATCGCCTGTTTGATTGCGAGACATTTATGATTGGAATTTCACATTTTGAAAACCGTTTACCAAACGGTTTTCATAACACTACAGTTTATTGGGGAAAATGAGTACGGTAAAACCGGTCACTCAAAGATTTTTGCTTTTTTTGAGGCACTTCTTGATCATTTTGAAGCGCAATTTTGTTTAGGGCTTTAATATTACACCATATGACAGACACTGAGAACACGTAGGGCCATATGCATCTCAGATTTAACATTGTTAAACGATGCCTTTAAGTGGCATCCTCGATCAGTACTAAAGATGGAGCAGGTAAAATAATGGAATATAAATATTTGGTTGAAATACATCCTGCATACAGATAGACTGATATAAAAATCTGGGCAAAGAGTTAACATATTAGTTTACATCTGCATATTACAGGGCGAAAGCAATGTCATCAAAGTTAAATGACTCGGGTATAAATCGATAATTAATTTATCTTCTCCAGGTAAAAAGTGTGCTGTCTTTTTAGCACAAATGATATATATCTTTATTTGTTTTTTGCGTACGGTATCTACTTCTTCTTCCAATGAAGCACAGTTCGCATCGGTGTTGGTGTAAAATTGTCGGACTTAAAAGAATCCTATTGTAAGCTCTTGAAGTTGCATCGTCTTTCATTATTTTTGTTAGAACATCGGAAAATGTTTTGTATAGAGAATTTAGTGGTATAATTTAAATTTGGTAGCGAAGATGATACTCAAAACAAAATTCAGGTTACGAAAAGTGAGACCTCATTCCATCTTCTCACAACAGTGTATTGGAGTACCGTTGAAACAAGGCTGTGCTCTTAGACCAGATAGTAGGAGGGATTATCATTGGTCATTGTCGATATATTCTGTATACTTCAACGCCGAATGAAACAACAAAGTAAATAGGAGGAAAATAGTTCAAAGTTTGTTTATGTCTAAACCATCGGGTTTAGAATGTTTTGATGTGAAGGAAAATAAGCCAGATATTAGAAATAAACTGGCCATTGCCTGTTATTTCAGAGGAAAATATACTTTTGAATTACATGAGTAATATCAAGTATGTTGGGTGAAGCTGCTGTATTAACATGTTGCTACACGGAGGACCGGTGTCACGGGCGAGAATCCCCGGCCGCAAAAAGTAACGGCGTTTTGAATCAAGGAGAAATAAAATAAATTTGTTGCACACAAAAATAATGTCGATACAACATTGCAGAAAAAAGTATTTATGAAACATTTTATATTGGATATTCTCTGGGGAAATATTTAGAGTTTGGTAATCCTAAGGGTAGTAGGTGAACAATGTTTAGGGTCGGAAGGCCGCCCACATTACAGTTTTCATGGGTGATGATTTCTCTCCATCGCTCGTCAATTTGTTAATAAAACATGATGGGCTTTTACCAGATTTGAGGAGTCTCACCCGCCCCCCTCTCTCTGACTCTCTCTGTCTCTATCTCTGTCTCTCTCTCTCTCTCTCTCTGTCTCTCTCTCTCTCTCTCTCTCTCTCTGTATCTCTCTTATATTGTGTTCTCCCTGCTCCATGCGTAGAGAAATCTATTTTTGTAATGGCCCCTTTTTCTTCGATGCGCCCATGCCTATAGCCTAATGTTGCCCCCTTATAATCTCGGCCTTCTTCACACTCTACCCCTAATTGCTTAATAGTTTCCTATCTCCCCCTCCCTTCACCCATCTCTCTCTCCCCTCCTCCGCCCCTTCCTTCCCCTCACTCCCCTCCCCATCCCCCTTCCCCTCTCCCCCTCCCTTCCCCTATCCCATCCCCCCTCTCCCTCTCTCTATATATCTCTCTCTTAAGTGATTTTGATTTACTTTTATAATCCTAATATAATGACTTATTATCAATCACTTTCAATTTTTGTTTCCTAATATAATGACTTATTATCAATCACTTTCAATTTTTGTTTCAATCTAATTTTATTTCAACAAAGCTAAAGAATAAATCCCCAATACAAAGAACTACATAAAAAGAATAGAATACATGTATATACATTTGTACAACAATATAAGGGTTGCTTGGCAGGTAGCAGCCAGAAAGGACGTGACCCTTATAAGTGCCCAACCTAAAGTTTATAATTAAAAGATAAATATAAGTACCAGTTTAGAAGGACATGACAAAGTACAATGAAACCACCGCTTTACTCGTGATCATGATTGAATATTTGTAAAGTATTTGAATAGTATATTTGTAAAGCGCTTAGAGACATTTGTAATAAGCGCTATATAACAATTAATATTATTATTATTAATATTATTAATTTCATTGAAGCAGTCCTCACTTCTCAACCATTCTTGTTCCGTACACTATACTGTATAGGGTATACACAGATTTGCAAATCTAATGGCCTGCAATGTATACCAATCTGTCCAGAGAAAATCAATGGCTGCGGGTGTTCGATTTAGTAAAAAATATTCTAAATTGTAAGTTTACATTCCAATCAGGGGCGTCGCTAGACCTTTTTAGTGAGGGGGGGGGGGGGGGTAGAGGCCACCGATTACCGACAGAACTAGCCAGCAATTACCGACAACTATATAAATGCCAATGAACCAATGTCTACAAATTTAACCCTATAAACCCGGGGCCTAAATTATTGTTCCTACGAACTATCAGGCGCGTGGCTAGGATTTTATTTTAGGGGGGGGGCGGTAGTGAGCACGCATAGCGTACGAACCACTCGCGTAGCGCTCGAAGCGCGTTCCCTATAGGGGGTTGCTGCAGGGAGGGGTTCTTTTTCCCCTCCGCGGGAGGCGCGGAAGCTTTGTCTTTTCATTAATTTATTATGGAAAGAAGACGATTCGTTGTACGGTTCTCGACTCTTAGTAATCCTTGTCTGAATATATTCCCCCCCCCCTCGCGCGGAAGCTTTGACTTTTCATTAAAATATTAGAGAAAGAAGAGGATTCGTTGTACCGTTCCCGACTCTTAATTCTTGTTTCGCCCCTTCCGCGCGAAGCGCAGAAGCTTTGTCGTTTAATTAATTTATTAGGGAAAAGAAGACGATTCGTTGTACCGTTCTCGACTCTCAGTAATCCTTGTCTGAATACAGCTCCCTCCTCCCGCACGAAGCGCGGAGGCTTTGACGTTTCATTAAATTATTAGAAATGGAAGACAATTCGTTGTACCGTTCTCTACTCTTAATCCTTGTCCGAATTCAGTTCCCCCTCCCGCGCGAAGACGAGTCGTTGTACCGTTCTCGACTCTTAATCCTTGTCTGAATTCAGTTCCCCCCTTCCGCGCAAAGCGCGGAAACTCTGACGTTTCATTAAATTATAAGAGAAAGAAGACACTTCGTTGTACCGTTCTTGACTCTTAAACATTGTCTTAATTAAAAAAACAAGTTTCTCTGTCTGATAAAAAGTCACAGTTGGAAGGGAAAACAAATTTGCCGGCCGACCGACATAATTCATCTCACCGACTTCAAACTTCTGCATTGATAAGTACACGAGGATCGAGCAAGAAAACCGACACAGCTGAACCGATACAGATACATATCTATGCGTATCTTTCTTGCTCCCTCGACGAGGCGTCCTCCCATTTCCCTGCTCCACTCAACATCCCCCCTATCTCTCTTACTCCCACCCTCTTCTCTCAGGCTCTTAATTACCACCCCCTCTCCTCTCTTTTATTCTCCGTTTCTTTTGTTTCCTTTTTCTCTTTTTCTCTCTTTTCTTTCTTCCTTTTCTCTCTTTTCCTTTCTTTCCTCTCCTTTCTCTTTTTCTGTTTTCTCTTTCTTTCTTCTTTTCTCTTTCCTTTCTTTCCTTTCTTTTCATTTTCTTTTTTCCTTTTGTTTCCCTTTCCCTCTCATTTTTTCCCTCCCCCTTTTCTAGTTTTTACCGACGGCAGCGCAATTTTACCGACAATACCCAGACAGGTGGGTTTGGGGGGGGTGTCGCACCCCACACACCCCCCCCCCCCTTTAGCGACGCCCCTGATTCCAACATGCACTGTGCACTGCTTATGATCGACTACGATAATGGCTTTACAAAATGGATAGATTATGAATCATTCGCATGATGAATACCTATGCCATAATCATGATAATCAAATTCTATCGCGGTATCATTGCACTCATAAACTCTAACACAATTGTTAATACTTCAGGGAAATAAAAAGAGTTATTGGACTAAGGAATGATGTGTTTCCTTTCAATTTCATGCAATTTCCTGTGCTGAAAATCATGCTAATATCTTTCTTTTGCATGCCATTCAAATTCCTTATAAGTAAGGAGTATACTCCCAGAGTTCTCATAAAAAATAGAGGCGAATATAGACCATATAGAAAATTCGCATGAGCGTAAATATTCAAAATAATGAACAGACCACTGGAATAAGAGCAAAATCTGACAAATGATCAGTATTTAAATGTTGAGATCATTTTGGGAAACTCCCATTTTAAATACCATAATAGATGCCACGGAGGGAGAGAAGAGAAGAGAAATTTCCGATCTGTTGTTTCAAAATGAACACAAGAAATTCCTCTTTTTTTTGCTGATAGATCAGACATTTTCCATGATACATTAAAGGTAAGATATCAAATTTCTAACATGTATGTATCCTGCGAGAAAATATGTGTATCATAGGTATTTTATATAACCATAACTGAGTAATTTAGGAATAGGATGTTCACCCTTTATGAGGGGAGGGGGTTGCCGGGGAGGGGACTGCCGGGAGTCTCTTGTCATTGTGATGCAGATTTCTTTATCTTCATTAATCATTTTCTTCTCCTCCGCCTCTGTAGAATAATCATTTATAGTCACACGGCAATATCAGTCTCATCTCTATTTCCTTTCTCCTTTTTCTTATTAATATTCTTTTACCTAATAAGGTCCCATCCTTTTGGGGATTTCTGTCATGAATACTTCATTCTTCATTCACTCAAAAACACAAAATATTCAGGAAATCATTTTTGTAAAGAATATTTGTTCGTTCTTCGCGCGGGAATAGTTCTGAATCAGTTCTGCCATTGAACTTATTGTACTTTAACCTTTTGCACTTTATTTCAAAAGTGCTAACCTTTTACAAAGAAGGGGCATCACTATTCCAAAAGTCTGTCATATTCAAATGACACAATCGTAAAAGTTTAAACTATAAACATTCAAAGATGCTATAGATTAAACTTATTTTTAGAAAGGAGGCTTATATAAGGAGAGAGAATAAAACCAGAGACGTATGTCAAAGATTTGAGTATTCTAGTGATAGCACTCAAATTGTTAGGTACAAGGTTTTATTCTTCTTCAACAATCAAAACGGCACTTGATATCTGTATTCATAAAACGCCAACCACGATCTTCCTACGCAAATTGCTAAAATACACGCCATTATGTAATTTCATAAAGAGCATGTACCCAATGTTCTGCCCGTACAATATCAGATCGTAAAAGTCTAAATTTGAAGGATAGAGAAAAGGTTCGTTTCATTTGTCTTCATTTTGTGGTGGAGCGGATGTGATATTATTGAGATGAGGAAAGTGCTGAGAGATGGGCGGAGAAGGATTATCTTAATGCTGCATTTATTGATTTTCAAGTTTTATTGACATGTACTTTTGACGTCCTCATCTTTCGTAGAGTGTACACTCTTCCGTCCTCACAGTCGTAAAATAGCATAGAGTGCTGCTGATATTCCAAATGCAAGCAAGAAAATACTTACATGTAAAAGTACATTTTGTTTAGTACATGATAAATAAACTAGAATAGAATAAAAAAATAATAAAACATAATAAAATTGAATAGAAAAAAAAACGAATAGAATAAAATAGATTAAGGAAAACAAAAAAGAAACGAATTGCAAGGCATAAAATAGAATAAAAGAAGAAAAAAAAGAAACGAATAACAAGGCATAAAATAGCAAAGCATAGCATAGAAAAGAATAGAATAGAATAGAAAATAATGTAACATAATACTATAGAATAGAATAATAATAATAATAATAATAATAGCTAGTTCTTATATAGCGCTTTACAAGACCGAAGGCCCTCTCAAAGCGCTTTACAGATATATATAGAACAGAAATCAGAATAGAATATATTTCAATGCTTGGAAACGGATTAGATTGAGGTAGATTGTTCGAGTATAAGTAGGGAGTGCATATAGGTGACGAAGGGGGAGGGGGGAGAAGGGGAGTTTGTAAGCATTTAAATGTATCCATGATTTTTATCTGACAATTTTGTTCTTTTAGGACATACTCATAAGCAACTCATGAGGGACCTTAAATCCACAAGCCTTGCTTTCAACCAAGGTCACCTCATCTTTCTATTGTAACGCCATATTCTGTTAACTGCCATGATTGTAATGTGTGTTATGAAAGAAAGATAAATAAAACTTGAACTTAAGTGGAAATGGAGAGTCTGATGACACAGGACGGGGAAGAGAAGGAGAAGGGAGAGTCGAGCAGAAAAGCAGGACAGGGGGGAGATGGGAGAGGAACTAAACAGTGAACTTGTAGCGACATTTAAACTTTTTGTAAAATCACCAGATTGAATAGAGTCATAATTCAGATGCAAAGTCTGGCATCTGAGGACGTATTACTCAAGCCATCTCATGGAGGCTTGGAGGAAATCAAAGGGGACTTGAGCATGTTTATTGTCGCCTATAGACCCGCCTCTATACCAGCTGTCTTTCCGCTTCTACAATTCAAATTGTCTGACGAGTAGAATTCGAATTGACATGTTTGGAAAGTACACGTATACATGGAGATAAACTTTAAAAAAGATATGTTTGAACCTTTCATCTCTTTGCAAGAATAAATTAAAGATGATTTGAGGAGGGGGACAGCAACATGTGCTGGCATTTTAGATGATCATGTCTGGACTATACCACACTACCCGGATATCAGACAGTGGTTATCCGGTAATTGTTAGGGTACAGGGTGGGCCAGGTGCCCTACTCTCTAAAAAAAATCGAGTGACATGGTGATCACTGACGTGACTCCTCTTGGAGAGTGAAAATGTAGTGAAAATAGAGTTAACATTAACTCATTTCTTCTTAGAGAGCACTCTAAAATCAATCGATATTCACTCCTAAACAATCACTGACGTGACTCCCAGTGGAGTGAAAATAGAGTGAACATTTCACTCTTTTTTCTTAGAGAGTAGATGTTCATATCTATAGAGTACTTAAAACGGGTGATTGTCTATAAGATAGTTTTCTCTTGGTTATTCATGTAGTAGATCGGGACAGTTTCGGGAGGGGGTTGTTGTCCGGGATAGTAGCCCAATACATTGGTGAGAAAAACAGTGCATTTTGCATGAATTAATGAAAAAAAAAAAAGAATACAGTCAAAGATGTCAACAAAATGATTGACAAATCATTACTATACCGTGTGTCTCAAAAAAAACGTAACACTTTTGAAATGGTTGCCAAATTGAGCATATATAATTTTATGAAAAAATGTTGATATGTATGGAAAGCTAAAGGACCAACCTTTCATATGATATGAAAAAATTGAAAAAAAAATCATGCTTCGATGAACAGTGTTCACTTAAGTTAGAGGTATGAAAATGGGCCTGCGCAGGATTTTTCCTTCCAATTTTGGACAGGTAAGTTACTTTTAGCATACAAAATAAGTTTGATATGAGATATTCATGATCGATGGATTAAGAGTTAAAAGGATGTTTTGAATACCAGTCCTTTCTCTCTGTCATTTATCAATCCCCAAACACCACCCCTGCCACACACACACACACACACACACACCAACTTCCACTCCCATCTTATTGTATCATTGATCTGGTAGATGTGAACAGGATGAAGGAAGAATGGGAAAATGTTAAATTGAAATACCGTATTCAAAATCATAATTGACATTATGCAACCCACTCTCCTCCCCCCCACAACCTTTTCCCATCCCATCACCTACCCCTTGCCTTTTCTTTATCAGTTTTCTTCCGTAAGTTTGGTGGATCATCAATCACATTTTATTCAGGTTTTATGAATGACCCAAACATGTAATAGCTAAGTACATCATTCATTATGCATTGAAAATACCAGAATTCGAGGTATTCAAAATATCCTTTTGATTCAAAATATCCTTTTGATCCATCGATCATGAATATCTCATATCGACCTTATTTTGTAAGTTACAAGTAATTTACCTGTCCAAAATTGGAAGGAAAAATCCTGCGCAGGCCCATTTTCATACCTCTAACTTAAGTGAACACTGTCCATCGAAGCATGATTTTTTTTTAATTTTTTCATATCATATGAAAGGTTGGTCCTTTAGCTTTCCATACATATAGACATTTTTTCATAAAATTATATATGCTCAATTTGGCAACCATTTCAAAAGTGTTACGTTTTTTTTGAGACACACGGTATAGGAAGCAACAGATCCGAAACAGATTTGACGTTTGCTAAGAAATGAATCATAATTCCTTCATAGATGGAATGGCTGACACACATTTCAGCATGACTAATTATCGTTTATAAGATTTATCCCAAAGCAATGGAAAAGGAATTCTCAAAGACGTAGTGATATATGTTCAGTTAACAATTAAATTATTCATACCCTTACAAAGCCTTTTGGACTCATTCAAAGTTTCAACTACAATTTCTCACAATTCAATCAGTAACTTTTGTGCATACAAGGTTAGTATATAGGCCCATATCCCCGTCAAAACGCTTCATTTAGAAACGGGTAAGCCCAATTTATTTACCCTGTTATATCGACCTCAACTGCTAGTTTGATATAATGCAGTCATGCAGTTCATAGCCCTGCTAGAGCTTGACCCTGGATCAGAACAAAAAGTTAGTTACAAAACAACAATATAAATTATAAAATGAAATTTGTAAATAACATTTCTAGTTTAACATAAATTAATGTGATAAACAACACCCACAATTAACAACTAAATACATACCCCTTATAAATTTGACATATTTTCGTGTTTTTCGTAACTCAAGAATGAAAGGTGGACTGTTCGCATCAGGGCGTTATATAGTTTTATATGTATGCTTAAAATAGGTCACATTCTCAAGAAACATAAATCGGGAAAAATCAATTTTTAACATAATTAAGACGAAATACAAAACTTAATTAGGGTATAGGAATATTTTTGTTGTTAACTGTAAATATACAAAGAAAACATTCCATATATAACTTTATCAATCATTGTCCAAAATATTGCGATCTGTACTAAGAAATTACATACCCTCGACCTTTTTTATCACGATTTTACCTTCAATAAAAAACATTATACTATCTGATTTATCTGATCTGAAACCCAAAACACCTTTCTAGTCCTTTGCCAAAAGAATAAATTAATAAAAACATTGGCTAAAACAATGTCCTAATAAATGTTACCCTTTTGTTCTTGTTTTCATTCTTTTCTACGAAACCTGATAATATCACTTCGTTGTCCATTGTTCATCCATTTTGAAGCAAACGTAATGTGACATAGTATAATCACATATAATTATGATTCACCTCGTTGGAAGTCAAAGTCATAGTTTTGTGCAAAAACTGAATGGATGCCAATTTTATTTGTTGATGTCAATCATTATGATGGGATGAAGAATGAGACATCTTTCTTTTGTATAATAATAATAGTGAACATTTATAATGCGCCATGTCTGTCAAAAATGACACTCCTGGCGCAGTTGTGTGGAAGTTGTAATTGTGGGCAAGTAATTCAAGAAGGAAAGTAAAATACATAAGTTAAAGTTTAACATACTTCAGGACATAATTTGCAATAATAGAATAATACAATACAAAGCATATTACAGTAATAAAAGTTATATAAGGGTAGTACAATGTAAGACATAATTAATAATAATTTATGTTTAGATCCCATAACTATTCGCTGGTTTGTTTTGTGTCAGTCTCACATAGGACAATGTATATCCTGGCGAAGTTTGTAAATAACTTCCAACCTCTCATTTGTTTAATATTTCACTACTGAAGAGACATAAAATCAGCTCAGATCAGACTCTTTTTCCGCTAACCCAAAGAAATGTTTTAAAAGGGTTTGAAGGCTTTATTTGCTTATAAAAACTGAGCATGCATCGGTTTTTAAAAATATACTTCTAACACGAATAAGATTCATAATCCAGCTATGTCACATTTTGTACATATCCAGAGATGTACCTATTAGAGTACAATTCCCTCAAACAATATTCTGCCATGTTCAAGTTATTAGTCTTCCTGTCCGTATACCTTTAATAAGATATTTTTGGAAAATTCATCTTGGAAATTGATTGGGAACGTGAGTCTAAGTGATAGTCAAGGTACAGGCTCGATTTATAGGATGCAAGAACAAAACAAAACGCAAGCACAAATAACGCCTGAAAGAAACATTATCGGTGAGCAATAAATCAGATCTCTAGACAAACATGAATTGAAATATATGAGAGCAGGCGAGGAGTTGCTTTGATTTTTCATTAGCAACTGTTAAAGTACTATATGCACTTTTCCACGTCATATTGAAACAAATGCGCAATTTCAAAATGGCTGGAATAAATATATAAAATGTGCTGATGATATTTCCCCACAGCAAAACTCACTGATAGATGACAATTGTTTAGGAGTGTATAAAAGGTTACCACAGTTTTTGTCATCTTATGCCTTGATCATTCTTCTTTTTCGTGTGCTGTTTCGTGGTCTCTTTTGTTACAATGCTAGTTTTCTGAAGCATTTTTTCCAATACGCCCATGATTGCACAGACATTCGATAAGTCTGCATTCGCCAAATTAAATCAAGGGTAATTTCAATCCCCTTTTGGCCCGTAGATATCATACTGTGTCATTATAGTGTCATAATACATATTAATTGAAATGTTATACATTTTACTTACCTTCATGCTATATTTTGCAGGTCTTCTGAGTGCACCAGTTGGTCGGGAAGAGGGACCATTACGGTTACAGTGATTTAGTTTGCTTTCCTCTTCCCCGGCAGCACCTCCAGGAAGATTGTGCATTTATAATTGACATTCTCTTAATGTTCGTTTACTTATATTTATATTGTTATATTTGTTGTGAATTGCCGAATAAATAATAAATGAATAAATAAATACTCGGTTTACGTAATACGTAATTACAATGATCACACATGAATGTCTGCATGTGATGGACAGGGGTAGTGAATTTGCCGTAGGTTGGTTTTGTTAAGAAGTCTTTGCGATTGTATTAATTTTCAATTATTTAATTTCTGATTTAACTCTTTCATCATTATAATTTTATTCATTTATTTTTGTTTTCGTCTTTAGAAGTAAAGAAGCAAAAGGTAGAAAGGTATTTCATTAGAAGTAAATATGAGAGGTCTTGTTTATTCTCAGTTTGTTTTATATTCTTATTTTTCTTTATCTATTTTTTTTGCCCTAACATGCTGAACATTCCATCAAGTTTGTGATCACAGTTCCGTTCCGCTATTGAGTAGTGTTTCAAGGAATACTCCCGCTATCTTCCGCTCGTATTAACATCAGTCTCTCTGTGGTATAGCTAGGATCATGCCGAGCTAATGGTTACAGTTCGTAACAGGTGTAATAAAGAAAGACTACCATCTCGTCTCTCGTGGTTACACCTACCCCCCCCCCCCCCCTCTCATCGCCTGCTTGCTTCTCCTTCCGAGACACTTTTAATTCATCTATTACTCTCATCATAACATGACGAAATACTTTTCCTACCTTTTCTTCTCATGAAAATATACTAGGATGTTATTGTATTTTGTTTGTATTTCTTTTAAGATATGGCACATCTTGAATGCTAGATGAGACTTTTGCTTTCATTAAAACTTTTAGACAACGAAAACTTCGTTAACGTCATTGCATTTCTTAAAAGTATTTAAGGTATTCTTAGTGTGTAGAAGAAAAAAAATTGCTCTATCGGCTCTTTTCATTTTATACGAATTGTAGTCATGTGCAAGCAAACATCTTTCTTCTTTTTGATGTTTTCTCTTTTTTTAATGAAAAAATCATCTTAAAAACATAATTTAAGAAAAAACTGTCTGGTGGTATCAATGTGATGTCAATGGTCAAAGTAATAAACTGGTAATGCCAGTCATTCCTGTATCCTTTCGAAACTAAACTTCACACATAGTGCATCTAGCGGTCAAAATCACAGCCTTAAGAATGGAATCCAAACTCCATTCCCGAATCCTTCTGAGAATTCTACTATGACGCATTCAATGTCATTCAACATAATTTAAACGAAAATTTATAAATCAAAAGTCTTTATATTCCTCGCTTTTTATTTCAATTTCGGTTCATGTTAACGATCGCATTACTAATACAGTCTGAATCCCAAATTAGTGTAATCATTATTTCAAATGTGAAGAGCAAGAGTAGTTTTAGTGATGAAAATGTTTGTTGTAGAGACACTCAACTGAGACGTTTAGCTGAAATGCCGGAGGTAGGAAGCAATCATAACACTCATAATGACTCATTGTATATTAAACAACGCTTTTCATCTTTCGCTACTTTAAAATCACAACAATCGAATCCTCTTAAAAATATCATGTTTGCTGCAAGAATACACAGTTTACATGGTTGACCCGTGATATTTATTGACAAACAAGAGAATTGAAGCCAACCGGGTGCGTAAACTCCAAAAAAATTGGATTTGATAGCTAGTCAATTTTCTAAATTTATCCTGTTCTTACGGTTGAGCAAATCTTGCCTGACATGAAGAGAACCAAATTGAACATGACTCCGTAAATGATGGCTTATTTATCATTGGGATGATATTTGTGAACAGGTGTATGTATGAGATGTGATGTTAAAGATGCAGTCTGATGCGTGTAAGGGAGGAGAGTTGAAGGTTAGCATCAAGATTAGAAGAATGGGCTCTGTGTCGTTCATATCTGATACACTCTGAAATCTGAAGCGTGTAATAAGATAGAGAGAGAGAGAGAGATATATATATATATAGAGAGAGAGAGAGAGGGAGAGAAAGAGAGAGATGGAGAGAGAGATAGAGAGAGAGAAAGAGAGAGAGAGAGAGGGATAGAGAGAGAGAGAGGGAGAGAAAGAGAGAGAGAGGGAGAGAGGGAAAAAAAGAGAGAAGGGGGCACTGGTCCGTTCAGATCAGTTTGGTGCAGTCTGATAGTTGAAGCTTCACATCAATATGAGAGAAAGGACATGGGTTCGTTCACATCAGTCAAAATTACAGATAATAAATCCTGTTCGATATACCATTGTTGCTTATTCAAAGCATTAATGATGATGATGATGATGATGACTTCTTGTATAGCGCCGGTGTCCCCCTTTGCTGGGTGCTCACGGCGGTTGCTCTACAATGTCTCACAAATTCAACGCTCTTAGTTAGTGTTTCAAAATAAGATTAATTTCTATTAGTATCATTCTTGAGATGATGTCGTAGCTGGGAAGGGTGACATGAATGTTGACATAGACTGGGCGCTCCTGATAGATTGTGGAAGGCTTTTCCACATTTTTGATCCAGAGAAGAACTTATAGCTAGGCTCTGTCATCCCAAATGAAATATAGTATTGAGCATGTAGTTGGGGGAGAGGGATCTCCATTGTTTAATTAATCCACAAAAGGAACCTGTCTATAAAGACCACTTTAATTATGTCCCTTGAGCGGTCTTTATACAGGTTTCAAAGCATTTTATGCATGGGTATGACTTTAAGAGCAGTGAAAGGCTATTTTTGCCATTAGATCGGACTGTGATGTGTAAATGCTTGACGGAAGAAAATGCATTGTGACGTTTCTCCGTTACCGCAAACTGTGGCATCTCAAGGTTTGAGTAAAATAGGATAACTAATAAGGAAGTTATGATTTTTGTTAAACTATGGAAAGCTATGCAACTTAGATAATCACTACACAAATTGCCAATTTGGTTATCAGGTTGTGACGTCATCTCCTCACTATTTACCAATTGCTTTATATATTTTTATCCTATTAATTTCGTTTTTTTAACCCCAAAACTTGATTTCCCCATGCCTTTGCCCACGTTATATGAGTTGTATCATATTGCGTGCATGACATTTCACAAAATCTTTTATGAACTTTGAAGAATGATACTGTTTTCTGAATATTGTATATTCATAATCATTGATTTTTTAATAAATAGGCCTAGTTTATCAAAATTCCCATTTTTCATGATTTACTGAAATAAATTACTCTGTAATAGTGCATCCACACAAACACATATTACTATCAAAATAACCTGGATGCTGGTGTGAGGAAATAAGATTTTTAGGGGGATAATTGGAAATTAAAATTATCAATATAAAGAAACCAGTTAATGGATAGTGAAGCCATGACATCACAGACTCATAAGTGAGTTGCTAATTTGTCAAGTGATTTTCAAAGTTTTTCATGTCATTAAAAAAGTTTCACTTTCTTATTAGTTATCCGATTTCAGCGTGTTTGTCCTTTTGAATACGCTATTGTTATCAACTATTTTTTTACTCTGTTAGTGGAGAATACTCTTCAATTTCCATTCGTATTGTTGTTATAATTTTTCAATTTGTTTTGTTTTTAGCATGTATCATGTTTCGTTTTTCCCCATGTTCCTGCACATTTGATGATAATTCTTAAATGGGTTTTTAGTATTACACATAATTTGATTTGATTTGATTTGTATAGTTGATGGGGGTATTACGGTACCCCAGGACCTCAAAAACTTAAAGATGTGATTCTCTGTAAGCTAATCTGCGACAAGATTCTAAGTCTACTCAGTGCCCTGCGATATGTCATTGTGACATGTCATATTGAATGTCGCCCCCTGCTGGTTGATGTCTTCCAGGCATTGTTAGATAGCTGCAACCACTGGTCGCTCACTGGACGCGTGCGATCGAGGCGGCGGCGCGGTGACGAGATGACGAAGAGTGACGAGATTCAGCTTAACCCCTTTATTACTTCAAAATAAATGAACACCTGTTGAAAAAAAATGTCCTTCTATCGATGACTGTAATAAATCATTCCAACGAGAAAGGGAAAATAATGATTTTAGTGAATAAATCATAGGATACGCATGTGTTTGATTATTTTCAATAGACAGTATAATTATGTTGCCATCCAGCAACAATTGTTTTCCTTCTTCAAATTTTACAAAAATTGTATTCACATGTGATGCATTCTTAATACATTAAACATCACAGTAAAAAAAAGTTCAACAACAACAATAACAAATTATACTTTTAATTACAATGTCTAGTTTATGTCGTCATTGTAATATTCAGAATACTTTATTGGAAAGCCTACAATCATATCTTCGTTTCTTCTTACTTGGCCAACCGATTTATTTGTTTTCATTCTGCGAAACAAGTGTCCGATTGTGATGGCAACCTGCCTCTTCCATTAACTAATCAATGTCTGTTTAATCCCAACGATCCAACCTTAAAAGGCTCCTAAAGTCTATTTGAAAGAATAAGAAATCGACATTCCTTCACGACTGACCCGAACGCAGAACAAAATTACATTATGACCAACACATTTAAATCTAATCTCCTTATACTGGCTGAAAATACAATCGGAAATTGGTTGTTCTCAGGCGAAATTATGAGCGTATTATTAGTACCTTGTGATGTGAGATGTAGGAGAAGTACCAGAAACAAAACAAATGTCTGAGAGCGACATCGCCATCCGATTATCCCGGGGGCTCGTCGGCGTGTGGATGTCGCTATCGCCGCTTATCAAATTCTATTCGCTGCTGGATATATCGAGGGAGGGATGTTATTTGGGGGAATCTACAGTTACGAATTTCATGAGCATTTTTCTTACTGTCGGTATAAACAAAAAAGATGGTGGTCACCTGTCGAGTTTGTGCGCCTAGGGTAATGGAATGACCGTCAGCAGAAGTACCAGGCTAAGAGATGCCGACGGTCTCTATTTTGTTTCTTAGCGGGAACTAAACTATCGTCTGTCTTGTTAGTAAGTGACCTCTGTGACCCCAGTCACGTGACTTGTCCTTTTATTTGAATGGATATGGTTATTCATGAATGACCGTAATGATGTGTTCGGATTTCATTCAGTAGAGGTAAATTTGTATATGATTTCAGGTGAAGGAATATATTTAATTTTGATTAATCATTTTTTAAAGCCAAACCTGACCAATTGCTGATGTGAGATGAAAGAGAATTAGTACCAAAAACAAAACAAGTGTCTGAGAGCGACATCGCAATTCGTCGGCGAGCATCATATATAATATTTGTAATGAGAGAGAACAGGATTCCTACAACTTCATCATAGATGATGGACCCTACCTCTTAATGTAATCAATAACTTCATTTGAATCCAGTACATTACTATCATAAATAAATTTGGATAAGGGAAAACAAAAATTAATAATTGCTAGATAACAGCAATAATCGTAATAACATGGAATAGCCCTTTTATAGTCTTCCTTCCCTTTTCTTTTTTCTATATGTAGTTTTCGTTTTCGTTTTTTTTTTTAGGGAGGGGGGGGGGGGGTGTTAGTCATTTGATGTGGGGCGCATGTCATCAATGCCACCCCCTAGTTACACCTGTTATAAGACATCTCATGTCATACGAGAACTACATGAATATGCCTATAATATTTCATTTATACATGAAGATAAACCTATTTACCAAAAATCTTTCAAATCTATTGAAAACTTTGTCACTAGAAATCCGGAAACATAGTTGAATAACTCGATTTTCTATGGATTGCTTGCTTGCTACGACACCCAGGGGAAATACCCGTCGCAGCCAGTGGGAGGTGCCACGTTCTCAAGAAACAAGGGTCATGGGAGCAGAGACATGACAGTAACGATTTAAAGAGACAAGAAACACACTATTTATCTTCTTTGGTGATCCAAGACAAGACGGATAACACGCGCAGTTTTACCAAACCTGACAGATCAATGCTATGACATCTGATTCATTTCATATATTATGAGACCTTGCATGTTTATTCAAATCGGAAGTATAAATCTTTGAAGTGTGGAATCCGAGGAGGCGCGATAGCTCAGTTGGTAGAGCAGTGGTCTCGTAATCCGCTGATCCGGGTTCGAAACCAAGGCGATGCGCAATTGCCCTTTGGTAAGGCATTAATCCTCATTACCAGTTCCCTCGGAGAGGACCTAAAGCCGTCGGCCGTCTGGTTGCTTACTTACAAGCATTTATGCTTTCTTAGCAGTCAGGTAAAACAACCACCACCACCAAATCAAAGTGACAAACAATATCAAGACAATTTGGTCATTAATTGTCACCATGTAACTCGTTTTTTTTTTCTTTCCCTTGCAGATCATATTGATGTCACGATGTGCTGGTCAATGTGAGATGGCTTCATCAGCTGACCCTGTGGTCAGCTTCAAGAGCCATCTACGTCACCCGTTTAAGTACCGATGTCAAAGCTGCCAGGACCACATCTCGATCATGAAAGCTGTTCTCCTCCGTTGCCAGGGTAACGAGCGAGTTTACGCCACCTACCGTTACATCCTGTCATGCGAGTGCGCAAGCTGTAAAAGATAGGTAGGCTATTCAGGCCCAGTCACATTATCAATTACTATGAACATGACGGACAAAGAAAGAGGACAAAATATACAGTTCCTCAGGTAGATAAAGGAACAAAATAATGTAAAAATGTTTAGAACAGGTGAATATGCAGGTGACACCACATAATAGCAGTGAAGGGATGTTCCTTTGTCTACCTGAGGAACTGAACTGTATATTGTGTCCTCTTTCTTTGTCCGTCATATTCATAGTGCAAGTTTTGTGTTTTTTCACCACACTACAGCGATTTTATTATTTCCTGTATGTTAACTCAGTCACACCAACAGACCGACTCCACACCGACTAAAAACCGACGAAATATTTGCCATTCAGGTAACATAACAATTTGTTGTCTATTTGGTATCGATCTTGTCGGTGTGACTGGCGTATCATATATTACTTTTTCGTGTATCTCCTTCTTTCCTCGCGACAGAAAGTGAGCCAGGACGACAACAATCGATGTTTGGCAATCGTCTTGATTCGTGGATGCCTAATAATTCTTAGCGCCTCCGTGAATCCAGACGCGACGCATATTGCACAGGGAAAAGATATCCAAACCAATCCCCAAAAACAAAACAAAACAAAACAAAAACAATTCAAAACGTTTCAGAGCAATTTTTGCAAGAGCCATATTGCAAGGGTTTGATTCACCTTCTAAGACTATATTGTTACAGTGGTTTTGGGTGCTAATTAAAAAATACACTTAGTTAGAATAATAATTGGTGACATTATGAGATCATGAAACTGTTATCGAAGTCCTGTATTTTTTGGAGAATCTACCTTTTTGTGAGCTTTCAAGAAAAGTTGATGCAATATCTGCATAAAGGTAGATGAAGATGGGGGGGGGAGGATACAAACTATGGAGTACATGAAAGCCAAAGTAATCGACTTTCAGTACGTGTTTGATGCCGGGTTCTGAAAGCATTTTGTGACTGTAATATCATCGAATAAAAACGTTTAGGCCTAAAGTATTTAGTTGTTTTCTGCATGTTTCGATAAATGCGTATAATTTTCATGTATTCTACCGTTTTCATTTTCAGATACGCCATGCGGGAAACGGACACCATTGGAGGATCAGTGGTAGATGAACTTGGAAAGATTGAGTCTGTTACTCTACGCTTTGTTTGCTTCTTATTAACAATGATCCAGGCATCGTAATCGATATGAGCCCCCTCTTTCTTTCGTTCTGCCTGTATATTCTCTCCTATTTTCATTCTCTCTTCCTTCCCCCTCTCTCTCTCTGTCCATCTCACCCATCCCTAATTCTCTCCACCATATATCTCCCTTCATCTCTCATCCATGTATACATGCCCCCTCTCTCTCTCTCTCTCTCTCTCTCTCTCGCTCTCTCTCTCTCTCTTCAAATCATATCCTTCTCTTATCCTGTTCACTTTCCTCATCTATCTTTGATTTTCATCTGCTGCCACCAATCCTCCCCGTCAGGCCAATCAGTCTCTCCGTCACTCAGTCAGTTTTGATGCCCGTATCATTTGTACAAAATCTTGGATTAAGTGACATACAAACTTGTTATATGATATTTGTTTATGATAGTATGGATATGATTCGTGGAACTTTATTTGACGTCAACCTGCCCTTTTACGATTTAATCGTCACCGCAGCGGAGATGGATTGACGAATTGATCATCAAAGGTTTGCTGAAGGAACATTTGAAGCAGTGACAGAAGAGAAAAGGAGCGACATTAAGAACCATAATAACTTCATAATTATGTTTTGAAGATGATTATCTGTGACGTCATTTTCGAATGTTTGAAACCAACCGGGCAAACCGACACGAAACAATTAAAAAAAAAAACGTATTAAATTAATACGTGATTATCATAAACAATGCATGCTAGATTTCAATAAGAATCAACGTGTGTTAACAAACCATTTTATTCATGTTCGTGTAATGGAAGACCAGTAGTGTCATGCCTGGCACAGCTGAATATGGGTTATACAGCCGTTTCATTCATACTTATGTATATATTTGTATTGTACGTTTGTTTTTAAACAAACGGAAAATAAAACTACTACTATACTACTACATACGCATGTTTGGTAATGAAAAGTGAATTTATTATTTCATTGTTCCGATATACGATCAAATCGATGTTTGTGTAAAATTAAAATGTTGCTAGAGGCACTTGACCCTAAATCGAATGTCACCCCCCCCCCCCCCCCCAAAAAAAGGAGGTGGATACAAAAGTGAATCGGCAAAAAAGAGGATGACAAGACCTCCCCTAATTGACGGCATTGTTAATTTGCATTTTATTCATCGAGCTAGGCTGGTGCCCCCCCCCTTCCCTATACATTTTTTGAAATTCAATAAAGACTAGCTTTGGAGCACAATCATGATTTGATTTTTGTTTTCTGCTCTTTGTTTTCTGTTTGCTTTGTTTTGATGTCTTTCTCCATGGATCATTGGGATGCACATGTATTGGAATAGGCCATTACCGTAATGTAATCAAATTAAGTGCACAAATCTTTGTTAATTATTATTCCCCCCTCCCCCCCCCCCCCCAACAAAAATTACCCCCTGTTCATTAAAGGGGAGTCCACCCTGAAAATAAATCGGTTTTAATAAAAGCATATTTTTTTCGGGGGGGGGATTGCCCTCGGGGGGGGGGGGGGGGAGATAATAATTGTCCTAGGGAGTAATATTCCGGGGGATAATTTTCTGGGAGTAATTGTCTTGGGTGTAATCGTCCTGCTGGTAATTGGCCGGGGTGATTGTCCAGAGGGTAATTGTCTTAAAACCGTCCATAAAACATTTGTTCTTTTGCTTACCCAATTTTGGGTACCATTATAATCTTCATGCCTTAAAGTTAAAATGAGGGTTAGGAAAGAAAAGTTGACAAAAGAAGAGAGAGAGAGAGAGAGAGAGAGATAGAGAGAGAGAGAGAGACAAATGGATGTATGGAGATTAGGTATGAAGGGTTCGATCGATGAATCAGGGATTGGCACCTGTGAGCCCCCTGCGCTCTCAAATCTGCCATTCTATTACAGGGAGAATTTTTTTAATAAAAATTGATAGATTGGTTGGAGGAATAAATCAAAGTATATCTATGTGTCTGTGTAAATGTTCCCTTTTCCTTAAACCCATAGCTATCTTTTTGTAAAATTCAGAGTTGCAACTTTCGGTTAAAGGACACTTCTGTGTTTCTGTGGGACAGGGGTGGCGGAGTGACTTCCAAAGTGGAGGGCACCAACAAAAATGGGCGCTTTCTGGAAAAAGGGCGCCTACAAAGGAAAATATCAAAGCGAGAATATACAATTTGTTCACATTTTATATACCCCTACATTGTGATTACATTATCGGGGATGATTTCAATGTTTGTCTTTCTCTTTACATGGTCCAAGATAATGCTTAAGCATCATACTTTGCAGTTGTGTGTGGTGGTCTGAATATTCATTTGTGAGCGAGCGAATGGCGCGAGAGAATATTTAAGATTTGTGAGGTCGCAGTGCGAAAAATTACATTTAATAAAGAGAGGGAAACAATCATGATGGGGGTATAAGCACAATCTCATCATGGAAGATTGAGAAGACCTTTAATAAGTAACATAATTATACCATCGATACATGCGAGTGAGTGTAGCGAGCGAGCTTTGGGTGAAATTGCTCGTAGTCGCTTTAAATTAGGGCACGTTTAATGATGAAAGGAAAAGGGACACTTATTAAAAGGGGATAAAGACACTTATTAGAAAAGAAAAGGAGCACGTGTCAAAGTAAAAAGGGTAATCATCAGAGGTGAAAATGGGGCAGTTCTTGGACCTAAAAAGGAGCACTCATTAGAGATGAAAAAGGGCACTTTTGAGAATAGGAAATGGTCATTTCCTGACGGAAAAGGGGCACTTATCATATTTTGTATAGGGGCATTTATCAGAGGCGAAATGGAGCACTTATGAGAATGGAAAAGGAGCACTTATCAGAGATGAAAAGGAGTATTTATGAGAAGGGGAACGGGGCACTTGTCAAATTAAAAGGGGCACCACTCAGATTTGAATAGTGGCAATTATCAGAGGTGATGGGGGCATTTGTCAAAAGTGAAAAGGGGCACTTACTAGAGATTAAAAAGGGCTCTTATGAGAATGGAAAATTGACACTTATTGCAAAGGAAAATGGGTACTTGTCGAAGGAAAGGGGCACGTGAAATAAAAGGGGCAACTATCAGAGATGAAAAAGTGCACTTCTTTCAATTAGGGGCACTGGTTGTCAAAGTTAAAGAGGCATTTTCCCATGATAAAGGGGGCAACCCGGCTGCCTCCCGGGACTGCCTCTGATGTGGGGTCTAGCTGATGCCCCTTCCTGATGGAAATGTAAGACAGTTTTCATGTTATTTGTGATCGTAATATACATCCACACCCCCTAGTCAATCTGAAGAGAAAAGATTTTGTCATAGGCCTAGACCAAAAACAAACAAATAAACGAACAAACAAACGAAATTCACCCACCTTTCCCCCCACAAAAACAAAAAATATAATATGGGTGCCAGAAAATACAAGATGCAATTGACACAATGTCAAAGGACTAACTTAAGTTTTATAATCGTTTTATAAGAGTTTTATTGCGCAAGGAAGTGCAACATAAATTCTTGGCACGGTGTCACTGTCAGGTACGATTGAGCGGGCGGAGGCTCTGCGGCTCAGCCGCTACGAATCGCAACATAATACCATACCTGCATGTACACATCAAAGAGTATTATTAGCAAAGAGTAGTTACTCCCCAAACTAAGCGTGTGAGCATACTGTGGTACAAGTATCGAAGCGTGGCACGTAAAACTCGTACTTTTTGTCTCTTATTCTCAGCAATCCTCGCCTGCCGCCGCGCGCCTTGAACCGGTACTTTGTACTACCGAAGTAAGTCAGAGTAGATTGTCTTGACTTTTAAGTTTTGTTGCTCCATTTGCCGCTGAGCTGACTTACGTAAAAACACAGGTATAGATGCTAACTCTTTATTTACTGTTGTACGTTTTATTTGGATAATATAAATATTTTTTCTGAGTAAAATCAATGTGTAGCACCAAATTTTCATTGTTTGCATTATTTGCATGTCTAAATCTTTACGTTAAATCATGATATCGTCTAATCTGGAACCCACTACCACCACCACCACTCCATTGCCTTCTTACCCCGCCTGAGCGGGCTGGGAGTCCAAACAGTTACCGTTCAACGAGTAATACATGCACTAGCCGTTCGAATACGAATTACGATAGTACTAGTACAAGCTTCTGTACTGCTATTACTATTAGCTAACAGTAGATCTAACTGTTAATTCTGGTTTAAACGTGTGTACTATCAGGTTATGCTGCAGTGTAGATTTCGTTTGAATATTTCATTTGAGAAGATTTTGGGGCCTAAAGCACTTTAAACAATGCAATATCAACACCATATTCATAATTTATGCAGTCATTTATATGATGATTGGGCGATCAAGTTTTTTTGCTGTTTGAAGTGTCACATACGTAACAGAGTTTTGTCATTTAATGAGATGTTGAACATGCTGATGACGGATGCTGAAAAGTTTCCACATAGATCTAATCCCACATAGGTTTTGTCCCGTGAGTGCTTATTCAAATTGCAATCGTACAGGTTTTAAAGACGTTCTTATTTTCATATATATCTTTTTTAAAGCAGCTCCTTGGCCCAAGTTCCTTACCGACCCGAGACTACATTAATGGCTGCTGGACGATTCAAGAGACCCATCCCAAAGAAGGCTCTAATCTAAGATACCCTACTCTAAGATACCATCATGGGAGTGCAAGGATTGTGGAGATTGGTAGAGTCTACAGGACGACCTGTGAACCTGGAATCTCTAGAGGGCAAAGTGATTGCTGTTGGTATCCTTTTTCAGATGTGTGTGTGTGTGTGTATTGGGTTTTTACAGACGTGTATCAATCAGATATAATTATTTATGTCTGGGAACCGACCTTTAAACGTCACCATCCAAAACGTGACTCAGTTTCGAACCTGTGTCCTCGGCTGAATCAGTTTGTAACTTCCATTGTTAGCTGGATTACAGGCGCACACCACAGCGCCTAGTTTCAGCGCCTTTCTCAGATGGCACAGTGGTTTGTTATTATAAGCCTGTTCAATCTGAACATGATCAGACAAGGGGCATTTGTATCAACATTGTAAACCAAAGAAATTGATACTGATCATTTGTTGTTGAAAGTTATGTAAGCATTATAATTTTGTATAATAAAGGTGCATTCCATGTTACACAGGTTGAAGTGTTATTTTCAAAACTGCAAAATTTATCATGAAGCATATATCTTTCTCTTTGGCAGTGATTTTTATGAATGTGCAAAGAGGCACCTCTCCATGTTTAATAGATCTGTATATATTTGGAGTCATTTGTTCAATATGCAAAGTAGGAACTGGTATAAGGTATACAGACCATTGGTTTTACTCTATTTTGAATAATTCAGTACCGGTATATATGTTGTTAGGGATCAAGAGGTTTGGCCTCGGGATGTTTACCCTAAACCTATCTGCATCCATAACTTTAAATTCACAAAAATTCAAGTTGAATAAAGAGCCTAATTACAATGATGGGGCTCAATATGCCACACAGCACTGAAATAACCAGTGTTCAAACCTACAAGCCAGGCAAACAGTTGTAACTAGATTCCACACATACATGTAAGATAAGATCGATCATGGTTTAAAAACATGAGGGGATCATACAGAATGTCAAGTGAACTTAAGGTTTTAAAACTACGAATGCATCCACAGAGTAAAGATAACCTTTGAGTTTAAGACCACAAGCTAAACTTAGTTTGATTCACTTTTTCCTGTGTAAACCTATCGGTGTGAAGACCCAAAGAAAATTCTTGATGTTAAGCTTTCCTTGACACACTGTTCCTGTCAGATGTGAGTATCTGGTTGAATCAGGCTGTTCTTGGTGTCCATGGTAACAGCCTTTCTAATCCTCACCTTCAGGTCTTGTTCAATCGTATCTGTAAACTCCTCTTCTATCGTATCAAACCAATCTTTGTCTTTGATGGTGCTCCGCCTCAGCTCAAGAAACAAACATTGGTAAGAATTAACTTTACTTACTTAATGCATGGATGAGAAGGTATTGATGGTTTTATTCTAATAGATGATATCTATATAGCTTTTTTGTTTTGTTTATGTGCATAACGATGCAAATTAGTTTTAAAGGGTAACAGATTTAGCTTCAAATGAAGAAATTTCAGATAGTTCAAATAAAAATGAAATAAAATGAATTTAAGTCAATTTAAGTGCTTTTTCTACTAAAAAATTAAACAAAAATATTAGCAGTCAGTAGCGAAATTGCCATTATTTTTTTCGAAATTTAAAATGCAATGCAATTATAAAGTAGGTACATAAATGATAAATTAAAAGAAATAGTTTTGTTAATAGTAAATGGAACGTTGAGCTAAAAAGGTATTATAATGTACGGTAAAATATATGCTAATTCGTCCCTATTTTCACGAAGTGACGGTAGTGAGGAAAATCGTAACGCAAAGTGAATGCAATTTTTTTTCAGTACCGTCACTTCGTGAAAACAGCAACAAATTGTATCACGACTGCACACATATATTACAATACATGACATTTTTTGATTTGTTTGGACTATTAGGCTGCTAGACGTCAAAGAAAAAATCTTGCTGCCGCTAGGACGGAGAAGACCACTGAGAGGATCGTCAAGAACTACCTGAAATCACATGCAATCCAGGCTGTAATAGGAGAGAATGGGTAAGGATTCATCATAAGTTACGTATGTCCACCAGAGACAAATTTATAATAAACATTACAGGCCAGGGCCCTGTAAAACAAAGCTTAGCAATTGATCGTACAATCAAATTTTGTGATTGATTGCACATAGTGATCAATGCAATCAATTGCAAAAATCAATCGTACAATCGATTGCTAAGCGTTGTGTAATGTGGCCTAGGTCCTATAAGTCGTGCCCATGTCTCTGTCATGTGAAAAAGGTATTGAATATTAGTGTTGCAGATTACAATGCAATCACCTCAAGAAAATCAGATCTGAATGCACAGTTTCGACTTACTAGCATGAATCATGAAGGTTAGACGTGCAACCCCGACATCCAATAGCTTTTAGTTTTTCTGTATATACTTTGGGACACTAATTTTTGAACAATTTATAGTTGTATTTTCTGTAATCATTATAGGTCAAATGGGACCGGATCAGGGCCCTGTTTCATAAAACTTGTTATCAATAACAACTGCCAAAGATCTATGAAAAATCTGCTCACAGCCAATCAAATGCAAGGATTTCAGTAGCTTATAACAACTATCGTAACTTGTTATTGATAATCAGTTTTATGAAACTGGGCCGAGCCCTTTACTCTGGTAATTCCTTGTTTCTCTGTTTGTTTTGATACAGTGAGGGAACCTCACAGGATCTTCCTCCCCTCCATATTCCAAGGAAGAATGAAACTGATTTATATGAACTTCCTCCATTACCATCAAATGATCTTCATGAGAAGAACAGGTGAGTAGACAAGATTCTTTTTCATCTTCTTCATGTTCGTTGTCTTCTTCCTCTTTATTTTTCTTCTTCCTCTTCTTCCTTTTCATTTTCTTGTTTTTGTTATTGTTCATGTTCTTCTTGGAATCTGAACCCCATCTGACATACCTTCATGCTGTTACCCTGTAATACAATACCTGGGCCCCGTCTTACAAAGAGTTGTGATTGATCCAAATCAATCTCAAGTCCTCCAATCAATCGCATGTTTGCAGTCTCCTTTCTTTTATATACATAGTTGCGATTGATATCAACTCTTTGTGAGACGGGGCCCAGGTAAACAATATGTCCTCTTGTGATGCAACTGAACAACAATTTACGTATTTAAAAGCTAACGATCATGATCTATTCACCCCCCCCCCTCCCCACTTATTGAAACAAAAAATTACCACTATAGATGTCATGACCCAAGGTTTGAACCACTCATATATGTGGTTTAAAGATAAAGACCAGTTCTGGTCATGCGATTGTATTGTGAAAGAAACGTTGTGGAATCGATCAGAAAAGGTTGATCATCTAGCATATAAGTATTGGTGTGTACTGCAAGGTTCTGGAATCATCAAAATGAATTTGGCCGTGTCTTTGTAAAGTTACAAGCACTGTACACAGAAAGATGTATATGGGACTACGCACACGTGCGCGACACGTGTGTATTATCTATTTGGTCCCAATAGATCAACTAATTTACCAAATATATCAATTAGTAGGCGGTTTCCCGGCAAAATTTTTATCATCATATATAGTAAAAATATATTCTTTCACATGATTGGTAATAAGAGCTTCCATTTCATTTGTTGAGAGGGGGCGTTTCCAAAACTGGTCTATACCTTTAAGTTTATCACATTTTTACATTCTCAGTGCATCAGAGGATGAGGATGAAGAAGACCATATAACCGTTGCCATGGCAGCTCATCAGGCGGAGATGGAATCCAGGTATCAAGACTTGGGAGAGGTAGACATTGAGTCTGAATCCTTCAAGGCTCTACCCGTTGAAGTCCAACATGAACTCATCACAGAGCTCCAGGAATCATCCAAGAAAAACTCTTGGGCTAGGATGCATCAGCTACCTAAGGTAGGCTAACTTCTGGTCCTTCAAGCTACATCATGTGAAGGGCTAGACTGTAGCAAATGCTTGGGACACATGAGTGGTTATCAAACTCAATGTTCTTACCCCTAAATGTTTTAAAGAAAGGCTAATACATTATGCCTGATCAAATTAAGTCGCTGGGAAACAAAAAGCATTTTTGTAAAATATTCCCTTTGCATCTATATCGTTTCTTCCTATGTATTGTAGAATAATTCTAGATTCCATCATTGAGCATGCACACAAAAATGTAATGAAAAAAAAAAAGTCATAATCCCATATTTTTTTGATATAATGCATTGAGATATGTACATGTTCGGTTGTACAATCTGCTTCAAGCTGTTAACAAACCTATTCTTTTTTGTACTTCAAGGTATCTCAAGATTTCTCCCAGTACCAACTCAAGAAGCTTCTTAATAAGGGCAAGCTGCGTTTGAGACTAGACAATCTCAGGAAAGAAATGAGAACTAAGATGTCACTCTCTATGACTGCTTTACTTGATGCTCAGAGTATGTCAGGTAGTCAGGTATGTGATACTTTGTTTCTCTTTCTCTCTCTCTCTCTCTCTCTCTCTCTCCTACTGTCTATGACTGCCTTCCATAAGAGAAGTTTTTTTCTGTTTTATCCCATCCATCGTAGATTTTTATTCTGTTTTCATGTAATCCTTTTATCTTTTCTTTTCCCTTTCCTTCATTTTTTTTTCTTTGTCCTTCTTGAATAACGAAGCATGTGTGAATGAGTAATAAGTTGTTGTTATTGTTGTTTCTATGTTATTTATAGGTAGATGCCGGTCGAGTAGCATCAGAAGACACCCAGCACTACATCCTGATGAAGAAAGGAATCAAACCAGATGAAGAGTCTGAAGATGAGAGTCCTGATGACATTGCCGTTGCATCCTACACCGAGAGGGCAGGCTTCGCAACCAGTATGGATCTCAAGATGCAGAAGGTGATGAGGAAACGAGGTTCTGCTCCCATGGCAGAAACACCATCAACATCGTCAAAGGATGACATAGAGATTGTACTTCTTGAGGGTGATTCCACCCCTGCTAGGAAAAAGAGGAGAAGAGACCTTGCGGGTCAGGAAATGGATGAGGGTGAAGCAGTAAGATTGGATGACAAGGCAAGCAAGGATGAGGCAGTCAAAGCAGAATTGAAGAAGTTCTTTGATCAGCTGGATGCCAAGATATCACCATCACAAAAGCAAGGAGGTAGTTCACATGCACCTGTCCCTGATGATGTAGTGTGTCTTGACAGAGTACATACTTCAAATGAAGCCTTGTTAGAAATACACTCTGCCCAATCTGGGTCGGCAAGTAGAACTCAGAGTGTAAGAATGTTAACGGACAATGTAATTGTGGGCGAGGGTTCCACTGAGCATGATTTAGCTATGATTATAGGAAAAGAGGAGGGAAATACAAGTGAGCCTTTGAAGACTGAGATGAGTGATGCTACCATCAGAGATCATCCTCCTAAAGAACCCTCAAAGGCAACAGAAAAATATAGGACTACAGAAGGTACAAATGAAGAGCTCCAAACAAAAGAAGAGAAATGTGAAATGCTCTCAGTGAGTGGTGAGAGTAGGACTAGGAGCTTGGAACACGTTGGAAGAACTGAAGAAAACATTACCAACATAGATCCAAAGACTGTAGAGAGAACTACCACAGATGATTCACCAACTGCTGTTGCAAGAAAGGAAGAAGACAGGGCTGCGACCCAGAGGCAAGATATCCTGAAGGAACTCCAGAAGAAGAAGGAGGATATGAAGATCATAGAGTCAAAGACTGTAGAGAGAACTACCACAAATGATTCACCAACTGCTGTTGCAAGAAAGGTGGTGAAGGAAGATGATTGGGCCACAACCCAGAGGCAAGATATCCTGAAGGAACTCCAGAAGAAGAAGGAGGATATGATGAAAGCCTTTGAGAGTCGGATGGACGACTTCGATATACTAGATGTTCCTGATGACGATTTAGCATTTGATGCTGAATTCACTTCAAGGATTGGCACAGAAAGTAGTAATCCTGTAGAGATAAGTGCAGAGACTTCTGTAACAACTTATGATGATACAGGTGTTGGCACAAAGATTCTTGATGATGAGGTGAAAGACACTAAGATTGTTCCAGGTTCAGACTTTAGTAAAAAGAAATTTCCTGATGCAGAAGTTGGTGCAAAGACTGTCCATGATGTGGACGTTGGTGCAAAGAACACTATTGATGCATTGATTGCTGCTAAGGCTGGTCCTGATGCAGAGGTCAACGTGAAGAATGGTGTTGATCCAGGAAAGAGGGTAGTTGTAGAAATCACTCTTGATAAGCCTATCCAGGTGGATGGACAGACAGCAGACTCAGGTGAGTGCATCTATAGATGAGGATACACATTTGATTTAATGACATAGAGAGAAACATGTAACATGAATGAGCAGAATTAGATTTCTAGTGAAACTTAGCCATAGACACATTAAGGATGAGACTGAGGGAACATACATGTAGAAATCATTGACAATTAGAAATGTGAACAATTGAGACATTTTGAATTAAAAAAAAAAGACTAATGAACAGATGAATGTAAAGCCTGTTTTATACCTGAACTGGTAAACTGCCAACCCCCCCCCCCCCCCAAAAAAAAAAAGGGGGGGTAAAAGAAGGGCAGAAATGGTCATTAATGTCTTTAATGTTCATGATTTGCAAGAGGCAGTATTTGTCATGGGGAAAGAGGCTGATCTTACATCTGTCAACAATTTACAAATTGTACATTTTAGTGAATGGACCGGCCCTTTTCTTGGCCTTTAATATATATTATCGTGGTTCTGAAATCTTTTGCAATATAGCGTGTCAACTGCTCTAATATCATTCTTGATGCAGAAGATCCTGTTAATACATCTGACCTGTCTTTCATGACACGGACCTCACTGGACTCAGAATGGACATCGACACCATACCAGGTCGATAGTGATGATGATGTCCAGCGTGTCTAGTGAGTAATTCTATGCATTTTATCGTGCAGCGAAGTCTGTTTTGGGGACTGTTAAACTATCAAAAAGTCATGGTGATACATAGTTACTGTATTTACTATAGAACTGCAGAAGTCAGAAAAGAAATTGTTGAAAGACTGCCTTCATCCTACTTTCAATTTCTAACTTTTATGAAATCGGGGGGATGAATTTCAAATGTGAAATCAGTATCAATTTCTGGTCCTACATGACAGTTCAAGATCACATTGTCGTAGATGTACAGCCAAATAAAAAATGTCCATATTTATTACTCATGGCGAAAGAATGCTTTTTTGACATGTGATCTTTCTACATAATAGAAATAGTTACAATGATTAGTCATTGTTTTAATAGCAGTTTCACTGAAGTGGTGTATGCTTTATTTTGACATCTCTAGATTCTACACCAGCTTGCTTTCTCTGTTGACCAGCTTATGTGCCTCATATTCTTCAATTTCAATTTCAATTTATTTATGTTTGCAACAAAACATTACAAATCAATTATAAACATTTACAACAAATGTAGAAATACATATTGGAAACAGAGGGGTCCACTAAAAAGCAATGCTTGTACAAGTGTGAACACCTCAAATGATACTTAGGAATAATGAGTAATTAAATTAACAAGTCTGTAACTACAAAATAGGGAAGGAAAATAAAGGGGGATGCCAACAGAAACGAGAACGAGACAAGAGAGTACTATACATGACAAAGATAGAAGAACACGGTCATAATACAAAGAGTAGACAATGCCAAGAAAAGAGGTGAGAGATCAGGGGTACAGAAAATAATACAAAATGATCAGCTGCATGTAGGGTTTGCTGCTAATGGGTTAAGCTAATGTTTCTGAAGACTGGAATTATTGTAAAAGTCTCATATTGAAGATTTTCTTTCTTTGTGTAGCATGCAAGAATCTGATCAAGAGCCTGAGATAGATGAATGGCATGGAGTATACGTAGTAAGTATTAAAGATTACAGTCTCATTTTATTCACTGTGTAAAAAAAAAGGGGGGGGGGTTGTTAATACCTCAGTCACACCGCAAGCGTGACTCGTAACGACCCCAAACTGACCCAACACCAAATCCAAGCCTACTGAACTGACTTTTGGCCATTTTTCATGTTGTCGTCTAGCGACAGTTTCATCAATGTGACTGAGATATAAATGCTGCTGAGTCAATGAACTACGAGGACTTCATTTACAAAGTGTGACTGTGCTCATTTTTAATTTTAAATGGAACTCTTAATAACTGTGGACAAATTACTGGGAGTATTTGATCATATTCAACATGTGTCATTGAATGAAGGATGTATTAGCATTTAGCACTCAGTATCTGCTAATATTCCTGCTATATTTCATTGAAAATGATATGTCACAACAAGGGTAGAGCATACCAATATCGGTATCTATTCGTCTAATGTATGCTCGTATGCTATCTTTACATCTATAAGGATTGCTATCTGTATATTCTCCATTTTTGCTGTTCCAACTTGTAGTCTCCGTTCTTCCGGTAAGAACCTCCTTGTAGCCCAGAGGACAAGGTCATCTCTTGGAGACAGGGCTTCCTCGCTGTTGCACCATGTTTATGGAATCAATTACCAGCTCAAATACATTCCTTAGAAACTCTTGATTCTTTTAAGTCTAACCTAAAGACAGTTCTGTTTTTGAATGCATTCTGTACGTGAATGTTATGATAAACACATTTTGTTCTATCCTGTCTGCTTCCTAACTTTCTTAATTTCATAATGCGCCTTGGAATATTTTACTAGATAGATGGCGCAGTATGATTGCATTATACATACATGCCAACTGTTCAGATTAAAGAGGAACATTCCTCTTTTTGGGAGAAGATAATTATCATTTTAATGCAGGTGTTCCTCTTCCTGTACAAATTTGTCTGTAGTATTGAATAGGAGAGTTAGGATTGTTCCTCTTTTTTTTTTAAATAGCATAATTTGTACAGATTTCTGATTTTCAAATGTTGGCATGTATGCATTATATTATTATTATTATTATTATTATGTGGTTGTCTTGGTAGGATAAGATGAATGAGATGGAAAAGAAGTTACATACAGAGAGACTTGCTCTGGAGAAAGAGAGGAGGAAGCAACAGAAGAAATCATATTCTATTACAGACACCATGTATGCGGATAGTAAGGTAAGAAAAGTTAAACAGTCAAGATGATTTGTGGTATATAGTCAAACCTGTCTGTAAAGGCCAAGCAAGGGAAATAGGAGAGGTGGCTATTGTAGACAGGTAGCCATACTAGACAAGTTAAAGCACGTTCTTGCAAGAAAGTGACAAGGTATGGGATAGTCTAGATGGCCTTTGTTTAATGGTGGAAATTGTTGGGTTTGACCGTTTTTGAAAATTTATCAATTTATTAATTTATCAAATGGGGTGTAATGCCTCCAAAGTGCTAAGGATAGACATTCATTCGATCCCATTCTGCTATGGATTAAGGTGAACAGCATTAAACATGACGTTAGACTTGATGGCTCAGAGAGAAAGTACATCTGTCAGTTTGGCGGACATGTAGGTTATTGCTTTATGTGTATTTTCTATTTTATTGTCTTATCCATATATTTCTAACAAATTTTTTACTTTGACTTTTCATGTTTTTTTATAAAGTTGGTGGATAGATTCAATTCAATTCTTTTTGTAATTTCTCTATCCTTTCATGATGCCACAAATGAATAAAAACAAGTGAGTCAAAATGTTGCGGTGAGCAAACAACGATATGATCCTAATGTTTCTATGTACAGGAGATGCTACAGTGCTTCGGTATCCCTTACATAGAGAGCCCTCAGGAGGCTGAAGCTCAGTGTGCTTTCTTAGATCTGACCAATCAGACGGAAGGTACCATAACAGATGATGGTGATATCTGGCTGTTTGGTGGCCGACGAGTCTTCAGACATTTCTTCTCTAAGAAGAAAGATCCAGAATACTTCAGGGTGGGAGACATTGAAAGGCATCTGTGTGAGTAGCTTTCAGATTTCTGAAGGAAAGGCATTCATTATTTTTATGAAAGGACTTTTAGTCGTCATAATAATTAAGTAATATTGACTGCCTTCAGGGCAATACGACATATACATACCTGCCAACCCTCCCGAATAATCCGGAATATCCAGTTTTTCTGGATTTTTAGGACCCCAAAATGCGGGATATCCCGGATTTTCAAAATTTCGATTTTGTTTTTTGTTTGTTGTTGTTGTTTTGTTTTGTTTTGTTTTGTTTTTTGTTTTTTGTTTGTTTTTGTTTGGTTGTTTAGTCATATGCCGCGATGTGATGTATTGCGTGCGTTGAAGGGCTGCATGATTGAGCAACGAATTTGTATTCGCTTTTTTGCACAGATTTACCGCATGTTGCCAGTTACACTGCCGCTGCATGTGCGAACGCCTGTTAAGGGTACAGATTTCTTATTTTCGAAGACGTACCGTGCTAAAAATTCTTAATTCTCATTTTCAAATGTTGGCAGGTATGCATATATCGCCCGAACCGAAGGTGAGGGTGATATATGACAAGTCGAATTGCCCTGAATTAGGCAGTCAATAGTACTATTATTAACCACATCAGACATCTAGAGCAAAAAAAAACAAGAAACAAGAAACAAGAAATAGATGCGCAATGAAAATTACAAAATACCCGGATGTTGGCTCTACATTATTGCCCACTAGTTTAACACACATTTTGCCATTGACTTTTCTGATCAGGTAATAATATTTGTTCATTGGTTAACTGTGTATTATTATTGACCGGCAAACAACACACAAAATCCCATTGAGTTTGCTGAGCGGTCAATATTTTTTTCACCCATAGTTTTGTTGGCTTATTAATTAAACTTGGAGAGCAATACCATTTGAAAATTGCCCTGCTCAGATGTCTGATACAGTTAATAATGGGGAATAGTAAATACAGGTAAAATTCAATACATGCAAATATTCATAAATGATATTAATAATATATGAAATTAGTTGAAAAGTAATTTAGATTAAGATCATCATTTTGTTACTTTGCTCAATGATGAAACACCTTTAGTGGTTTTATCATGATAGTTTCCTTCCTGGATTATATATGTTGATTTATGACTTAATCCTTAGTGTTACCTAACTGGACCATAAGAAACTGTTCACTCATTTTTGTTTCTTTACAATCCTAGTTGATATATGAATTAAATATTTGATTGTTAGAGTAATAAACCATAAGAAGCGAATTAACATTGTGTATCTGTACAAGCATAGTTGACATAAGAATTGATATTTGAATGTTGCAGTATTGGACTGGAGCAGGCTAATGCACCTAACCTATAAGTATAGTTGATAGTGACTCCATATTTTTGACTGTTACAGTATTGGACCGCAAGAAGCTGATCAACCTGGCCTATCTGGTCGGGAGTGATTACACCCTCGGTATCCAAGGCATTGGGTCAGTGGGTGCCATGGAGATACTGGCAGAGTTCAAAGGTCATGGGTTGAAGACACTCAAGGATTTCAAGTGAGTTAAGACCCTTTTAATTTAGCCGTGCTTATGAAAACATGGTATTAGAAGCCACTTCAGGGATATCACTTGGTCAAATGACCCACAAACATCCACAGATAATTTACACATGGAAACGCCCACTTTGTGCCTTTTAAAATAATCACTGCCAAATTGATGGAGGTGCTTCATGAATACCCTTTGTTTGTGGAAGAATACTTCAACCTGTGTATCATAGAATATACTGCCAGTGCATAAATGAATAATGATTACATAACTTTCATGAACATGTATCCAGTAGTTGTCTCAATGGGTTATACAGTTTTGTAGAAATTACCTTTATCTGCCCATTCTCAGATAGTATCTCCTAAGTGGCTAATTGCAAAGAAATATTTATACCACATTGATTTTATTGTACTTATCACTACTGTAGCATCTCTATGCATGAGGAATGACAGCCTTAGCTCATTCAAAATGCTTCTTAAATAAGTAAGCTTGTAAGACTGAATACCTTGGATTCATTCTTTGAAAAATAATCAGAGAAAGTGGATCAAAACCATGAGAATGAAGGCTAATAGAGGATATTACAAAGGAGCTAAGCAGAGCATATCAGCCCTCCTTTTAAGTTGTCTCAACTTGAAAGAATAAAATTAGTGTACACCTAACAATTTTGTCTCACAAACTTTCCTATATGACTTTGTTACTATTTTTGTTCCTCTTTACCTCTTAAGAGGGACTTCAAAATACATATAGACTATTTACAAAACAAGTAAAATGAAACGTATGAATTATATACAAGTTCAACATAATTTCTTAATATGATCATTATAACATTTCTAATACTTTCTTAACTACTTCATTATCGCAGTATCATATATTTTCTTTGTGTTTTAAATAACATTTCAATGATGAAATAAAATTATTTATCAACCTCTTTGGATTGGTTGGTACTTCCCCAAAGTTCCGCTTTACGTAATCTCTGTATATCTTTGTTATTATAGATCGTGGTGGAGTAGGACCCAGGACCAAGCTTCATCATTGAATGCCATCAGGTCTAAATGGTGCAAGTTGGTCCTACCAGATGAGTTTCCCAATCCTCTGATAGCCAAGGCCTACACGAATCCAGCCATCGATGAGTCTGAAGAAGGTTTCCAGTGGGGATTGCCTGATCTCGGTCTACTCAGAGAATATCCTTTCAAGTTTTCTCACAAAGAAACGTAAAAAGATACCTTTAATTAGCTAGTTTACAGATTTGACAGTCTCCAGTGGTTGAATTATGCAACATGTTTTATAAAGCTTTTGTGAAAGGTTGGTTAAAGAGCAAAGAAACTTTTAGTGCAAAGCATCATTGTTTTAGGTACCAAAGTCTGTTGGAAGATTATTTGTATTAAAAATATCTGTTTGACAAGTGCATGCAAAAACTGATGTGAAACTAGCTATTGCCTACAAGTTTTGTAGAGAGAGAAATTTTACTAATCCTTGTTTTCGTAGTTATTTTGCAGATTTGAATATTAACTGTGGTTTTAGTTTTAAACAATTCTAGCACAGTGGACAACTATTCCAATAAGAAAACTATTTTTCTAGTCTGATTACCTCTTAAGTAGTTGTCAAAGGGTAATTTTAGGTGACGTTTAGGAGGTAGATTTTAGACTTATACTTAGAAAAGAGATTAATGCAAAATGTCCAAACTTTGACAGCACTGTTATCTATAGAAAATAGATTTTATATTCCTTGACTTTGACAATATACGTTTGCTCGTGAGCGGTTTGGTTGGATGAAGACAAAGGTAGATGAGCAGCTTCTCCCTGTCTTGCAAAGGCTCAATGAGAAACAGGTAAGACATGCATGTAATAGAGAAATATCCAGTCACACTGGCTTTAGCACCTACCTGTCTTGAAAGACCACCTGTTACAAAGGCCACCTGTTACAAAGACCACCTGTTACAAAGACCACCTGTTGCAAAGACAAATATGTTTCCCTTGTCCATTGTTTCTCATTGTAACAATGTTAAAGAAACCAATGCATAAAGTCCTGGCTTTGACAAGATGAAATCCTAACACACTGAACTATGAGGAATTCTTCTTGGGAAGTGCTTTCTGCCTGGCATCTAGTGGATTTTCCTTGTCACGTTGATAAACATGGCTGTGGGTTGAAGTCATGGTTCATGTGAATGAGCCCATAGACAGCATATTGTGTATGTAGCCTACCAAGATGTGTTTCACATAGATGTTTAATCGATGTAGTATTTTACTATAATCCTGCTTCAAAATTGATTGGCTTTTGATTGGTTGAGAGCTTGTCACATGACCAGAAATATTTCAACTATTTTAAGGTTGCTCTGAAAACATACTATTTGAGAGTACTATTTGGGATTTGACACTTCTTTTTGTTGATTTTTTTTCTTCAAATCTTAATTTAATAATTTGTTTTAATTTTTAATTTTTTGGGAATAAAAACTGATTTTTAAAAATTTAAATTTTCTAAATTTCAAAAAAAAAAAAAATTGATGCAGGATATAAAACAAATTTACCATGCCTTCTACTACTGTTGGAGTCACCTCTTGCGCATAGTTTTAACCAGAACCTCTCAAGACAGTGCATATTTGTATACTATTTTTAGGTCCAAAGCAAGATGACATCATTCTTCGGCGTTGCCCACCTTGGCAATAGGAAGAAGATTACCAGCAAACGAATGAGGAATGCGTTGATGGAGATGGAGAGATCATCGGATGAAGAGGAAGAAGAAAGCGAGGAGGAGGAGGAGGAAGAGAGCGAGGAGGAGGAGGAAAGGCCACAGAAAAAGAAAAGGGTTTCTACTGGTTCTGGGAAGAAGAGAGTGAGAAGGAAAAAGAAACTTGTGCAGAAACCTACCCAAGAAGGAGGAGAGGAAAAGAATAAATGTAAGCAGAAAGTGAAGAAGAGAGTAAAGAGGAAGAAGAAAGTGGTACTGAACCAGAACAACAGTGACACAACACAAGAGCCCAAACAAGGACAGACAAAGAATGCTCTTGAAACTCAAATGATTGAAGAGGAGAGCTCTTTTGCAGAAAGGGCTAGAGTCAAGAAAAGTAAGGCGCAGAATGGAAAATTGAAACCACAACCCAACCCAACCGAGAGACAAAAGCGTAGAGTTCCTATGGTAGATTACGCTGCGATGATGGAGGACAATGATGAGGACATCCCTGATGAAGTTCTCTTAGATGTTGCTGAAGACATGGAGATGGCAGCATTGATGGAAGCAGGAAGCGGACATAACGTGACCCATGACCTCAGAAACATCAGCAGCTCAGGCTCACAACCAAAGACAGGATCTCACAACTCTAGCATAGATACAGACTTTGTAGAGGAGAGGAGGGGTAAAGGGAGGGGCGGGGTTGTACCTAGACTCGATGGTGGTGGTGGTGGTGGTGGTGGTGGTAGACAGAGAGGGAAAGGTAAGAGGGGAGGTACAAATAAGGGAAAAGCTATCATGAAGAAGAGACCAGGCCAGGTGGATGGGCCAAAATTGTCTTCCAGTGGAACTGACTCAGAGTGATTCCAATTGGATGGATATTCCTCTGAACATTTGATGAAATGCAGATTTCTTCTGTACAAAGTACTATTTTTCAACAGCCTTTTATCAAACATACCTCATTATTCACCTTTCTGTGAAAACCATGTTCTTGCTGTCATTATGCTCTCTCTCTCTCTCTCTCTCTCTCTCTCTCTCTCTCTCTCAACCTAGCATGCCTTTGTGTAAGAATAAGTAGTAATGAGTAGTAGATAGTTTATTCAAAATACAGAACATCTATTGCACTCACTACGTGTTATCAATGTAATATCCATGATGTAATTTTCAAAATGAAATGATTTTTCCCCCCTCAAAATCATTGATACGCAGATAAAGGAAAGGAATGTAATAAACTATATGTTCAGTGTGTTATGTTTATAAGTAAGATGAGAGAATGGAGAATATATAATGGAGTGCAATTATGTGATAAAAATACTGCAGCCATATTTATATTCTATAATATAATGAGAATTGTATGATATCTTAGCAATAAATTTGAAACTGAAATAGACTTCACTTTTTTATTCTTGTATTGAGAAACTGCTGTGCATCCCCTACTAACCTTCAAGTGTAGTAACTGAATAATAATAATATTTAATTTTTATATAGCGCTTAATACAAATGTCTCTAAGCGCTTTACAAATATACTGAAGTATTTAGAGAGATGAGGACTGTATCTCAGGAAATTGTCATTGTTTTATTTTGACCCATTTCAGAAGATATGTCAACAGCACTACCAAATAATATCTAGTTACTCCTTTATTAATGGTCTGTCAAAAAACATCTTTCAAAAAAATTGCCTTAGCTTGAACGTGAGGTAGAGTGTGGAAGAGAGAGAGAGAAAGGGTGGAATACCGGTAGTGGGTAAGATTTACAAGAAGAGCGTGAGAGGGGGATAGAGAAGAGACAAGGAGAAAGGGAGTGGAAGATGGAAAGACAGAGACAGAGAGGAGACAAGGAAGAAAAACGAGGGTGAAGGAGAGGAGAAAATCCTAAAAGGTGGGAGGGTAACAGAATAGACAGCGAAGAGGTTATTTGTACGCAGTTTAATTTGAAATACGAATCTCTCACTCCCTCACCCTCCTTTTCTCTTTATCTCTCTCTCAAAACTTTTTCTTCTTCTATGTGCCATATTCTGAGACGTTGGCGACCATGGAGTGCCACAACTCTCTATCCTATATTCTATGAAGTAATTCATTCTCCCCGAGATCAATTCCACATTCAGAAATCCCACTCCTTAGGCTACTCATCCACAGAATCCTTCTTCTACCCCTTCCATCCTCTTTCAAAACACTTAATCTACATTCCTCATTCCCCTCTCTCGATAATTAAATCCTTCTATTCTCTTACTCAAGCATTCTCAAATGTTCCCTTTCTTTAGCAGCATATAAACTGAAATTGGAACATGGGATTAATGTGGCTTTCTAATCTTTCTTTCAATACACTGTACATTATGTTGACACCCCAGTGGGCAGATAATCCCTTCCTTGAGAGCCAGCCTTTCAGACCTTTTAATGGATCTATTTAAGACCTCTAAACTCTTGACCCACTGTCCGTTCGAATATGTTAATCGATTCTCCAACAATAGGGTCTTATCCTGGACTCAATTGTGCTGATTCTGATTGTCAATGAATCACCAATGCGGGGTGGGTGGAAACACAAGGTCAGTGGGTGGAAATCGTACAATGGCGCGTCGAGCGTTGTCATGGAGATGCACTGGTGGATTCTAATCACAAAGTTTCAGATCAGACAGGGAGATTGATAGAGCTAATTGGTCGTAGATCGTATGAAATGTCTAGCCATTGAGGGGGCGCTGATGTCAGGAGGGGGAGGGTAAAACTCCCTGAATGAAATGTAAAACAATAAGACTCGAGAGAGGGAAAGGGGCATGTTCCGGGTATCATATCGTTTTCATTTCATATTGCTTTACTCTACTATACCCCGCCTCTTCTCTCTCTCTCTCTTCCCTTAAATCTTAAATCTCTCTCCCTCTCTTCCCTTAAATCTCCTCCTCTCTCTATTTTCTCTCAAGTTCTTTTCCTCTCTCTCCCTCACTTAATTTTCTTCAATTCGATGGGGGGGGGGGGGGGGGGACTTATATTCCGTACCCTTTCACTGCAAATTCCCTTCCTTTAAAAAAAAGGTGTAATTCTTTCGAGAACAAGGCAAGAGTCAATAAGCCAATGATGCATGTAGTTTTAATGGGTGTATTCTAAACCTAATCACGGTCCTAGTCTTCTTTGAAGCTGGTTACATTATCGACCTGGAAGCAAAGAAGAAAACTTCGGAAACACAAAGAATATATCAGTATAGGGAATGGTCTGTAAAGAGAGAGAATTGAGTAACATGCTGTGTGATAATACAATGTCACAGTTCCTTATCGTTACTCAATATTGTTAGAGAAGAGGAAAGGAAGGGAGACGGTTTTGGGATAGATCGTGTTTTAAAAAAGTTCTTTATAATATAATGTTGAGAAATACGAAACTTATTATTTTATATATAAATATATTTTTTAAATAAAGTATTTAGTCTTTTTCTGGAAAAAAAACATTGTTTTGTTCTAGTTTTTGGTTGAAATAACTGTGTAGTGCGGTAATATTTTTCTATTATGTGGTTGTGATATATTTTCGTCCTATACATTGTGAAATTATGAACAATGATTTATGTTGTATTTATGTTCGTTTATCAAATGGTAAACAAGCTTTGTTATAATTATGTTGCAGTTTTGTATAAAATATGTTATGTAAAAAAAAGAATTGGAGTCCTGAGAAATAAAATCAAATTAATATTTTTTGTAACGGTAAGCACAAGTAATCAAACTCGAATTTGCTTTAATTCGGTAGTCAACTTTCATAAACTGTATTGATCGTAAACTAAATGAATTCAATTTGTTCTGAAATGAAGGACTTTTAAAGATACTATCTTCAAAACTAATTTTATAATGTCCGTGCGATCATACACACAACAATATAAATACGGTTGCCCTTAGAGTTGGAATAATTTTTCTTATTTTTTTTTTATGGAATGATTGAGACAATATGATTTATTTTTGGTAGACAAACTTTATATCTTATCAGAACTTTACAGATCAATGTCTGTGAATCTCTAGATTGATCAATAAAGTTCTGAAAACATGAAAAGTGTATTTATTAAGAATAAATCATATTGTCGCAACCATTTCATGAAAAGAGGTAAATGAAAAAAATATTCCAACTAAATGGGTAACCGTGTATATTTCAATGCAAATATTATCTTGAACATGTATAATGGCCAATCGAGCGCCTAAACTATATACCTTAAACAGTTCTTCTTCTTCTTCTTCTTCTTCTTCTTCCAAGAAAAGTGCTGCTTCAATGCCTTGAAGATTGCGCACTGTGTGTGCCTGTGAAGTTGCCATGGGAATCAACATATATTTATCAATTTACTAGTGTTACTTTATCATCTTTCTCCAAAGCTTATTGGGCATCACAACTGTTGATCTAGCGGTTTTTGTAATACATGTATATATCAACCTAAAAATCGGACTCTACATTTATTTATCAAAAACTCACTTTTTGGTGTTTGCGATAATGGGCTTTCCGTTTCTAAGGTATGATGTCATTTGTAAAAGGATTCTAAAAGACCTACACTGTATATTCATAGGTCGATAGGTTCAATAGATGGCACAATAACAACCAGAAAGGGATAATCGGCTGACCGCACACCAACTATAGCTTTGAAGGAGGATGTAGTGGCTGTAGCAGAACAAATAATAAAAGTACTAGAGATTTCAGTACAAACACAAACTTATTTGTCCGTGTGTACCCTATCATCACAACAATTTCTCATTCGCAAATTTGTTTGCAAATGATTGACGTTTCTAATTATTGAAGTTTCTTTTCTTTTGTGAAGATGTTGAAGTCTATACAGGATACTGTGTGAATGAAAAGTGAATTCTCTTTATCAAGCGAAGGAAGGACAGAAGTTCAATATTGCGGCTTGGACATTATTGGAAAGTTAATTGCTTGCGGGCGAGCTGGTATCGTGAACATTACACATTGATTTCTTGGCGTCTGATGGATGTTCATCGTTTCGTCTTCTTCATGTTCTGGAAGCGATAATTCACAGATTATTCATCGGTACTGATGTGACAGTTTGGATTTTTTCGTGGATATTTATCAAGTATTCTGAGGTAAGTTCACTATCTAATAAGCAACTTCTGTAAACTGTTTTAAGAGCACTAGACAAACACTGGTCTAAAAACCATGATCTTGTCTATGAGCCTGTATAAGCTGTATAAGCTGATGATTATTTAATTATTTAATTTGAAATGATAAGGATAATGTATAACCACTGAAGAAGACATCTTCGATATGCGATCGATGAACAGGCATATTCCTATAGCATTGCTGGATTACAGTAAAGTAAAGTAAGTATTGTTGTCTAAGCAAACATTATGTGCAAATATTGTCAAACTGGTCATTCATTTCCACACTTAACGGATAACGCTTGAATGTAACCACTTTTTAATCTTTCTAAACCTTCCCGAGTTTTAAAATCAGTTCTGGACGCTTTAAAGTAGGCTTGCGTTTAATTTTGGAGGAGGTGGTACATTATGTATTTGTATTTTTATGAAACAATTCTTAATGTAACATGTAACATAAAATCGTTGTTCATGTGTGAAATATATGTACTGTATACTTAGTATTTAAAGGTATTACAACGTTTTGGGAAATTTTGAAAATGGATGGATAGTGAATCTTTACAACTTTGATATATTTTGATGCCCCTGTGGATGTATTAAAAGCACCAGAAATTTCAGCCCCTAAAACACTTCTGCTTTCGAGAAAAATTGAATATAAAGATTTACCGGTGCTCCCGGTAAATTTTGATAAATTTCAAAAAAAGCTCCTACGGCCGTACAATGGTAGCTGCGACCATGAAAATCTCAGAATATGTAGTTGTGGTATATAATTTCCGAACGGGAATATCTAATCGGTCGATTTTAGTCAATAAACATTGTTTTATGGTTGGTTGGTTGGTTGGTTCTTCGTTTAGATGGCGCTCTTCAATCTCAAAGATTATTTGCGCCAGTCAATGGCTTAATTAATATCTTGACCTTGAGAGGGAGCTATTCAACATAAAGTGTTTATTATTTACAATTTCATAACTTTAGAGTCGATTTCGACCGCGACAACGATCACTGAATATTGTAGGATCGCATATGCTTCCAATATTTTCATTTGAACCAAATTCATGACCCCATACCAAAACTTTGTATTACCTTTGAGATGCACATTCCGGGGATTGCTGAATCCGCCTCATTATATAGAAAACAGGCAGAGGCGGCGGAGCGACCTCCAAAGTGGGGGGGGGGGGGGGGGCACCAACAAAAAAGGGCACTTTCTGGAGAAAAAAAGGGCACCTACACTGTACAAAGGGAAATCTCAAAGCAAAAATATACAATTTTTAGACATTGGTATATACCCCTATAATTTGATTACATTATCGGGGATGATTTCAATATTTGTTTCTTTTTATACATCGTATAAATATTGCTTAAGCATCATACCCTGCAGTTGGGTGTGATGGTCGAAAAAAAATCATTTGCGAGCGAGCAAAGCGAGCGAGGAAAAATATAAGATTTTTGAGGTCGCCGTGCGAAAACTACATCTTATAAAGAGGAAAAAAACAATCCTCCTCGGGTTATATAAATAAGCACATTCTCATAACAGTAAAACTGAAAAGGCCTTTGATAAGTAACATAATTATAACATCTATAAATGTGAGCGAGCGTAGCGAGTGAGCTTTGGGAGATATTGCTTTTAGCCGCTTGAAATTAGGGGCACGTTTAATGATGAGAGGAAAAGGGGACACTTAGCGAAGGGGTAAGATACTTATTAGAAAATAAAAGGAGCACGTGTCAAAGTACAAAGGGTTATTATCAGAGGTGAAAATGGGGCACTCACTAGGGATGAAAAGGCACTTATGAGAATGGAAATTGGGCATTTGTCGACGGAAAACAGGCAACCATCAGATTTTGATAGGGGCATTTCTGAAAAAGGGATAGGTTCCTCATAAGAAAGGAAAAGGGGCACGTATCATTTTTAAAAAGGTTAACTGTATCAGAGGTGAAAAGGGGCACTTATCGTATCTGAAAAGGGGCAGACACCATATATGAAAGAGGCACTTACTGTATGAGAATGAAAAAGGGGCACTAATAATAAAGGGAAATTTATTGGAGTTGAAAGGGGGCTTTTATGAAAAGCGGATATTATGAAGGAAAAAGAGCATTTATTAGGAAGGAAAAGGGGCACGTGTCAAAATAAAAGAGGGTGTTATTAGAGATGAAAAGAGCACTTATCAGGAGGAAAAGGGGGCACTTGTCAAAATAAAACGAGTATCTCTCAGAATTGAATAGGGTCATTTACCAGACATGAAAAGGGGCACTAGTAGGAGAATGAAAAAGGACTATTTTCATAGGTGAAAAGGGGCATTTATGTAAAGGCGAAGGGCTCTTTGTTAAATGGGGGCACTTATCATAAGGAAAAGGGGCACTTATTAGAAAGGAAAGGGGCACATGTGAAAATATAAGGTGTGTTTATCCGAGTTAAAAAGAGGTAGTTATTAAAAGGGAAAGGGGCACTTCTTACAAAGGAAAAAGGGCAATTGTCAAAGTAAAAGGGGCACCTCTAAGATTTGAAGAGGGCAATTATCAGAGGTGAAGGAGGCGCTTAACAACAGTGAAAAGGGGCGCCTCTCGTACCCGAAAAGGGGCACCTACTAGAGATTAAAAAGGGCACAATGGAAAATAGACACTTATTGCAAAGGAAACTGGGAACTTGTCAGGGAAATGAGGTACGTGTCAAAATAAAAGGGGCACATATCAGAGGTGGAAATGGGAGGGGGCACTTAAAAAAATTAATAGGGGCACATATCAAAGTAAAAGGGGCACTTTTTATGTAAAAAGGGCGCTTCTTACAAAGTTAAAGGGGCACTTTTCCTATGGAAAAAGGGGCACTTTTGGGGTACTTGAAAAAGTGGGGGCACTGTGCCCCCCCTGCCCCCCGGGTCCGCCGCCTCTGAAAACAGGTGTATAATGCATATTTGTATGTATAGTAAAACCACTTGATAAAATCGTCTATGGCGAAAATTCGTGACCTAATAAAAATTGTTGGATTTGAAACGTAACATTCTTTTCTTCAACTTTTTGCGTCATCTTATGCCGACATTTGCACTTATCGGATATTATACATAAATGTTTAAAACAATTTGTATTTTAATAAATATATGTAACAAGTCATTCGCTTTAGATCTTTACATTTGAGAAAGTGGAAGTTCATTTGACTAAACATCGATACCCTCCTCGAAACGGCTGTCGAAAACAATCGCCCTGAGCTCCACGATACGCCACTGTGAATGCCTAAATATTTTTAGATATTTTGTTCTCTTTACTTCAGTATAGTAATTAAAGGCCACCGTCTGGTGTATTCTCGTACTCGTGATGTGCAGGTGTATATACATGTATATCTTTATTCAATAAAAGGCCTACAAAGAACTATATGTTAATGCTAGATATATTACTCATTGCGGATGTAGTATCGGAAATAATATCGCTAGTGATATTCGTTTGTCTCGCAATGTATGGTCAACAATTAAGGGATCTAAAAGATCACGACGTATCGTGCGCCGCTGCAACACTTCGTTAGGTGATAACAAATAATGTAAGCAAGCGTGTTTTATACTCTACGGGTGGACCGTCGTGATCTTATAGATCCCTTGTTGACCATACATTGCGAGACAAACGAATATCACTAGCGATTTTTTTTTCGAAACTATATGTTACTTTGTTATTGATAACTACATACTTGTTTATGAAATAATCAAGATAGAATGTACTGTGCGGAATATAGATTCAAAGTTTCCTGACATCTAGTAATCAAGAATCATTATGTATTTTCCTAATTCATATTCGCTTCATTAATAGGGTAAATCCCAGTAAAAAAAAATGAGAGCGGAGACAATTTGTAAGCACTGTTTGCACAATTTAAATCTCTTGGCCTGAACGATATGTATATGATTATATGTATTCGTTGATGTTCAAGTCTTCATATCTTTATATTCCGCTTTGTGATTCTTAAAATGCTAGATTTATCCGTTACAAAGTCCACAGGCACAACAAATACGATGACAGATGATGAACCCTGTGGATAGTTTTATACAAGGGAGACTGTACGTGTGAAAGCCAATCCCCCCCTTGAAGTTAGACCTGTAAGCCTGGCAGCTGGAGACGGCTTTCTTACAGAAGCTTTGGTATTCAAGGTATTCAAGGTATATTCAATCCTGCTATTTGCCTGCACTACTCATCTGATATCAGTCCTGCTTTGTGTGACACCACGCGTTCACTAGAAGGCTCATGCCGGTATCATCCATTCATTTTGACTGATAATGTCTTCTTGATTGATATTGATGTTGTATACATTTCCCCTACATCTGAGAAAATGGGAAAACTGGAAAGTTTTAATGAGAGCGAGGTAGAGGTAGAACGAAGTCTAAATCTTAAATCATTTCGACATTGTAAAGAAACCTGTTCCAGAATGCGCATTCCCTATCCAACACACATGTAGAACGGAGGAAGAGAGAGAGAGAGAGAGAGAGAGAGAGGGGGGGGGGGGGATAAGTCCAAGGAGTTAGAGAGGAGGACAGGGAGTGAGAGGGTTTATGGGTAGATTGTGTTTTGATAAAAAGAAAAACTCATAATTTCAATTCTGTATAATAATGCCTGTATGTTGAAAATCATGAAACTCCTTTTTTGTAATAGTAATTATTCAGTTGGGATAAAATAACTCTGTAGTGCGGTAATGTTTGTGATATATTTAGTCCTATACATTGTGAAATTATGAACAATGAATTATGTTGTATTTATGTTCGTTTATCAAATGATAAAAAAAGCTCTGTTATAATTATGTTGCAGTTTTGTATAAACTATATGCTATGTACAAACAAGAATTGGAGTTTTGAGAAATAAAATCAATGAATTAAAAAAATAATCGAGCAGGTAGATACTAGCGGGGAAGATACACGGGAGCAATGAGCGATTTTGTTCTGGAAAGCTCCAAAATAGGTCTGTGAGAAACTGGCACTTTTACAATATCAAAACCTAAAATGTCTTCTGTGCGCAATACTATTTGTACACGTTACACTGGAAGATATTAAAAGAAAGCAATCAGAGATATTCGAATGACTTGTTGATTCTAGGATTCATTGAATCATCGACATGGTTTGGACATCAAGTCCTTCTGTTACTGTGTCAACTCTTTTTTATGGCCATCGCCCTTTTTGCAAAGCTTCTGCTGAACTTTTGAACAAACTACCTTTGTCAAAATTGTCAAACCGTTAACCAATTCAAAACTTGTCTTAAGACACATTTATTCTAAATTGCTTTAGATGATTAACTTATACTCTGTTCACATTGATGTGCATATTATATGTATTGTAATTTGTACATGTAGGTTTATTTGCACTTTTTTGTTTTGTTTAATATGTAATTGTTTATCAGTCTATTTTGTTTGTTATAGCGCTTAGAGACTTCTGTGATATTAAAGCGCTTTATAAGCAACGTTTATATTATTATTATTATTAAGACCCCTGCTCAATACATAGAGCCATTACCCATTCTTTTATTCAGAACACTGGCGTAGCGTGGATCATGGTCCATGATTCTTTTTTCTTTTTTTTTTTGGGGGGGGGGGGGAGCATTGTCATCATGGGGAAGGGATAATGCAACTGTTGTTACTAGGTGGCCATATTAATGCGAATTGACAAGGTCATCAATTGTGGGGAGAGGGTGAGAGGGGGACTAGCATCTTTTCACCTTTTATTTCACACCTCTCCATTTCTTTCAATCTCTGTTTGATTTCTATTTATCTTCTTGTTTCTTTCGCCATTTAACTGTGTATAAGGGGCACATGCTCCCGTGCTCCCATGCCTCTTCTTTCTGACATCACCAGTGAGTCTGATACGAGACCTAGATCAGTCAACCAACTCTCTTCGTTCTTGAGGGGATGTAAAACGCCCTCATGATCAATTTTAAAAACGTGTACCCCACCTCCTGGTGAACATTGATGGGTTGTCGTCAGCTTTCTTCTTCTTCTCTCAGTCTTCTACTTCTCTTCTCCTTCTCCCTTTCCTCATTTTTCTTTACCTTCTGCTTTCTCCTTTTCTTCTTCTCCCTTTTCTCCTCCTCCTCCTTCTCCTTCTTCTCCTTCTTCTTCTCTTTATTCTTTTACTTACCGTTTTCTTCTTCTTTTTTTTGTTTTGTTTTTAGCCTTGTTGTTGTTGTTTCTAGTTTTTGCTGGGCTGTTGCTATTGGACATCGATCCCTCGTTTTGTTATAGTTCCCCTGAGTAAACTGTATACTACCTCCTCCTCCTCCCCTCCTCCTCCTCCTCCTCCTTCTTCTTCTTCTTCTTCTTCTTCTTCTTCTTCTTCTTCTAGCTCTTCTTCTTCTTCTTCTTCTTCTCCTTCTTCTTCTCTTTATTCTTTTACTTACCGTTTCTTTCTTCTTTTTTTGGTTTTGTTTTTAGCCTTGTTGTTGCTGTTGCTATTGGACATCGATCCCTCGTTTTTTTTATAGTTCCCCTGAGTAAACTGTATAATACGCACGCTATGTACATCTTCAATTTGAATACGATCAAATAAGTAGCTCTTCATCGCTTGGATCTAACTTCTCATTGTTCTTCATTTTCTTTCAATGATGCAATCTAAATAAAGATATCCCTTTCATTCTCACACCCTTTCCTCTCTAATCCGAACGTTAAACGAAAATATCGACGATTAGACAGCTACGCCACTTGAGGTGTCAGAACTTCAATAAATTCTATTCACCTACAAGAAACAGAACGTTTTTATATCTATTGATCTCTTCGACGTATAAGACGTCATTGCGTTGTATTAGCTTTGTGACAGTAAATTGATCTTGTAAGAGGATAATGAAATACATTATACAGCTCTTTGGATTTTCATCTTTTTCGGGATTACTGGAGCGTTATCTTCGTGTACTAAGACTTTTAGTGTTGTTCATGTCTTTCCTCTCATTTGTGGGCAAAGTTTCAAATGGGCAAAATCTCAATTTTCATAACGGACCTCCTTACCCACATCTCCCTCCCCCTTCCTGCCCTGCCCTCCCCTCTCTATTTTATCAGCTTGTTTTCTTCTTTGGGAGAGGGGGTTTGGGCTACAAAATAGGTGTTAGTTCTTTAAAATTCTTTTTATCTTTTCCTGAACGGCTGTTTATTCATAGGCGGATTCACGGCGATTCAGAAAAAAGTATTTGTTCATTAAATATTCGAAACGCATTTACTGGCAAAATTTCATAAAGAGAACTTTTTTTTATTTGCTGGACCTATATCAAAAGAGGTGAAGTTGATATATGTGGAAATGGTGATCATTTTCATATTTGTAATATCTTGTATATATTCACACAATGTATTACAATCCACAAGTAATATTCATGGCACGCTAGTATATGTTTACAAGTAACACAATTCTATATTGAGGCATATCGACCGCATTACTTCCGTTAACATGTTTTAATGTAAGCCGGTCGGTGATTACACATTTTACATCACGTCATGAAATCGATCTCTATTTTTATTTTCATTTGGAGAAATAAAAGAGAAGAGAGGAAAATAAAATGTTTTGCCCCGAAGCAAAACGGGGGGGGGGGGGAGGGGGGAGGGGGGGGGGGTCTGACGGTCGCCATGGGGACCTGACTTGGCGCAGTCGACTCAGTGGGGGTAGTCCCTTTTTGGATATTTCCTGTGGGCGTCGACTGAAGGAGCCCCTTCTTCCCATCTCTTTCTCTTTCTCTCTTTTTCAGACACACATACAAATACACCACTTGTTTGGCTCTCCTTTTTTCATATTGTCGATGTCTCTTTGCCAATCTGTCTCTAGCTGTGTCTGCACCCCCCTCTCTCTCTCTCTCTCTTTCTACTTCTCTCTCTCTCCCTCCTTCTCTCTCTGTCTACCTCCCTCCACTCCTTTTTCTCATGTCTCTCGTGCTTACTGCAGTACGATTATAAACTCTTCCTTTTAAAACGATGATTTAAAAAATAATAACATGGACCTAAATCCATCAATATTTACGGTAATTACCTCATCCACACACCTCATCCCATAGAAAATATCCCTACCAGCTATGCCCCTCAGTGGAACTTTGTTTAATTTGGTATGACGATAGCATCAATGTATATTATATGGCTTCATTCATTACTATAACTCGCACATGCGCACAATGAAGGCAAATATCGATGATTAGCAACAGCTTATTATATATGAAGTAGTCATAATGGGCCTATAACACCCTCCTCTATAGATGCATTCGATCATAGTTACGTTGACTCGACTCATTGGTGGATTTCTTATTGGAATATACGAGTGCATGTGAATTTTATCAACGTTCTTTCACGAGTGTTGCTGCTTTGGTATTAGTATTTCTTAAGAGAGTGTGAAGGATTCGATTTGAATTAAGCAATGGGTGAGTTGTGACTGATCTAGTAATTCATTAGGTCGATTGAATTAACCGTTGAATTATCATCACCATCATCATCATCATCATCACCACCATCATCACCATCATCATCACCATCATCATCATCATCATCACCATCATCACCATCATCACCACCATCATCATCATCATCATCACCATCATCACCACCATCATCACCATCATCACCATCATCATCTTCAAAATAATAATCATCACCACTATCATCATTATCAGCACCATCAACAAAAAGCCTCGTCAATGACAAATCACAAATGATGATGAAACGGAAAATGTTATAATTGTTCATAAAAAAAGTAAATTATTATCTAATTACGAGATTACAGGGATGAAACAATGATAATCATTGTTGGAAGAAGACAAAAACAAGGCCCTGATTCAATTTCAAATATTTAGAATAGTCTCATCAGATATTAGCTTCTTTGTTTTCAGCTTATCAAGTTCATTTTTTTTTTATCTGAGCAATATTTGATTCTTTGACTGCCATTTACGAACATTATAGATAACTCTGTGCCATTTACGAAGAATGCTATTTCATTTAGTAGCCTTCGTTTGCTGATAAGTTTATTCATTATCTTGTTCGAAGTGCAAATAATTATGGAGCATTATAAGGACCAAAGATCACTCATCATACATCATATTTATCAACCTGATCAAATAATGACTATTATCCTCAATTAGGGATCCGGTTGTTATCATTTTAATAGCACGATGTAACTGTGTATAGGGATACGAAGAGAAAGGGAGCTATAGGGCTATAGCCCCCCTACTGAGGAGTTTGAAATGTCCAATATTCGGGTAAACGTATTATAGAGCCATATATTTCTTTGATATTTTGCTATCTTATCTCATCAGGGTACAAATAAAAAATGGAAAAATCTGCTAGATCGCTCTCAGAATTTCTAAAATGGAAAGTTGAATTAGGGATAAGAACAAGCGTCCTTCATTTCTGGGAACACTGGGCCCTTTCGCCTACGGTAAAATATGAAGGAAAACAAATATTGAGCGTGCCCTCGAGAAGATACGTACATTTCGGCTACATAATTAGCTATAGAGATGAAAATCTGAATCTTATAGACCTATCGAAATGTTAATTCTACGTGTACATGAATGTTTGTCACTAAGAGATCTTGATTTGGCTTCATTATATACATAGCTTCCCTTTTAACTTGTGATTACATCTAGTCATAGGAATGATGATATGATATATGACGATAAATGTGGCATGTGATCACATATATAGAAAAGCGTGCCTTTTCAAAGTGTCAAATCAAAATTTATAATCAGCTACAAAGACTGTTTAAACTCTAAAGTTTCACTATTAAAAACGGATGTCTCCTGTCCAAAATATTGCATATCTACCTTCTTCTTTTTTTTTTACATGCGTGCTAAAAATATATGAAAAATGTGTAAGTTATTTACTTTCATTATTCATATTAATATGAGTGAGTTACTTATCACTCGATTACTTCTAAGTTTATAAACATGCATATGAGAGGCTTGTTGCTAAAACACAGCGCCGATCACCATCTTAAGCGCTTCTCAAGTACGTACAGAATTATTAAAAACAAGTCTTGAGCAAAATCTTATAAACCACGAAGCAATTTATTCAGACAATAGAAATCAATCAAAAGGCACAGGACAGTTTCTTTGTTCCCGTTTAGGATTCGAGTATCTTTCGTAGATCGATAAAGGGATGAATAAGTTTTTGTCCAGCACTTAGTAGCGAGGTTGTGATGGTTCTATATATACGAAGCGTGTACGTTATAGAGGTGTCGAGATGGTTCAGTTTTGACTCGTTCTTGGGAATATTGATTTCACGTGCATGGTTTCATATATGTCATATTGTAATCAACAACCTAATGTTTGTGACTTCGGGTGGACGTAATGAAAGTTGAGACGACATTTACACCTGATGTCCAATATGCTTAACCATATGTTAACTGACAAAGTGAAAGACTTATTGTTTTGTTTTATATACAACACATGCTCCCAGCGACAATGCTCCGCGCGGTCATACCCTATTTCCTTTACCATCTTCAAATCGTGACTATATACTATCGTAACCCAAACCTCAACCCTACAAACCTAATATACAACCCACTTGCAAAGCTAACCCTAATCCTTTATCTTTGCCGGGGAAAATGTCTGCCAATTAACAATAAGGTTATCTTGTACACGACACTATTTTGGGGTAACACAAAATAACTCTGTTTTAAGCTTAGGAATGCCTATTTCTCGGAGAGTATAGTGTAATATTGACTTTATTGTAGTTGTAATTGTTGGGATAAATGTGGGGTAGTTGTTTTCTTAGAGTACTGTTATCCCGGGTGATGATCGACAGTGGTGCTAGTCAGAGGACAGAGGTGGCTACTGCTAGTTCAGGGACCCGTTTCACAAAGCATTTTTTTAATGACAAATTTGCTGATAACCAATCAGAAGCAAGGATTTCAGTAGCTTATAACAAAAACTGTCACTTGTCACTGATGACAAGTTCTGCGAAACGCCCCCCGGATTCGCAAAACATCTTGGATGGATGACTGCTAAAACTGGAATACTTTTATTCCTCATAAGATTACATATATTTATTTGACACCTTATTTTTTCAGAAGACCAATTCGACGAAAAGATGACAAACGCGGACTACCAGGCGCTTCTCTTTTCTCGAGATCGTCTTTCTCTACTGCAGAAAGGACTGACAGCTGTGATGAACGCTATGCAAGGTGTGCTGGCTGTACAAGACGATCTAGCATCATCAGGAATGATGTCTATTAAAGCCAAAGAACATGCTAAGCAACTTGAACAGATCGTGAGTATAGATGACGGGAATGCAGGACAATTGGAAATACGGGATAGTGAGCTCTTCAGCACAATTACATAAAAACAGAAAATTACAAGAAACAATGCTAATTCATTGACAATCATTAAATTAATGAGGTAATAATGCTAAAATGGACAAAGAAAAAGGATGGAATGGTCGGTTTATGGATGCAGGTATATAGATGAACAAATATGAGGTTGAACCAATGTAGTGTGAACAATGACAATGAAAGGATAATCATAGTAATGATAATAATTAGAAATGAAAAGATGAGGAAAGGAAGAAATGAACAAATAAATAAACGAAATGAAGAAATTAAGTCTTATTTTAGGGTAAGATCAGGGGGGTGTTTCACAAAGACTAAGTTTGACTTTAAGTTGGACTTAACTATGGAAGGCATTCATGCCACCGGTTGCTCTCACCATTGGTCTCTCAATTATGATCGTTAAATAATAATTTTTCCTTCAATGATGTTAACTTCAACTATCAACACTGGTATATTCTGTAGAAATGTGACCACGATTTGTACGTCCCTTGAGAGAACGATGCCATTAAAATTAATGGTGAGGGCAAATAGTGGCATGAACGGCCTGCCATAGTTAAGTCCAACTTAAAGTCAATCTTAGTTTTTGAGAAACACTCCCCTGGAACGCTTACTTTGTAAAGATAACATTTAAATACAACGGTCTCTATTTCTTTCGACTTAAAAGGATAACAGGTGATTGAAAAAGGATGAAAGTGCGTCCCATTTGGCAGGTGAGTCTATACTTGAATCAACATTTTCTTTAAAAGTAATATCATGAAATCTTTCTCACAAACAGGATAAAGATTGTTGGGAAAGGATAAGAGTTGAACTCCTCGATGTTTACAAGTCCTTCCAGAAGAGAGCATCTCACCATCATCCAGGAGTTGAGATCAATGGTAATGACCTAGCTGCGGACCATAGCAAGCAGTCTGCTGCTGAATGTCTGCTCGGGCTTACAGAGCGGATGGACGAGGTCAAGAAGGGACTCGATACGAGGTTAAAGGTAAATGTCAATAAGGGAGGATCCAAGAGTTCTGTGAGGGGGGGGGGGGGGAGGGGGTTATGAAAAATCTCTGAAAAATAAGGAGGAAATGTCACATTTTCGAGTGTCTCAGCTTTTGGCCGTTCTAGGTCTAGAAGTTAAACGAACACAATGGAGAGAGGCACATTTTTTTTTTAAAATTATTATCTCGGATTGGGTTTTAAAAAAAAGGGGGGGGGGGATAGGAAAGCTGATCCCCTCCCCCAATATATTGATATACATTACCCTGGCAAATCTATGTTTAGTCTAGGAGAACTATCTTTTTTTCTTGATCAAAATATTATTACAAAATATATGATGATTTCATTTTATATTTCTTTTCAGGTGACGGCCAAACGAGAAGAAAATATGATAAAGGAGGTGAAATTATTACAAGGTATGAAAAAAGAAACTAATATCCAGTATTTTTCTCTCTCTCTCTCTCTCTCTCTCTCTCTCTCTCCCTCTCTATCTCTCTCTCTCTCTCTCTCCCTCCCTCTCTCTCTTTCTCTCTTTCTCTTCTTTCCCTTCTCTTTTTTTCTTCCCCATCACCCATCTCCGTCCTTCCCAACTCCACGTCTCTCCTTTAAAAATTATGATAATAGTACAATTAAGAAAATAAAAACGTTACAAAACTTCTGTGTGTGAAGGACAGCGACTGCGTTTAGGGTGATGACAAGAAGAACAATATTTGGGAAACTTTCTAGAGTAAAATAATGATCGTTATGTGGCAATCTATTTTCTTTTCAGAACAACTTTATGACGAAAGACAGCAGAGCGTAGAACTGAAGTGGAAAGCTCAAGAAGCCACAGAAAATGCAGGAAAATACACAGTACCCGTCTTACAAAAACAGCTCCAAGAAAAACAAGAAGAAATTTCACAGTAAGAAAAAATACCTTAGATCAACATTTTTTTTAATTGGATAAAAAAAAGCTTTGCCGCAATGTATTGAATTTGGTATGAAGCTCTACCAGGGGCGGGGGGGGGGGCGGTGTCATGCGAGGGACGAGGGAGCATAGTGAACGAGAGGGGCGAAGGTACATGATGACTGTTCCAAGTGACTACCCCCTCATATGTTTTTGAAGTTTTGTTGTATTAAAAAATGACATTTCTTAGCAAAACTATAGTATAAAAACAAGCAACATACATTTTGCATACTTTACTTTTTCTTTGCCGATAATTAGTGTGCAGTCTAAAGGATCTTAAATGTTTAGTAAATACATTTAAGTTAGTAGGGAGCTTCGGCATGGATAGGATTTCTATTTCCCACTCTAGGCCTCTGTCATGTACATGTATATTAATATCGCTTTGGGAGTTGATATGACAAATATATAGACTATGTGGTAGTGAACTATTAAAACCAACCAATATTACGGAATACCTGTAACATGCAAAATGACACTTTTGCCCCCCCCCCAAACAAAATACCCAACAACAACAAAAACAAAAAACGACTGGCTTTACATTTCTATAACTCTTAATCTTGTAAACATACAGTGTAAGATGTGCTTACGTGATACCAACAGAATATAGATTTTCTACAATATTTACTTATATATATGTTAAAGGATATTATGCGAGCGAAAAGATTTCTGCATTTTTATTAGTCTAAATGCTGCACTCTTGGGCCCTCCAGAGCCTAAAAGTGTGATGCAGTCTTTATTCAGTATTTGCTATACATGTTTTGTTGCACTTTTTCAAATTTTCCGGGGTGATGATCCCCCCTAAAAAATTGAGGGGAGGGGACGTGTCCCCCTCCCCCATCCCCTTGGATCGCCACCCCTGATCTCTACTAAAATAATTTCACTGCTGTATACTAGAATGATATATTCGTCTTTAAAGAAACATATTACAGTGTTCATTGCACTGTGAAAATAAACTCAGAGTTGCATATTATTTAGCATTGACTTGGTATGGTATACAAAATTTTCAAATGTTAATGACAGCAACGGAGCATGGATGATATGAATAAAAAGACATTTACAAATTCACTGATTTCCCTCATTGTGTCACTAAAGTAATGTATCTATATTCTAATATTAGATAGAGGAGCGCGGTTAAGGGCATAGGTTCCGGTTCAATTTTTATATTTTTATATTTGTTTAAAAACTTGATAGGTATATTGTATGATTGTCAACAAAGTGAACAAATAGACCCCTCCCCCCTCCCCCCGAGCCATTATCGCATAATAATTCTGTTCTTGATTCCTATTTCTAAAGATTAAAACGGAACGGCACTGTTCAACTTTGGGATAAGGAGAAGACAAAGCTTATGGAAAGCTCCAAACAGCGTGAAGAGAAACTTACCAAAGAATTAGCAGATACACAGAAGAGATTTGAAGACATGAAACAGAAATTGACCGTAAAATTACGAGTGAGTATATCCAACCTTCGTAGCTCCCAATTTGAATCATATTTATTTTAAAAAAAATCTGTATAGATCATTAGCGTGATCTTGAATATTTGGGTGTTAACAAAAAGCGCACATGCCTATCTAAGTACTCTGATCCGGTTTCTCAAATTGAAATGCGAGCTTCTTTTTTGTTGATGACAAGGATTTTAAACCTGGTAACATTAATATTGTATAATTTTTCAATGTGACCAGGGGAAAGAAAATCTCAAAAATTTACATTTAGTTTATGATCAAAATCAATGCATCCGTAGTAAACCTCTGTTCAATAAATGGCTTATAAAGAAAGTAAGAAATTAGCAATAGAAATGGACCACAGTGTTTGTTTCATTGATTATTATTTATTTGTCCTTATATACATCCTGCTCCGTTCTCACATAATATAATAAGATAAGATAAGATATTTATTCGTCTTTCTTTCAAATGACATATAGAGCATAACATTGGATCATTACACATTTACAATGCAAAATAACAAATTATGGCAATGATAAAAACAAAGTTAACTAAAAGAAAGACGAGGAAACCCTGGTAAAAGCAGAGCTTGTAATTATTAGGGTCCCCTCTGAGCCGGATAAACATGATGAATAGATATGTGTGACTACCTAAGAATACAATAGGGAAAAGGGGGTATAAAAACAAGAAGTGTACACACACAACAACAACAAAACGAGAGACGAGACTAGACAAGACGGGAGAAAAGAGAAAGTATGAGAAATATTATATATAATAATATATAATATATAATAGTATATATAATGTATAATATATAATATATATAATATATATAATATATCTGCTGGTTTGTTCTTTTAGGAATCCGAAGAGAAACTGAAAATACAGAAGATGAAAGACGTCCTCGATAAGAAAATCATCAACAAAAACGGTATGTATTTATCAAAATTCAAGAAGATTAAAACATATCACCTTATCGCAGTTTTACATCATACATTATAATCATAATTGTGAAACCTTCTTTAGACGTTTCAACTGCAAACTTTTGGTTGTTGTGTCATCCAATCTACAAACATTGTACTGCAATAATTTAACCATCAATGTTTGGTTCATTCATTCATCCATTCATTCATTCATTCACGATGTTCTCCTAACTCATTTGCATTCATCCTCACATGAATTATCATTTACCTTATTGAAAATCTTACCAATAAAATGTGTCATGTTCGTAAACAGCAATCTTGAGTTCTAATAACCTCGGGAATAGATCTCACATAATCAATTGAAATTTGGTCTGCATGTTCGATACTATATGCTCTGCAAAACAGTTTGGAAAAATAATGGAAAGTGGCGTAGTAATAACTAAATAAAGATAAGGAAAGCAAGCTATAGTCCCGACTCACGTTGTGCTTTCAGTGAATGTGATTTGCTGCAAGTTTATGTCGATTCCAAGTTTGCTAATTAAAACAAACCATCTCATGCATAGTAAATATAATTAGAATTCAATAAAACCATTCAAAAAATTCCTAAATCAATGCTATGAGAATTATGTTGATGCAAGAGCACCATTTGGAGTAATATAAAGTAAGGATATTAATTTGTTGTTATGATGAATATGCCTACTTTTTTAAAAATTGGATTTCCCTAAGAAGCTTTAAATGATGAATTATAATTGGCTAGTTAGCAAAAATCTGTTTGATGGCTTTACTGACTGCTTAAAAGTTTGATTAAAAAAAGTCTTATAATTTTTTTTATTTTTTTTTATTTTTATTTTTTATATATATTTTTTTAAATATATATATATTTTTTTTCTTCAAATAAATGTTAAATAGGGAAGGAATAAATACGTATTGTGTTCAGTTTTCAATCATATTTTGGTTTAATGAAATTCTAACCAATCATCAGTTTTCAATGACATTTGCCATCCGTTCGATTTAACCAATCACCAAACTTTAATTTCAATTCCAACCCAACTAGTTTCCAAATCAATGGCATCAATTAAATCATCGGCATCCGACAAGATTCGTCATGAAGGCAGGTTACACCTTAGGTGTTGGTGTTAGTGTCTGGTGTTTAGATTGGTGTCTAGTATTAGAAAAGAGTGTAATCCCATTCGGTGCTTTCATCATAGAGGCACCGCTGCAAAATGTTAGTAATTTTGCAGTGGTGTATCTGTGTTTAAAATGACGTCACATGATAATAGGAATGCACCTTTCAGGATTCCAGTCTAATTACCCGTCTATTTGAAATCTAGCACTGAACACCAAACACCTTGTCGGGTGATTCAAATTTTACACCCTTTTCTTGGTGTTATCTATCCGTTCTTGTATGAACTATATCTACATCTATATTTTCAGACCTTATCACGGAGGCCTATACTATAGAATATTTTCTTTTCAGATTTCTGTTAGTATTTTAGTGGTGATCTAAGCTATCTTTAGCTCGTGTTGTTGTCCAATTGATATTTGAACTTGGATATGTTGTTATACATGTAGTTTAGTTTTGTTGATTTGTAGTGACAATATGAGGAGAGTGGGGAGGGAGAAGGAGAGAATGGGACATAAATTATAGAGGGGAGTAAAAGATAAAGAGAGAGAGAGAGAGAGAGAGAGAGGGGGAGAGAGAGAGAGAGAGGGGATATAGACTGAGGGAGATGGAGAAGGGCTGGGGGAGTTGAAAGCGAGTAATAGAGATCTGATATTGGTTAGTGACATACAATATAACATAAAGGTCACACGTATAGATATATCGAAAAGTATATAGAACAGACATAGATTATACATGTAGATAAACAGAATAGAAAGAGATTTAGAAGAGACAATAGGAATCTGACAGCCTTTGTGACTTTCAGTCTTTAGCACTTTAGTATGTATATCTGATCATTACATTTTGATAATATATGTTTATTTCAGTTTCTTATCTTTCATTTTGTATAGCATAGCAATCTTCAGAGGTCGACCTTTTCTGCCTTTACACCATTTTTATTCTCTCTTATTTGAAAGTTCCTTTTTCATTTTGCACGTTTACCTCAATAAAGTATCACCATGCAGATTATTTAGGATACTTTTTGTTATTGTGGAGCATGCTGGCTGTCACATATTATAATAAATGTTGAGCTAAGAGAGTGTGTCGCACGCTCACTACTGTCATTCTAACTACTTTGTCGTATCATAATACTTTGTGTTTATTTAGATGTTTTCCTCTGCTTGGTGTGTGTTCTTATACACCGTTGTCTAGATCTTTTCCTAATTTTAATGATCAACTTATTAGTAATACTTTATATTGTAATTAGTTCTCATTAATATGTTTAGTGATTATTATTTCATGTGTATTATCTTCCTTTCGTCGTCTTGACAAATTGACAGGCTGATTTGTGATTAGTTTTAACAAATTCTGTGTTTCTTTATTTAGTTTTTTTAATGAAATTTTTGCTGTCATTGATATATTTATAATTGTCCTTTATTACGCCTCTATAACCCTCACAAATGAAATCATAGCCATATTTCTTTTTTTAAGGTATTCGTGGCATCTTAGTTTCTTTAAAATGTACGAAGATAATATTAGTAACAACAATTTATGATGATGTGGATAGATTCATAAAATCATTTTTGAAACAATTCCATTTATGGTTTATAAAGTTTCGATAAACAGAATAAAAGTCATAAGGAAATTTTTGATCAAACCAATCCCTGATCATAAAATTCGACATGGTAATTATTGACAGATATTGGATATCAAATCAACGCATTTTTACAGGGTACTTGTTAGGCGTAGCTGTCCCTCAGGCTTAAACAGATCATAGAGAATGGTAAAAGTATGTATTTACATAAATGTAAATATTAACTGTGTTTTAAATAATTTACTTCCTAGAATTGGAGTTAGAGATCGAAGGATTGAAAAGAAAGATCTACTCTAAGGAGAAGGACGTGGCTCGTATTGAAGAAGAGATTATCAACCAACAAAGATTGGCTGTCGGCTGCTTTAAAGGCATCCAGAAAGATTTCAAGTAAGTTGAAAGATTGATATATATATCATCATCAACTTGATACCATAGGTTCAAATGATGATGTTGATGATGATGATAGTGGTTGTCGGCTACCTCAAAAGTGTCCAGAAAGATTTACATGAGCATTGATAAGTGAGTTTGAAGATTAATAATGATACTTATTAAATTTTTGTCGCTGCTTTTAAGGCAATTGAGAAGGATCTTACGTGAGGTTGAACATTATGTATCAGTAAGATGACGTCAATGATGATGAGAATCATTAGTGGTAACTTACCTTTTCAGGTATGCATGAAGACTTTAAAAATGTTTGAAGCCAGTTAAAGAGAGAAGAAAAAAAGATAGAAAGAAAAGTAAAAAGGGGGAAGAAAATGTGAGAAGGAAATGGTAAGAATTCATCCCATACCTTTCCCTCATTTTTGAAAATGTTTTCATGACAAGTTTCTCGTTAGGTTGCAAAATAATACGGAAGCATACCATTGAATGCTTCAACAGACACATTTCTCGTGTCCACCCCCCCCCCCCCCCCCGGCAGAAAGCGGGTGATCCCATGTTACTCCCCATTACAAACTGTGAACTCGTCTTTTGTTTACATATATAAATGTATGATTTTTGTCTTTAAAAAACGTGGGAATACTATGAACTTTAAACATATAATGCTATATAATTATGTTTCTGTCAAGAACAGAATAAACAAACAAAAGAGGGCGGATGCTAAGAGATTGAATTCTGACTTTGAACTTTGCATTTAGAATCCTATGTACCCGCCAAGAACAGAACAAGTATAAGAAGGTTGATGCTAAGAGATTTAAGAAGATACTCAACGCTATCTGTATCGGAGCTAAGGATGGTCGACTCGACATCACCAAGGCAGATCTACCTCTCCAATACATCGCCTTACCAGAGGTAAGTTTAAAGATAAAGTTGAGTTCTTGTCTTTGTGCACTCTGCTCAAATTAGTATTCAACTAAAGAGTTACAACTTCAAAACATTTTGTGGAAATAAATTTTGTATGCAAAACGTCATATACCTAAAACATATATAGGCCTAGTTTGAAATGTCTCACTTCATTTGAGTTAGATCAATCTATTTTACCGTTAAGGTATAGGGAAAGACACGTTGTAGAATCGGTCAGAAAAGGTCGATCATCTAGCATATTAGTATCGGTGTGTGCTGCAAGGTTCTTGAATCATCAAAATGATAAGAAATTTGGTCCAGTCTTGGCAAAGTTACAAGCACTGACACAGAAAGAAAGATGTATATGGGACCACGCGATATCCATCCAGTACGGATAGATATAATAATATACATTTTATTAGTGAGCGGTTTCCCGACATTTCATTTCATTTTTTGAGAGGGGGGCGTTTCCAAAACTGGTTTATACCTTTAATATGTGAAAAGTGTGCATCGAGAAGGTTATTGCATGAAGTGTTTTATATATATATCTCTATATATATATATTTAAAGTCATGCAATCTGTATTTTTATTTTTTTCTCCTTCATGCAGGATCTCACGGGTCACCCCATCAAGAGGAGTTCGGGCAAAGCGCTGTAAGTGAGAGCTTTGGCTCGCTAGATGTGATGAGGAGGAATAATAATAACAATAATAACAATAATAACAATAATAACAATAATAACAATAATAATAATGTTAATAATAATAATAATGAGTGATAATGATAATGATAATAATGAAAATTATATATTATTTATTACGCACACATATCCGTAATCTTTGATCGAGGCGCGACAAAAATGAATCTCCAAATTACGTAAAGAACAGTTCGACAGGTAATCTTTATATACTGTATGTTAGGTACTGTTTATGTGAAACAGGTAATTCAATTATTTAAAATTGAATAGGAATTATTAGATCTTTCAAATAACAATGTTTCGACATTTTAAAAGAAAACACGATTGAACCATGCAGACCGGTGAACCCATAGTTCGATCTCATAAAGGAGACGCGATAGCTCAGTCGGTAGAACAGTGGTCTCGTAATCCGGTGACCCGGGTTCGAAACTAGTTCGAAACTAGTGCCCTTAGGTAAGGCATTAATCCTCATTACCAGGTCCCTTGGAGAGGACCTAAAGCCATCGGCCGTCTGGTTGCTTACTTACAAGCATTTATGCTTTCTTAGCAGTCAGGTCAAATAACCACCACCACCATAATCGTGTCTCGGTGGTCAGAAATATCGTTATGGAAATGGAAGGTCCATGATTCGATAGTCAGTGCATATAATGGTGCCCTAAATGAATAAATAGTCTTTTCTCCGTGTCCTATAACATACCCGATCTTGCTGTCAGCATGGTCAGTGTTTAGGAAATATATTAGAAAACGGTTAGTACTTGGGCCCTATATACAGCTATTTTCCTATAGCACCCATGTTATTTCGAAAGACTTTCAGCTCGCCGATGCTATCAAACAAAAACCTTTATATTTTCCTGAAACATTGCGGGCCGCAGATTGTTTTTCTTGTCTTTGTCAACCTTGTAGTGCGACAAACTGACTCAACACTTACCACCCCAATGGCTGCATTATGAATGCTCCGTATATATATTTTGCCCCTTGCCCAGAACCCTAACATGGATTGGTGCCCCTACCCACTAGGCCCCGGCCCGGGCACGAAAAGAAAAGAAGGCTGAATATGTCACGAGTTCACCTCCTTTAATACATACCAAATTGTTCATACCTTCTATGTCCAAAATTATTCTTCCTAACCTACAGGGTCTCGAAGCAGGACATCCGACATCACCTGAGCCCTGTAGGTAACGAGGCATCATCACCGCCATCATCGCCGGACGCGAGCCCGTCATCGAGCCCCAAGTCGTCGAAAAAGAACACGACGAACGGTGGTGAGCGGAAACTAGAGCCGATAGACGGATCAGAGGAGAATGAGAAGGAAGAGGCCAAGGATGTGATGGAAGAAGACCCGGGCATGGCATTCAGGAAAGCTACTAATGTCAGGAAACGAAGAGAGTCGAGAGCATCGTTAACGTTTCAACATGTTCGTAAGTACTTTTTTTTAAATTTTGTTTGTTTTTATGGACACTGTGTAGGAGGAGGGGTGTTCCCACGGGAAGACCAACTCTTTCTATAACTTTTAAAAGCCTTTCAGTGCTGATTTGAATTAAGGTCGTCATTTTGAGTGAAACGTCCTATGGCATTTCAGCCCCCTTTCTGACAATCCTAGCTTCACCCCTGCGTAAACAAGCGTTCCAAAGGGTGTACATTATGAAAAACGTATTTGATCCATCTCTTAATTTCTAAACTCGTTTAAAACTCTTTTTAAACTTCATATCCAGGCATGGTTATGAAATATACCCATTTCGAGAAAACAATTTTAACAATTATACATCCGCCCCTTTGCAAACAAAATGTAAAATTAGCCTATACTTAGTTTGCATGACATAATGATAAAAATAATAATAGTTCGTCCTTATATAGCGCATTTCAGGACCGCAGGCCCTCTCAATGCGCTTTTACAGATATATATTTTTACCCCGGTCATCGGATTCATGCTTACCTGCACACAATGTATGCACATTCTCCACTCCCTGGGGAGCATTCCAGCCAGTCGCTGATAATAATGGTATTGGATTCATTTATTTATTTGCAGCACATCCAGACTTAGTCGACTTTAGCAATGCCCATCTGGACATCGAAGTTGCATTAAAACAATTTCCAGAGCTAACCGAAACACAGGTAAGATCAATGTCATATTTTTGCTAATTTCGTAACGTTTTGGTCAGTTCGGCTGGTACGAAAACCTTTATGATATAAATTGAAACGTTTTGCCTTTATACTGAGACTGATTTTTGTTTAATTGCATCGAAAACGGTTGCCGTCGTTTTAGTCTTCTATTGAACGTTCTGTTTTATTTCAATGAAACAGTCACGCAATCATTCTATCAATATTTAAGCAAAACAATAAAGTATGCTGTGACATCTTGCATTAAAATGGTCTGTCATAGATGTAAGCGCGCGGGGGATAAAAGTAACGTTTCAGATTCTTTACAACTTATATTATACATTTTCTTTTTTTTCTCCTTCTATTTGTGACTATGTCCAGATCAAGGACCATTATGATCAATTCAGACGGTATGATACGAGTGGTGATCTTTTACTGGACTTCACGGAAGTGGTTCGAGCTATTCAGTCTACCGTTGGGAACTTTTATTCTCCTGCCCAAGTCAAGGTAAGCAGATCCAGCCATGGGCTCATCAAGAAATGTGTTAGAAAAGGATGGTCACTTACGAAAAATCTGTACCAAGCAAAAACAGCCACAACAAAAATTATCCCCCCCCCCCGTGTTTGTTTGTTTAGGGGGGGCTAAAATATATTTGGAAGAGGGACACTTTTTTCTGTTTTCTGTATTTTTTTTTTTTATTTTTTTTTTTTTGGGGGGGGGGTTCTTTCGAGAGTAGAAACAACCCCACACAGACAGGGTTGTAAAGGGGGAGGGGCATATGCCCCGGGCGCCCCCTCGATCTCCCTCGTGAAGGTCCTTCGACACCATCGCAAATACAAACGACTAAACAGAGAAATGGAAAGCAGGGCTTGGAATAAACTTAATAAACTTATTAAACCAATTATGAAAGGAATAAAACGTTCTATATCATTGTTTCCCATGCTGACAACTGATATATATCTTTTATTTTTTTCTTTATTTGAACAGGAAGCGATGGGTGAGATTGATAGTGATAATAATGATACTGTGGATTTCTCCGAGTATCTCACCATTGCGCTCATGGTCACGAACAAACGAGGCAGGTCCGAAGTCTTCCGAAGTGGAATCGTCAAACATGGCGGACAGTCGGTTTCAAAACTATGTGTCATTCAATGATGTTCTTGTCTATCAATTATTTTCTTATTTATTATCTTGATTATTTTATTTAAAGTTCGATCTCTTATGTGAAAAAATATAACCTTTAAAGCAGTTGCTATAAATGAAAGTTTGGAAATCAGAGAAACAGATTTTTGAAAAGTTTGCCATCGAATAAGAGATTTATTATTTTTAAAGATGAGTTCACTATAAATCATGCATATTTTCGAATAGGCCAATTGGTTAATGGCATTCTGATGTACTTTTTAACAGCCCTACCATTTTTGCTCCTACACACGGAATCACTCAAATATATATATATATATATTTGTTTTTAAAATATTTTCTTTTAGCAGAGCAGGATAAATGTAAAACATATAAATATCCTATCCATCAATTTTGTGAACAGTCCAAGGAGCGAAAAGAAATGTATACTTTAGTATCCAGTGATTTTAGTTTCGGCTTCAATTTGAGCTATTTACTTATAAAGTGAGTACAGGTGTACAATTATATAAAGCATGATAATGGAACAGATTCGTTTCTAAATGCTTCATTGTCTGATGACCAATTTAACAGAATTAGATTTACATAATTATATTTAGTGATCTCATCTAGGATAAGCAGATGGTATAAGTTATTAGGTCTCATCATGACCATTATCAGTATTGGACGATTTGTACAAAACATTTTTTTCTTCAAATATGTGCCTTGTTTTTATATTCCACTCGCCAACTTTCACTATGTTATAAGACGAATATGAGTTCTGAACTGAGCGATAGTTTGCTTCCAGATAGTAAACGTTGTTATATCACTGTCCTTAAAAAAATACAACATGAAGGAATTCAAACGGATTCTTACATGTTGTTATTTGTATCTTGTTTTCAACGAGCGTTTGTTATATATGTGCTTGTTATAATGCGGGGCAACTGTACCTCTTTTATAAGCCAGTACAAGACAAAGTGGGTTGAAAGTAGGTCGAGTCCGGACCGGAGGACCTGGATCGACTTGACCCAGTAAGTCAGAGATCGCGATACACTAGCAGGGAGGAGAGAGGGGTGCGAGACGGGTGCAAGAGGAGTGCAAGAAAGGCCAGTGCCAGAGGGGCTCTAGGGCATATGGCACCCTTATTTAGTTTAGGGAATGTGGAAATTGCCTTCTGGCATCGCTCTTATCCTAAAAGATATTTTGCCAAAATAAATTCAGAGAAATTCACCTTGATTTGTTATACTTCCCCCATTCCTCGTTTGAAAATTATGTTTTTTGTTAATGCAGATTTAATCAGAATAGTTGAATTGTTACTGTTATCTCAGAGGCTCATTTACCGTATATGTATGCGTAGTAAGAATTGCAAGTATTTTTTGGGTTTAAATATAATTTGTTGATTTACATTTTTATATGTAAATAAAGTAAATAAAGTATTATTAAATGAAGCTATATAGACCCTACGTCCCAAAGTATATTGATGTAATTATTAAGTTTAAACAAAAAAGTGTTTGGAGAGCGTTGATAAATAGGGAGAGAGAGAGAGAGAGAGATAGAGAGAGAGAGAAAAGAAGACAGACAGACACACAGAGAGACAAAGACAGAGAGAGAGAGAGAGACGGACAGACACACACACATAGAGTGATATACAGTGCGTCCCAGAAAAAACGAAACCGAGAATTATCGATGTTTTATCATAACTTAATCACAATTATAATTAATAAATGACACATATTTGTAAAGCGAAAATCCTCCTCTTTCATTTGATGTAACTCTTATGATGCATATTTCACGCATAAGTGATTAAATATAATTTTGAAGAGAGGAAACCAAAAAATTATTTGGCGGGCGGTATCTGAATTTCGAAAAGAAAATCACATTTCTAAAAAGTTCAATGTCTGGCCTTTCATATGACACCTCAATCAGGAAAAAATGAGCCAGGAATAACAAAGTTCTGTTTGTTTAAAGTAATGCTTGCATTTCCATAATTTGATTAAACGAGTTCGTTTTCATTGGCTGCCTGTCGTAGCAACAAACGGAGTTGAAAAAAGACATAACTCCGTTTCGTTGACAACCAGCCTTGCACAAAGAAGACGAAAGACTTGACTCATGGCTGGTCGTCAACGAAACGGAGTTAAGTCTTTTGTCAACTCCGTTTGATGTCAGCCTTGCAGGCTATTAAACAAATGGACAAATCTAGTTTAATTATAGAAATATCGGAGAAAGTGACACAATTAAGCGCTTTTGGTATAGACATACATTTTGAGTGGATACCTGCGCATTGTGACCTACAGGGAAGCAAAAGAGCCGACAGTTTGGCTAAAAAAGCAACACAAAAAGAACACATAGATGTAACTGTACCACGGAATAGGTCTGAACTAACTAACCACATGCGTCATTTTTTATCAGCATATATGGGAAAATCAGTGGAAAACAATAGACAAAGGTAGATTCTTATTTCAGATCCATCCATATTATAACGAGACTTATCAACTTATCTGGTTTTTGTAGAAAAGATGAAAGATTATCGCATCAAATGAGAATTGGAAAATGAAAATGAAACTTTTACAAATTCAGTATTAATAAACATGAGGAGGGGGGTGGGGGGGGGGGGGGGGGGTAGTGAGCACTTTTTTGTTTTGGTCCTCGAAAATGGCCTTTGTGTATGAAGATCATTTGCAAACTCTGTTGGCTTTCTTAAAAGCCAGAGATATATACCACGCATTATAGAATTATATACAGGTCTAAACGACAATGTCTACATCCGAGATGCATTCTTGCATCCTAGTCGGGACGTTCCAACTGTATTCGAGCAATCGAAGTTCATTCCAGTTGGGTTCTTTTAATACCAACAATATCGAAATAGATACCGACGGCAATCGAGATGCATTCGTGGTGCATTCGGGACATTATTGCATCCTAGTCGGGACGTTCCAACTGCATTCGAGACGCATTCGAGCGGCAATCGAAAGACATCGACGGTATTCGAAGTGCATCCAGTTGGGTTCTTTTAGTACCGAAAATATCGAAAAAGATTCCGGCGGCAATCGAGATGAATTCGAGGTGCATTCGGGACATTCTTGCATAATGGTCGCGACGTTCCAACTGCATTCGAGCCGTATTCGAGCGGCAATCGAAAGATTCCTGAAGCATTCGAAGTGCATTCCAGTTAGATTCTTTTAGTACCGAAAATATCGAATTAGATTCCGACGACGTCCGAGATGCATTCTTGCATCCTAGTCGGGACGTTCCAACTGTACTCGAGCAATCGAAGTTCATTCCAGTTGGGTTCTTTTAATACCAACAATATCGAAATAGATACCGACGGCAATCGAGATGCATTCGTGGTGCATTCGGGACATTCTTGCATCCTAGTCGGGACGTTCCAACTGCATTCGAGACGCATTCGAGCGGCAATCGAAAGACATCGACGCTATTCGAAGTGCATCCAGTTGGGTTCTTTTAGTACCGAAAATATCGAAAAAGATTCCGGTGGCAATCGAGATGAATTCTTGCATCCTAGTCGGAACATTCGAACTGCATTTGAGCCGCTTTCGAGCCGCAATCGTAAGATTCCGACGGCAGTCGAAGGGCATTCGGGACATTGTTGCTATTGGTTCTTTTAGTACCGGAGTACCGCAGGGTTCTGTCATCGGCCCCGTACTTTTCCTGCTGTACATCAATGGCATCAAACTCAACATCAAGTCCACAATGCGTCTATTTGCAGATGACAGTGTCATCTACCGGCGTATCGACTCTCCCTCAGACACTCATATACTGCAAGAAGATCTCCATGTTCTTGCAGACTGGTCTACTAAATGGTTGATGGGATTCAACATCAAGAAGTGTGCTTCATTGTCAATCACAAACAAGAAGCACCCCATCACAGTGGACTACACCCTACTAAATGAGTCAATTCCTCGAGTAACACAATACAAGTATCTTGGTGTCACGATTACCCATGACCTTAAATGAAACACCCAATGTAAACTCACCACCCAGAAAGCCAATAGAACCCTTGGCCTCCTACGCAGAACTCTATCACCGTGCACCAAGAACATCAAATCCAAAGCCTACACAATGCTTGTTCGTCCCCAACTTGAGTATGGCAGTGAAGCTTGGAACCCTCGGACTCTGACATCAATACAAAGTCTTGAGAAAGTACAGCGAGCTGCCGCCCGTTTTGTATACCAAGACTACCGGAGAGTAACATCAGTCACAGCACTTGTCAACAAACTGGGATGGGATACCCTTCACAATCGCAGGCTTCTTGCACAGTCCACTTTGTTTTACAAGATGCACCATCATCAACTCAACATGCCTTTTCCCACTCACATTATCCCAGCTACATATCTGGGCAGAAATGATCACCCTCTGAAGTATGCAGTACCCCCAGCTTCCATTGATAGCTTCAAGTACTCCTTCTATCCTCGCACCATCTGGACGTGGAACCACCTATCAGCTGCTGCGGTAATATCTCCAACAGTGACCATCTTCCAGGAGGCTGCTCTACCCATCATCAGAGCGTTGCCTCCTCCTGTTGGGTCCAAGCTACTGTAGACTCCACGTCTTGGTTTTTACTTGCACGTCCACCGTTTTATTGTAAATAATAGACATCATTCACTGTTTTGAATTACTTCATGCACTGTCACTATGCCAGCACGTTGCACGGACATCCCAGTTTAGCTGTATGATAGCTGCCATCGGGATTATCTCTACAAGTAACAAGTAAAATTGGTCGGGACGTTCCATCTGCATTCGAGCCGCATTCGAGCGGCAGTCGAAAGATTCCGACGGCATTCGAAGTACATTCGGGACATTCTTGCATAATGGTCGGGACGTTCCATCTGCATTCGAGCCGCATTCGAGCGGCAGTCGAAAGACATCGACGGCATTCGAAGTGCATTCCAGTTAGATTCTTTTAGTACCGGATATATCGAATTAGATTCCGACGGCAATCGAGATGCATTCTTGCATCCTAGTCGGGACGTTCCAACTGTATTCGAGCAGCATTCGAGCCGCAATCGAAAAACTCTGAAGGCATTCGAAGTGCATTCCAGTTGGGTTCTTTTACTACTGAAAATATCCGGCTGCAATCACAATGCATTCTTGCATAATGGTCGGGACGTTCCAAATGCATTCGAGCCGTATTCGAGCGGAAATCTAAAGTTTTCGACGGCATTCGAGGTGCATTCGGGACATTCTTGCATAATGGTCGGGACGTTCCAACTGCATTCGAGCCGTATTCGAGCGGAAATCTAAAGTTTCCGACGGCATTCGAAGTGCATTACAGTTGGATTCTTTTAGTACCGAAAATATCGAAATAAATTCCGACGGCAATCGATATGCATTCAAGGTGCATTCGGGACAAGCGACGTTCCAACTGCATTTGAGCCGCATTTTAGCGGCACTCAAAATATTCCGACGGCAGTTTCCGCCGGAGATATGTGGATGAAACGCCCCGCTGGTGGCCATAACCCATTTGTAAATAGTATGAATGGATCGTTCGACCTCCAGACCTAGGCAGGGGCGGATCTAGCCGGTGGCGAGGTGGGTGGCTCAATTCGTGAGAAAATATTTAGCGGCGCATAAGCGGGAGAGGGGGGGGGGGGGGGTAGTGAGCACTAAAAATATATTTTTTGTTTACTCAACAGCCCCCTCCCCCCCCCCCCCCCCCCCACCCTTGAGCCAAAAAAAAAAGGTAACATTTTGGTCATTATATTTCTTTCTTTTTTGCAAGGGGAGGGGGTCCGGGCCCCCATGCTTTAGGCACCAAAATCACATCGCAAAAAGATGGATATGTCATGATAATTATTGCCAATTTAAGGTATTGGCGGCGATCTTAGACGCCATTTTGAAAATAACCCCTTTCTGGAGGTCCGATTTTAGTTTTTTAATATGTTATTCCTGACGTCTACCACTACCAGAAATCGTTGAAAAACCTTTTGTTGCATTTTTTGTTGGGGGTTGGGGTATTTTTTCCGTATGTTAATACGCCTTTTATGATATGCTTACCTATGTCAATTGTACTCCTGCTACCTGTGTCATAGTCCTCTTGATCTGAATCTATATTTGATACACCATTAATATGTGGCAGAATAATGATGGACAATATCAATCGAAACGAAACAATTTCCCAATTAGCCATTGTTGGATTACGAGGAGAGATAGAACATATGCTGTATGTTGTGATCCGGCTGTGAGCATTGTGTCACATTCAAGGTCGAAGGGTTTTCCCCACATCATTTTTAAAAATCGAACTAACATGCGGAGAAAAAGAAGAGAAAAGAAAAATTGTAACATTGAACAAAAGATCTGTTCATGACAAGGTTTTGTTCACCTCACCTTGCTGTTGAGTTCTATGGAGCGAATACAAAAGGAAGTTCGCTCTAAAAGAAAGAACAGAAAATGTGGCGCGATATCTTATGAGTGATTTAGCGGAGAATACAAGATTACCTGGCCCCAAGGGGGGGGGGGGACAGGGGTTACTGTCATAAACAAGTGCTACCCACCCTTGTCCATCAACCTCTGAAATGGACCCTAATGGCGTATCGCACCTTTTCTGAAATGGACCCTAGTGGCGTACGTTAGACACATTTTAAAGTTAACACCTCTAATGGCTCTGAAAACTTTGACGAAAATTGCTAAATGTACTTTTTCACTGAATACTTTACCCATAAAAGATGACCAGTGCTCGAAAAACATCCCTTTTTTAGAAACGTCGACGACGCCGTATAGCTGAAAAACACATACTTTCGACTTTTTATTCCAACCAATGCCAATGTCGGCTTTTTGTTGGCTTTTTCATATTGGTTATAATACGCACAACCAGCCGGTCTGTGTATTATTATTAACGGTCACCCTATATATTTTTTATAAAGTGGAGCTAAATTGGTATGATAGGATTTAATCTAATTTCACACATTTGGGGTCTTAAATTACCTTCATAGCAATTCTTGCATCCTAGAAGGGCACTAGAAATGTCATAAATAAGAATAAGAGCAATAACCATGCACTTTAAAGGCATTTTGCGGTCTTAAACAAGAATTCAACTGTCCCTTTAAGATCGCGTGCTCGATTCTTGTAATTGAAAGCAGGTCAGGAAAAAAATCTTAGAACCAGTGGGATCTAATGAGTGCAAGCAAGAAATTTCTTAACCACAATTGAAACTCCTCCCAGGAGGCCTAACATTTCTACCTTTTGTTTATTCAAATAGCATTGTGGGACGATGAACAAATAATAATAATAATAATACATCATCGTCAATGGTGGGGAAGATCACATCTACTTCTCTCTACTAATTCCTGCGAACAGTGGAATTCATGAGTCCCGAAATATATTTATATGCTACTGGCTGTCATTATAAAGAGCAGCAATCGACGCATTATGTCTTATTCATTCTAATTCTAATGTTTTCTGACTGTTGTCTAGACAATATCAATTTTGTCGGTCATAGTTTTATCAAGCTTTATTTCTCATGGTATATTTTAATGTACTGGTTAATTTCCATGGATAAAATAGTACTGGTGGATTTATACGCTGTGAGCATTGTTTCACTTTCAAGTTCGTTATTATGATGTACCGTATACAGTATAGGGAGTAGGGAGTCACGTTTCTTTTTGTGGCGCGTGATGTTCGATGTGGGGAAAACCATTCGACCCTGAATGTGACATAATGCTCACAGCCGGATCACTACATACAGCATATCCTCTATCTCTCCTCGTGATCCAACGATGGCTAATTGGGAAATTGTCTCGTTTCGATTGATTTTGTCCATCATTCTTCTCCCACATATTAATGGTGTATCAAATATAGATTCAGATCAAGAGGACTATGACACAGGGAGCTCGAGTGTTATTGACATAGGTAAGCATATCATAAAAGGCGTATTAGTTGAAATGGTAGTTCCATTGTTAGCATACCTTCTTGTAGCATTCTCACTCATGTGACAGCATTCAAGCATTCGGAGCACTTCTCATGTTGATTGCAGTGTCCGTGTGTGTGTGTGTAGGGCGTGTACGATTATATTGTGCGTGTGTGTAAGAGGTGTGTATAGGGGTGTGTCGTGTGTGTCTTTGTATGTGTGTTGATGCGTGTTAGCGGGAGAGGTGTTCCGGCGTGGAGGTGCCTGGATGGACGAGATCAATAACAGAACAAAACAAGCTTTTTAAACTGCACTGCCTTTGCCTCAGTTTTATCTTATTCTTTTAATGCAACCTTTCTTAAAATTGTGATGATTGTTAAATGTTATGTTGAAATGTAATTATTTTGTCTGTATTTATTTATATATTTATATTTGTATGTACATGTATAGCACCTTTAAATGTCCGAAGGCAAATTTTATGTATTTTGTACGTGACAATAAATTATCTTGAATCTTGAATCTTGAAAAGGATTCAAGCTACACTTTACAGAGTAATGCTAGTTTGAGAGGGATGTGAAAGGTATGTCTTTACTTTATTGAGGTTCAATCAAGACTGAGTTTACACACAGGGTGCACTCTATAAAACATTGAGAGAGATATATACATGACAGGTGTATACACTATTATGAAACTTATTATTGCCCATTAGGGTTTGTGCCAGGCTGCCCGCCATTAACCTTTAGAGTTGGCCTCCTCCCCTCTTTAGATTAAACATTCAGTAAAACATGTGTACAATCACTTGGCACTTTTCTTCAAGATACAAGACTTGATTATAAGTGGTCTCGTCTATACATGAACATAATACTACTAATGAGTTTCAACACTCTAATTAAAGGTTTGTTTCATCTTACTGTTAGCATTTACGGAATTTGAAAACTCTTCTATAATCCTCCCTTTTTTTCTTTTTTTAAACAATGAGTATCTTTAGAACATACTATAAACAATGGTACATTATGCTCGTTTCTCTACTACGACTGTTTAATTTCCGACCACTTAATGTTTAAATACTTTCGGTTTAAGTCTGCATGGTGTCAACTTATCAAGCAATATTAACCAGGGCCGTAGCCAGAGTTTGATGTTTGGGGGTGGGGGGGGGGGCACATACATGTAATTGTTCGACGTCCTGGGGAGGGGTCTAAAAAAGTTCAACCGATCTTGGAATATTTTTTGGGGGGCACATACGTGGCTACGGACCTGTTATTGTTCCTTCACATATCACCTATGACATACAACATTTATGTGTGCATGTTCACATGACAATACTATATCTCCTTCATCTAAGAATCTTCTAACCGCTATCAATTCTATATCCTCCTCTGAAGCCCTTTTAACCTCTTGGGTTGTCATCGCGTTTGGTGTGGATTCTTTTGCAACAAATTATACTGTTCTGTTACCCTTAGTAGATTTCATAGTGAGACGTGATAGAGCATTTGCAATGTTGTGTTTCCCTGGGCGGTGCACTGTTGTGTAAGTGTAGTATAGTATCTGAGTACACCGCAGGCCGCGATTGTGTATCATATAATGCCTCTAGCGGATTTACATGTTCAAAGTTCAAAGTCAATCCCGTACAAGTAAATGTGAAACTTCTCACATGCCCACAACACTCCCAAAGCGTTTTTATTGAGTATCTTGACTCTACAATCGACAGTCTTGTTTACAAGAGGAATGATTAACGGAAAGAGATAGATTGTGTTCAAGTCCAGGGGCGGATCCAGCCGGCTGCAAAAAAAAAAGGGAGGGGGGAATTCGTGAGAACATATTTTAGCGCCGCCTTAGCCAGCCGGTGAATAAACGGGGAGGGGGGGGGGGGGGGGTGTAAGGAGCACGATTTATAAAAAACCACAACATCCATCCCCGCGCTTATTTTTTTCTTTGTCAACGGGAAAATATATAAGGAAAATAAATTACACTTATATTGCTCTGGGGGGGGGGGGGGAGGGGGTAGTGAGCACTAGATTTTTTTTCATTTGGCCCCCTAACAAAAAATCATTTTGCCTCCGACATTAAAAAAAACCTTAAAAAATCCGTTTCGTTGATGATCAGCCATGAATCTAGTCTTTCGTATTCTTTGTGCATGACTGATCGTCAACATAACGGAGTTAAGTCTTTTGTCAACTCTGTTTGTTGCTACGGCAGGCAGCCAGTGAAAACGAACTCGTTTAACCAAATTATGGAAATTCAAGCACTACTTTAAACAAACATAACTTTGTTATTCCTGGCTCATTTCTCCTGATTGAGGTGTCATATGAAAGGGTGGAAATTGGACTTTCTAGAAATATGATTGTCTCCTTGAAATTAAGATACCGCCCGCCATATGACTTTTTGGTTTCCTCTCTTCAAATTGCTTTTAATCACTCATGCGTGACATGTGCATCATTATGAGTTGCATCAAATGAAAAAAATGATCTAAGCTTTACAAATATGTGTCATTTATTAATTATAATTGTGATTAAGTTATGATAAAACATCGATAATTCTCGGTTTCGTTTTTTCTGGGACGCACTGTATATAACATTGAGAGATATATATACATGACAGGTGTAAACACTATCATGACACTTATTGCCCATTGTGACCATTAAAGGTTAATTAGGTTTGGTGCCAGGCTGCCTGCCATTAACCTTTAGATAGAGTTGTTCAAGAGTTTCAAGACCCTACACTTCTCTACTACTACACATATATTTAACAAGAGAGAGTGCCATATGTCCCAATTAAGGGATTAAAATGAAATTACGCCTCCCCAGTCGAATCTTATCTATTCATAAATTCAAACCAGGTTTATTATCGCTTTTAATTTATATAGAACTTGAGTTGATACACTTAGCCAGACTCTACAACTGTTGTTTAACATTTCAATGTTTCGACTATAGATCGGACAGCTATCCGACCTGACATTTGGATCCCGAGTACAACAAACATTGGTGAGAACTTTTCCTCTTTGATTAAGAAAATTATAGGAAACTATAATTCTACTCATTTTGTATAAATGTCAATATTTATTTCACAGACTTTCTCTTTTACATCATTATAAATCGCCGTATATATATTCATTTATCTACATTACCCATTTATCTTCATATTGTCAGCCCCCACTCCCCTGGAACATTTGACAAGTTGTGATATATTTATAGCCAATGTTATCCTGTCAACATCAGCCAGCGAAATTAGATCTGTAATGTTAATACTATATTTGAAGGAACGGGGCACAAAGACGATAAGAGTACTGGGGTAATATGTCTGGGTGGTAATGCTAGCTTGGAATAAGAAATGAAACAGCTACACATATTAATCGGATAAACAGAGACTAACGATATCAGATTTTGTTTGGCAATAATAATGTTTGTTTTTTTAATCCACATATCGGGGAAAAAACCCATCAGTAGTCAAACACTTGAATTGAGCACACACAAAAGAATAACCTGTATTAAAATGTCCTCCCTTACTCCTGATGTAGGGAGCCATCTTGAAGTTCGTTTGGTTGATGGACCAAACAATGCTACAGGTCGAGTCGAGGTACGGTACAACACCAGCAGTGCTTGGGGAACAGTATGCGATGATGGATGGGATTTGAACGACGCCAATGTCGTATGCAGAATGCTGGGGTTCTTCAAAGCGTCAAGTGCACCAGTCAGGGCTGAATATGGTGCAGGTTCTGGAGACATTCTTCTTGATGAATTTGATTGTACTGGATCAGAAAGAAGCCTTGAAGAATGCATCAAGAGTGAATTTGGAGTCAATAATTGTGATCACAGCGAAGATGCTGGTGTCATCTGTATAGGTATGATGTAGCCGTGTTTGTGAAATTCGAAAAGTCTTTATATGTATTATGTAAGTCTTGTTTTTTTCCATTATATGTCTTCTCCATATCCCTCTCTTCACTCCTCATCTCACTTCTTCCCTTTCCTTTCTCTCTCTCTCTCTCTCTCTCTCTCTTACTCTATCTAATCGTTTCTCTTCTTATATTTATATATGCGTCTTTGTCTGATATCATTGTTCTCTTCCATACTCAAAACCTGAATTCATAATATATCATTGTATTTCAGATCCTATCTCTCTTCATGTTCGTCTTGTCGATGGTCCAAATAACAACTCAGGAAGAGTTGAAGTGCTAGAAAGGGGATCTTGGGGAACTATCTGTGACGATGGCTGGGATGGTAAAGACGCTAATGTTGTATGCAAAATGCTGGGGTTCTTCGGTGCAGCATATGCACCTGTGCAAGCTACATACGGTGAAGGGCTAGGAGACATCTCACTCCGTCATGTGGATTGTATTGGGACAGAAAGCAACCTGGGAACATGTTTCCACGATAGACCTGGACCTTTTGACTGTGCTCATGACGAAGATGCCGGTGCTGCCTGCTTGGTTCTTATCCCAGGTATAATGTGAAAGGAAAAGAATAGTCCTTAAATCCATCAATATACAAATGTGTACTGCTCTTATAGTTTGAACAAATGTGACTACAAATATACATATGATGCATATCTGAAGATAATTTTTAAACAATGTAAGACATATTTGTTTTGCACGGTTTACCTATTTAGGTTTTTTTTATCCCCTCGCGGACGAAGTCTGAGGGGATATAGATAGTACATAATAATAATAATAATAATAATAGGCATTATATAGCGCCGTCTTTCATTTGCTATTCCGAGGCGCACAAGAAAAATAGAAAGCATGAGGGAGTTTGGATGAGTGTCATAGTGCCAACAAGTACAGGTATTGTTAAAAAAAGATAAGATTTTAGCTTGGATTTAAAGGTCTCTAAGGAAGTTATGATTCTCAAATTAAATGGTAAATTATTCCAAAGAGAAGATGCTGCAGCTGAAAAGGCCCTTTCACCACAGGCTACCCGTGTCTTGAGGATCTTAAGAAGATGCTGATGTGATGATCTTAGACTACGAGCTGGTATATAAGGCATAACAAGGTCTTGTAAATAGTTTTGTGCCAAACTATTTACAGTCTTCCAGGATTTTGAATTATAGGCGTTTGCAGATTGGCAACCAGTGCAGCTTTTTGAGAACAGGAAAAATGTGATCATATTTAAATGTCCCTGATAAAACCCTGGCAGCTGCATTCAGAGCATGTTGACGTTTGTCAAGATTGCGTGAAGTAATATTGAAAAGAAGAGCAATGCCAATATCTAATCGAGATAAAAACAAATGCATGTATAAGCATAGCAGCATAGTAACGCTGCCGTCCGTCCTTCCCTCCGTCCTTCCGTCCGTCCGTCCGTAACAAATTTGGATTCCGATCGATAACTTCAGTAATGTTTGAAGGATTTTAATGAAATTTGATATGAAGGATATGGTATCAAAATACAGGCTAAGTTCGATTTTGGAGTATATAGGTCAAAGATCATAGCTCATTAAATATGCGAAAAATACAAATCTGGTTTCCGATCGATAACTTTAGTAATGTTTGACGAATTTTAATGAAATTTGATATGAAGGTACATGGTATCAAAACGCAGCCTAAGTTCGATTTCCTAGTATGTAGGTCATTGCTCATTAAATATGCAAAAACAACTAATTATATATGTGAAAATGTGTTAACTTCCTTGCCTAGTAATATAATATTATAGTCTAATGGAGGTACTTGTTCTAACGTATATATATATATATATATATATATAGGCCATTTGTACCCTGCGAAAGGATGATGCGCTTTGCGTTGATTTGTTACATATAGTTCAATACTTTTGTTTCATTTGAACAGGTGATTCAGTGAGCTCGGCATCATTCTGGAATGGTAAATAAAACGGAAAAAAAAATCGAATAGCTGATAGCGAAATGCCCGCTCAACATCATAACTTTTAACAAATTGATGATACAAGAGCTTTGATTCATGATAATCAACAGTGATAACCAGGAATCTGTGTTATATAGGATAGACTTGTCTAGTTGAGCCATAAACGTATGATTAAATAAATGAGTTAAGTCTTTTGTCAACTCCGTTTGTTGCTACGGCAGGCAGCCAGTAAAAATGAATTTGTTTAATCAAATGATGGAAATGCAAGCAATTACGTTAAACAAACAGAACTTTGTTATTCCTGGCTCATTTTTCCTGATTGAGGTTTCATAATTATGAAAGGGCAGAAAATGAACTTTCTAGAAATGTGATATATTTTCTTTGAAATTCAGATACTGCCCTAAAAATGACTTTTTGGTCCCCTATATTCAAATTGTTTTTAATCACTCATGCATGAAATATATGCATCATATGAGTTGCATCAACTGAAAGAAGAGGATCTAAGCTTTACAAATTAATTATACTTGTGATTAAACTATGATAAGACCTCGATAATTCTCAGTTCCGTTTTTTCTGGGACGCACTGTATATAATTCTTCGAATCATAGTCTGATATTTGTTTTGGCTTGGTTCACCTATATTTTAACACTTCTCTTACATTGTAATTTGAACAGATGATTCTGGAAGCGGAGGATCGTCCGGGGATGGTAAGTAAAAAGAAAATGATTCGAAAATAAGAGAATCGATTAGCTGATAGCAAGAAGCCCGCTCAACATCTTACTTCTTAACAAATTGATGATACAAGAGCTTTGATTTCATGATAATCACCAGTGATAAGCAGGAATCTGTGATAGGAAAGACTAATGTCTAGACGGAGCCATAAAAGTATAATTATATAAATATCAACGATTCCAGAAAGAACGGGACAGGATGAGGGGGAAGGGGGAAGGGGGGGGAGGGGGGAGGATGAAGTCATATTTGCCAACTTATACATTAGGCCCGAATACTGCTTTCTTAAGGAATAATAATTTTCTTTTTTTCGAATCCGAGTGTGTGTATATTATGAATTGGGCTCATACTATTTGTTATCAAGAGATAAAAACTAATCAGTATACTGTAATTTAAATGTTGTTCTTTACATTGATTATGAAAATGAAGGAACATTCGGGCTACAATGTCCAGACCTCGTATCAAGCACGGATAAAGGTCTTATTACATCATCTACTGTCATCATATCTCCACGCGTGCATGGTTCCGTTGAAAATCGTAACTTCTCTGTGGGCTGTACGTATAATTCACATGATGTATTTTACTATGGAGACACTTGGGTTGCCTGTGCTGCACGAGATGATCTGAGAAACTATGTGACATGCGATTTCACGGTCACCGTCACAGGTAAGTAAAAAAAAAGAGAATTACAACCATGTCATCAAATTGTGTCAGCAATTCAGTAGACACTCTGACCGTGTTATTATAGAGTTTTTAGGGAATTGAAGAATATTATGTTATGGTTTAGACCGAAAGCTTCAGTCTCTGATAGTATGTGGATTGTCGACAAACTGTCACTTTTATTAAAGATGATGACCCATACCAGACGGTTATTTCTGTCTAGTTATGGTTGTACAAAAGTAGGGTCTATACTTTCTCAATGTTCGAACTCCGTTTCATGTAAATGAAAATTCCTGAATCATAATTGCCAGTGCTGCAAAGTTTACAGTTCAGTTTATTTAAATATTTTATTTGCAAAGTATTTCGTTGAATTAATTCCTCTACCTTTAATCCAAAATAGTTTTTTCAATTCTATTGTTTTTTGTTTGTTTGCAATGTTGAGGTCTGTAATTATAAGTAAGATACTTTAAGATCCAGTCAGTTACATTACATATTGCCAATTAATTTAAGTTTTTATTTCGATGAGTTCCTCTACCTTTATATCACTTATAATCCAAAATATGTTTATTAATTCTATTGTTTCTTTTTTTTGTTTGCAATGTTGAGGTCTGTAATTATTAAAGATATTTTAAGATCCAGTAGGTTACACTACATTGCCACCCCCTCCCTCCCCCCCCCCAAAAAAAATCTCCATTTCAGTTTATGGTGTTGGGTGGTTCAGCCATTGAGAGGAGTCACTGGCATCATGGGTAGGGTAGGGTGCACCACCCGGGGGGGGGGGGGATACTCAGAATTGGTTTCGACGGGGTGTGCCGCTCAAGCCTCGGGTGATCCCTACACATTATTAGGGGTCATTTGGGGCATGTTTCTCGAAAAAGGGACCCATTTCCCACAATTTGGAGATTTAAAGAAATTTTGAAAAAAGGGACCCATTTTTAATGGTATTTTTGTTACAAGTGAGACCCAGGTTTAGGGATTTTTTGTGAAAAAGTGACCCATTAAAGCTGCATGTATTATGTGAGTACCTCCCCCCCCCCCCGTGTGTACCGGTTATTAAGTATTGCAAGAGAACACGACCAAATTTAGAGGATATGTGACAGGGGTTGTTTAACCTTTTTTTTAATACATTGAGCTTGGCCGTTTCTCCTTTTTTTGTGTGACCTTTTCATCTTAACATTACATTTGTGCCCCATGAATTAGGCCACCACTCACTTTATTTTTGGTTGTCCCATAATTTGTATTTCAAGATGGCGACCCTCCCAGTTTGAACTGCCCTGATGTAACTTCCACCACGGACCAAGGTCTTCCTACATATTCCCACATCACCATCAACCCACGGGCATCAGACAATACTGATCCTAGTCCGTATGTGATCTGCTCTCATACATCCCGTCATGTCTTCCACTTTGGAGATACCAATGTTACCTGTAATGCTACGGATGAATCAGGAAACATTGACATGTGTCTGTTCGTGGTTACAGTACAAGGTATGATACAACTTTCAATGATATATGTTCGTTCAGGTACCGTGAGTAAATAAGCATAACAAGGAAGTTGAACTTAACATTCATTTAGGATTTAAGATGCTACGTACACTATAACTCTTAATAAAGTAGTTTTGTCTTGTTTTCCGCAGACAACGAGCCCCCTAGTTGGGAATGCCGTGACATCCAAACATCCATCGCGGATCGAGACCTTGCTAGCATTGCTTTCATCCCATCTGTGTCAGACAACGTAGATCCCAATCCGTCCATTAACTGCTCTCACACATCCATAGATCTCTCTTATCTTGGAGACACTAGCATTACATGTGAAGCTAAAGATTCTTCTGGAAACATTGCCGTCTGTACTTTTATGTTTACTGTACAAGGTAAGGACCTGTGCAAACAGGCTTTGTACATGTATCTATTCATGGATATATAATTATATCATTAATATTTGTATTAATAGTATTATTACTATTACCTCATGCAGGCATATATTTAGTAAATCTGCGTAATTTAGCCAACAAATAATCTTGTTAAGAGGCACTAGCATCATGATAATAAATTAATTTGATATTTGTGAAATGTTTGTTCTAATACCTAACCAATATCTCCATGGCGAAAGATGGAGTAAGTTCCAGAAGATATCCCTGGCTATACAAATACCTGTATCTCTTTTCTGAAAAAGTCCTTTTAGTGGCCTGTCATGGATTTTTAACCCTCTACAGCCAATGCGATTTCTTCATCGCTTACCGTTACCCGATGGGGAGCTGATGTTTGACCGAATTTTGATTGTTTCTTGATTCTTGGGGGGGGGGGCTGTAACTCTCCAGTCCCTCATCCCCATTTCTACTTCATATGCCTACGTAAATGTTTTAATCTCTCTCTCTCTCCCTTTCTCTGGATACAAAAATCTACAGACCCTTGTATGGTTCATGATCCGTGTATCAAAGGTGAATGTAGCTATATTGGATCAGGCCAATACCAATGCGATTGCTATGGTCAATACGAGGGCGACCATTGTGATGTCATCCCTCACCCCACTCGTGAGTCTTTACTAGTTTTCAAAATATTGTGTCTATCAAGTAAAAATGTAATCGAATGAAATCCGTTCAAAAATAACAATGAATTTAGTAATTGGCCGATTACCATTTGGACGTGGCAGGTTAAAAAGCGGGTGCCAGTAAATAATAATAACATGGAAGTCATATTGGTTGTTTTGTTCTAGGTTTGATCAAGGATATCCTGGCATGGATGTTCATCAATTTACGTTGTTAAATAGTTATGTTATTTTATCTGAGTAGACAAATAAGTGAGTAGATATGAGATAGGCTGAATGCATTTGAACTTTTCAATGGGCAATGATAAGGTTAACCTCATAATCTTTGTGTACTTGATGGCTGCATTATGGCCACTGACCTATGATAAGAACAATAATAATGATATATAATAATCTGGATATAAATAGCGCTTAATACGAAATACCGTCTCTAAGCTCTTTACAGATATTAACACCCGGTCATTGGATTCATTCACGCACATTGTACACCATCTCCACTCCTTGGGGATTATTCATACTGTATAGTCACTGCAAGGGCATATGTCAATTACTAACACAAAAAGCTTTTTTTCATTCTATCAGGTCCCCATTTCTCTCCTGGGTATGGAGTGGCAAATGTAGATTAATACTTTACGAAAAGACATTGGTGCCATGTCGAGCATCGAACCCACGACCTTTGAATTTCAAGTCAAGTGCTTATAGACCGCTCGACTATGAGACCTCTAACTCCTGTGATCCCAACTGTTTTCAAATACAGATCCTGTTGAAGTAGCCGGTCATCCTGAGAACCACACGGTGAAGATGGGCACCCCTGTAGAGATCACATGCAGCTTCAACAATGCTAAATCTTACATGTGGTACAAAGATGGGCACCCTCTACCCACCATGATAAATCAGCATACTCTACGTATACCATCAGTTTCCCAAAGTGATATTGGCTATTACTTCTGCCGAGGCTTTGGAAATGGACCATATAAAGATACAAAGATGGCATCCATCTACATTGAAGGTGAGGTTAAAGAATGTCATGTTTTGCGCTTATCTGTCCACCAATATGCTTGCCCTATACTGCAGCTGAAATCTGTTTCTTTTTATACATATTATTGACTGGTAGGTATGTAATATAAAAAATTTTGGATCGCTGAAGGGGTTATATTTTCCAAAGTAGTAATATGACCACAAGGAAAAATTAAACTCCCTCGCGGTCTGAAAAACATATATTACATCCCCATCCAGTTAATAAATTATATGAGATAGCCTTGATTATAATTTATTATAAAATTAAGGGTAATTGCAATTTTTTTTTCTCGAGCAGTAAGGCTTGCATGTCAGTACACGCTAGTGCACGCAGGGTTGCTTGGATAAATATGACGCAAATATATACTTATTTGACGAGCTCTGGACTAATCGAACCTTTGTATCTGTAAGATCTATCTAATACAGTGCATATAATGAATGTTGCATGTTCCAGCGTTCGATATAATTATACGGTATATAGGAACCGACAAATTCAGGATTTCTTTGTCATTATATTTCACCAAGGTCGAAATATAATGATGTTGTGTTTGCAATCCAAACTCATGCTTACTTAGGGCGTAGTCCCCTGATTGTAAATTGGAGCCGCCATATTAAATGTACAATTGAAACTAGAACTTCTGTCTCTGTTTGCATTATTACGACTCAAACATAATACGTGGCGACGAGGTTGGGATCAAAATGCGCGAGTACCGGTGGCGAAATTAGGGACTTTTAGATTCTGCACGACGAGAACGCGGACAGCCCTTTTAAGGCAATGTGACGTCACTGACAGTGCCTTAAAAGGACGTCACATTGCCTTAAAAGGGCAGTCCACGTTCTCGTCGTGCAGAATCTAAAAGTCCCTAATATCATCGACTTGAGCGTGTCAAAGGTGTGTTCCTGCCGTGTTCCTGCCATTCCCATGGTGTGTCGTTACGCAACAATTTCTGCATGGGTTCATGCAATCACTGCGTATTGCAGAACAAAATTGCGATAGAAATTTGTTGTGCCGATCCGAGGAACGAGGCAAGCTGCTTCGTGTTCTCAGGGGTGTCTATATAGCTCGCGAATAGCTTCGACGTTGTCTCGCTTTGGCTCCACTCCAGCTGATGCATCGTTGTGGCCTAGGAAATCCACCGGGGATGCTGCGAATGTGCACTTCTTCTCCCTGTTGAGCGTAAGGTTGTGCTTCGCGAACCAAGCGAGAACGTTGTTCAAACGCTGATCATGCTCTTCCATGTCGCGTATATTATTTCAAGGCAACTCAATTTTGAAAGAGTCATTTAAAAATAATACGAAAAGATTTTAAGTAAAAGGCAATAACGATGTTCCGGAAACTACAACATACGAATATAATATTTTGACGTTTCTCTCGTTGCAGGTTTGATCAATATCCACCTTTCTAATTTTAAATTCAATCTCACTTCGAATGATGACCTCTCTGACCGTACTTCTCTCAGCTATCTCGAGATATCGCTCAACATTGGCAATTATGTAAGTACTAAGAAATATAAGAAAGATTGAATACATGGACAACACATGCACACAGATATGACCACAATACATCTGATCCATGCTAGGAAGACTTATATTAAAATATGCCTTAAAACAGTGTGCAGTGTAAACCCGATGACTGCGCTTTCAAATGTTTGAAAGATCAAAGGGCGTTTGATATTTAATCAACGTTTGAAATTATTTTGTCTATATTAGCCTACCACCATCTTTTATAGAAACAAATCAAATCGAAAATATTCAAACAATACTAATAAAATTCAAATATACACTGTCTTGAGAGGTTCTGGTTAAAACTATGCGCAAGAGGTGACTCCAATAGTGGCATTTGCTTCGGGGCTGTCCCTCAGCAAATGGTATTATATCCTGCATCAAAAATTTGTTGGCTTTTGATTGGTTGAGAGCTCGTCACATGACCAGAAATATTTGACCTACCTATTTTAAGAAAGTACTATATGAGAGTAATATTTTGATTTACTATTTTGGAGTTGAAATAAAAATTGTGAATTTTTTTGTTGAATTGAATCAATTTTTTTTTCTTCAAATCTTAATTTAATGAAAACAAAATATTTTAAATCTTTTTAGATAAAAATTGACTTTTTGTTTTCTATTTTTTTCTATTTTTTTTTTTAAAATAAATTTTTGATGCAAGATATAAAACAAATATACCATGCCTTCTTTTCGAGGTACTGGTTAAACTATGGGGCCTCGGTGACTCCAAAAGGAACCATTTGCTTCGGGGCTGCGCCCCTCAGCAAATAGTGCTATTGGAGTCACCTCTTCCGCAGAGTTTTAACCAGAACCTCTCAAGGCAGTGTATATTTGTATACTATTGGAGTCACCAAGGCTCATAGTTTTAACCAGTACCTCGAAAAGAAGGCAGGGTATATTTGTTTTAGATCATGCATCAAAAAATACATTTTTCAAATTGAATTTTTTTAACATTTTTGAATTTTAATAACATTTATTAAATTATTTTAAAAATCTTTTTAACATTTTACAGCTCTAATGAAATTTTAAAATTAAAAGTAAATTATAATATTTTTTTTCAACTCCCAAATAGAACTTTTTCAGAGCAACCCTTAAAATGGTTGAAATATTTTTGGTCACGTGAAGAGCTCTCAACCAATCAAAAACCAATACATTTTTTATGCAGGATATAATATAAAATACAATTAATTTACATGAAATGTATGTGACAACTGAAATATAAAAAATTACATAGATATAATTGAAAACTTGAAAGTATGGAGGTAAATCAAAGAATCAAGATAATTACAGAGGCCAATTAAAACAAACATGAATGCTTGAATCTACAGCAGCCGGGAGGGGGGAGAGGGGAGGGGGGGGGGGCACATGAGGCTGGTATAGGAGTAGGTAGGAGGATGGAGTGTTACGTATAAAGATTCTATGTACCTCTTATGTGTATGGTCTTTAAAAAATAGAAATAAATATATATTGAAACAAAATCGTATTACATCATGATACTTTTCGTGTTTTTTGTTAAGGTTCTTGAAGGTCTTAAGAATAATCCCTCTATCAAGGACCTGTCACCATTGGTGGTATGCAGCAACCTCACCAGACAAGGAGGTGTGATTGCTGACCTGAATGTCTACATCAAGAATTCCAATCTGACTGCATTTCATGAACTACATCTTGTTAGTCAAGCTCTTGATAGACTGGCTGAAAACTCAAATGGTTTTCTCGATGTAAGCAGTTTAGAGATTGAGAACACAGGTAAGGATTAGTCATGAATCATCTTTGGTTAATGGAAGT